>VBSM01003218.1:1978854-2037336 GCA_008086735.1 Cheirogaleus medius | reverse complement strand
TTTTATCAGGTGGTGGACTGGTGGGAGGGAGGAGGGGAAAGGTGTATATGGACATAATGGGTGAGGGGCGCACCACCTGATGGTTGGGCACGCTTGAAGCTTAGGCACGGCAGGGTAGGGGAGGAGTGCCAGAGGCAATATATGTATCTCCGACAATACTGGTACCCCCATAATAAAAAATAAATTAATTAATTAATTAAAAAGAAAAGTATTTGCTGCCTCATTGCTGAGGGAAGAGGAAGGAAGCCAAGCTGCCGTGTCTGCTCCCTCGCCCCTTGCCTCAGCATCAGCTGGCTTTAGTCCTGTCTTTCCAGAGGAATGCAGCTTAGGGAAGGGTTCTGACCCACTTATGACACTACGTAAAGTGGAGAATTAATTTTCCTTTAAATGGATTAAGTGACATTCAGATTCGACAAGTGTTTCTTTCCTGAATCTAATGTTCTTCTAGGGCAATCTGCATTGGATTACCGTTTTACAGATGTGAAAACTGAAGCTTGGAGACAGGCTTCTCAAGGACAAACAGTGAGCAAGTGTCAGCTAGGACTTGAACATGAACCCCTAGCATGGTGTTTTGGGGTTCTCCTTTGCCCGTACACCCAAACAGAGCAGACCCCCAGATACACCCACCTGCGCAGTATGGGGGCACCTCCCTGTCGAGCCACTACAGGTGCATTTTCCCCAAATAATATTAATGGGAGAGATTGGATGAAGCACTTAAGAGCTTTTCCAAAGATAGTTTTGAAAAGACTGTCAGATGCTGTTTGTCCACACTGGCCTTGCATGTCCCAGCTCCCCACTGAGAGGCTTGGCAGAACTGTAAAGGCGAACAGGATGCCGGCGTTGACTGCTGAAGTCATCTGAAGGGCCCAAACAGAGCCGATAAGTCAACACTTAGCAAATATTACACTTTATTCTCAAAACCCAAAGAGTCAAACCCATCGCCACTGACCTCTGTACCTTTATTGCTTTCGTTACCAGATGAGTCACACAGGCAGGCTTGGCTAAGGGGAAGCATAACTTCCAAATGGAGAGTTTCTATTCAGTGAAAGACTAGTTAACATGAACTAGTTAACAGACCTCTGCCAGACACAGGGATGCTATTTTCAACACTCAGAATCACCGAAGGAATTGATCCAGAAAAAGTTAAGAAAGCAGGAGAAAGAAGTGGAAAGGATACAACGGGTTAATGGCTAGTAAGTGTTTGGAGAAATATACTGCCTAATTAATCAAATAAATGCTACTTTTTAAAAAAAAATTGAGATGTTGATTTGCATACCTATCATATTAGCAAAACTTTAAAATTGGATGATATTTAGGGTTTGTGAGGATGTGAGGAAACAGGAACCCTCATGCTTACTTGGCGGAGTGAAAATTGGTGCAGGCCACCAGAGCAGCAGTCTGTTTAAGTACATGCCCTGTGACCCTGTGGTCCCACTCTGCGGACTGGCCTCAGAGTAGCGTTGCACGGGTGTGTCTGGAATGTCCGCGCAGCACTGATTGCGGGAGGTGGCAGCTGGGTGCAGCGCGGGCATCGCTGCCGAATGGCCACGTCACAGGTGGTGTGACAGGTTGTGAATACGGCACATCAAGCAATGGCTGGGTCTTAAAAACAGTGGGCTGAGTTAAGCATGAGCTCTGTGACACACACTCATTTGTGTGAAGTAAAAAGGCACACACAACGTCAGCACGCTCTACCATGGATGTCTTTTTACCCAAGAACTCACGTCTATCACGTTAGAACGGGTCCCATCAGGAAACTAACAAGAGGAAAATGGCAGTCAGGTCAGGGATGAAGGGGAAAAAAAAATAACAGCACAAAAGAAATGCCTTGCAGCGACTCTTGGCCAAAGCACACCGGGGTGTGTTGTGCTCTATTCTTAGGACTTGAGATCTGAAAACTAAGAAAAGGAAAAGGCAGCCACGAGAGTTGGCATCAGAAGGTTTCCAGTTTCCTTTTGAGCCTGGTCTTGAACCCTTATGCACATGACTTCACTGTCAAGTCTCAGCTTTCTTGTTCATAAAATGAAAATATTAATCCGATATGTGGCCCTTTGGGTCTGGCTTCATGCACTTAGTGTAAAGTCTTCAAGGTTCACACGTGGAGCACGTGTCAGCACTTGCTCCTGTCCGTGGCTGAAGGCTGTTCCATTGCAGGGATACATCACATTGTGTTTATCTGTTCATCGGCTGATGACTGCACGTGTGGGTTGTTTGCACCTTTGGTTATTATGCATGAGAATGCCATGAGCATTTTTGTATAAGTTTTTGTGTGACTGTAAGTTTTTAATTCTCTTGGTATGTACCTAGGAGTGGAATTGCTGGGTCATATAATAACTCTACACTTAACTTTTTTGGGGTTTGGGGAACTGCCAAACTGATTTCCACAGTGGCTGCATCATTGGTGATATACAACAGTTTGAATTTCTGCACACCCTCAGCAATGCTTATTTTCCTTTTTTTAATTAAAATAATTTTTTCAGTTATCCTAGTGGGTCATGCCCTTCTTTCTTACTAATATCCTGTGTGCCTCAATGGAAAAGAAATTAGAGTTTATTTGCATTTGACTGAGAGGACGTTATTTAATCTTGGTGAGCCGCTTTTCCTCACGAGGGCTACCTCCCACCTCATAGGTCATCGTGGGGTGGAACGAGTCGCAAGATACAAAGCACTGAACACGTCGTGGGTCCACTGTCAGTAGGCAGTGGTTGCTAGTTGGGGTTACTTGGCTCCTGATGCCCTTTTCCTGTGCGTCTGGGGGTCCCTGCAGAGAGAAGCTGAGCATTGTTCAGCTCAAGCTTCTGTTTGGTGGCGGGAGCAGCTGCCTGTGGCTGTGACCTGAGGGGCTTGGGGAACGGAGTGACTGGAAAAGGCCAAGAAGGCCTGGAAGCTCAGAGGTCTCTCCAGCACCTTATTTCCCATAACTGGCACGGGGGTTAATGTGCTCTGTGTCTGGGGAGTGTTTGGTGGGCCAGGGAGGTCACACCCACAGAGTGGCCAGCCTTGCAGCCCAGCAGTGTAGATGTAAACCCCCCCAAACACGGGGCTGGGCCTGAAACAGGAATCACAGTGACATGGGCATACTCACAGAGCTGGAAATCAGGGAGCCGGCCTTCGGCTCCCCCACCCCCATCCAGAGCCTCATTGGCATGGGGACACTTTGCAAGCTGACAGGAGGCTTTGCCATTGACTGGTTCTTTTTAGTACCTCTCTGGCATGCTGAGTGGCTCAGCTCTTAGTTTCTCGTCATCACTTCCTTGTCAGAGCTTCTCCACTTCCTTGTTCCTACCAACCAGGCCCTGGGGAAAAGTGCCTCACCGGGCTTAATGCAAAGGCAGCAGAAAGGAAGGTGGCAACGTGACCCCTCTGCAGCCCCTGCTGTCATTCCTAAGGACTGCAGAGTCGCCTTTTTTGTAGGAATCAATAACACGGACTGTAATGCCAGAGGACCAGCCTGGGAAACGATGCTCCCTTCCCCCAGGACCCTGAGTGTCCCTGATCTCTGAGCAATCAGAGTGACAGGGCACATTAATTCCATTTGATGTATGTCCCCCAACAGCCTGCTGATTCAGATTCCTGATAAAAAAAAACGCCAAATGTGCCTGCTATGGGACTTTCAAAGTAGATCAGCCCAGGTTTCCTATTTCCTGTGAGCCCTGCATGCAGTGGGAAGCTTGCAAATCTGCCCCAGTTGCCGCTTAGTGGGCCTTTTTCAGCTGGAGCCCTGGGACAGACCGTCTGTCTTGTTTCAGAACTCGTCAGGCCAGAGAAGCCTCCTTGAGTGCCTCTTGGCACTAGCTACAAGTACAGTCTAGCAATTTCGGCACTTCATCTGCTGGGTTTGGATTGATTAAACCAAGTGAGGGTGGAGAACGTGGGGAAAATGCGGGCTAGGAAGGTGAGGTGGAAAGAGTAGAGGGGTCCCGAGGCGGGATGTGTTGATGGTGAGCGTGGGTGGCCAGGGTGCTGCTCTGTAAAGTGTTTCCTTACCTGAGGAGCGGGCATGAGACTAGAACTCTCGAAGTCTGTACATCTATGCTCGCTGCCTTGAGTAGCCACAGGCTAAAAGGAGGGATAATAAAAAGCGGCATCAAGCTCTAGAAGGGTTTCAGGTGGAAGGAAGGAGAGGGAGCTTCTCACCCTTCCTTCCTTCCTTCCTTCCTTCCTTCCCTCTCTCCTCCCTTCCTGTGCAAAAGATCTGATAGAATGATTAGTCAGGACCAGCAGATACAACTTATGGAGGTCTCCAAGATCTCAGAGTCTGTGGTATTTCAGAGGAGGGGCACACAGATAGACGGGCCTGGGAAATGTACTCAGAGATTCCAGCTGCAGACAAGGGAGGTATATCTGATAGCACTTTTAAAAGAAATAAAATCATGAAAACGTAATCAAATGTGTTATCTTTTTTCATCTTCAGAGAACTGAATTGTGGCATTTCATTTATTGAAATACCAGGTTACTTGTTCCATTTTAAAATTTAAGTCCACCAGTATTTTTAGGCATACATTGTACTTACACATTGGCATTTCTACTCCGTTTTCAGAGTAAAAAGTCAGATGGTATTTTGGTTAGAGAGAGAGAGAGAAAGGGAGAGGGAGAGAGGTGGAGAGAGAGAAATATATTGGCTCCACGTAGGCACGCAGCACGAAACAGTCCCCTCAAACATAGTTGGGGATAGAGACTCTGTAGTGCGGCTGGAGCTCGGGGTCTCTGCTTGCATGAGTAAGAACACACACATGGATTTAAAATGCATCCTGGGTGGGTCTGGTCCTTAGCCATCCTCTGGTTAGACAAGCATCCCTCAACTGCAGAGCAACTCGTTAAAAAGTGCTCATCCCCCATGGTAAGGGGATGACCCCAGATGTTGTGTTAGGGTGGTGGGATTATGGATGTTCTTCTCTCTTTTCTAAACCTCGTGTACTGTTGATATTACTGTAAAATGAAATTACCATATTAAAGAAAACCAAAAACAAAAACTTAAGTTTTCCCAAAGCTCATGAAGGCTGTACAGGCTCCACATTACCAAGTGAGAGTTTACCGAACACTGTCTGGTGGTTCAATTGTAAGTGAGGCAAAAGCGTGCAAGGTCATTTAGAATGTGTGGAATAAAGCATGGTAGACAGAGGACCCCGGAAGGAGATGGAGCAGAAGAAGGAAGAAAATTCATATATTTGAGACGGGGTTTTTGCAACCACTGAAAATGGAGACCTGGTTGGACACTGGGGTACTTCTCTGCCTCCATTTACCTAAATTCAACTCAGCCAGTTCACACCGGCATGCAGGACCGAAAAAAAGACTTGAGAACACCAGTCTGGATGCTCAGGAAAGGACGTTTTTGGATTAAAGCATCCGATTTGGCTGTCTCGGTGCATTTCATGAACCATAGAGCTCTTGCCTGTTCCCTGGCCTTTGTGCTCTAGCCACAGCTGACTCAGTTATTCTGAGCATTGTTTGTAACGCACTAAATGGCGAGATGGTGGCTGCACCTCTGTTCTGTGCTGTAGAGAAAAGACTTCTGCAAGGTTTTGTTTTGCATCCTGCCTTATGAGACAGCTAAACTCTGAGCAGGTCTGAACTGCAACGTGGCCTCCGGACTCCGTGGTTCACCGCGTGGCTTATGAGTTCTCAGCACAGCAGTGGGCAGGCTGTTTTTCCTAAACTCCTTCAAAATGCAGCTTCCAAATTTGGGCTGCTACGTGCTTTGAGTTTTTCAGGTGGCCTAAGTACCCAGCTTTAAAAAGTCCCCCTCCAAAAATTCTGATTGGATAAACACCCTTCCACTGAGGAGCCTCTCTCCTTAAAAAGCGCTCATCCACCGTGGGAAGAGGTAACCCCAGATGTTTTGTTAGGGTGGTGGGGTTAGGCACATTTTCTCTTTTTTCTAAACCTTATGTGCTATTGGTATTACTTTAAAATGAAATTACTATATGAAAAAATACCCCAAAACTTAAGTTTTCCCAAAGCTCATTAAGGCTGCATGGGCCCCTCAGCACCAAATGATAGTTTACAAAGCACTGATTGGTCATTAGATTGTAAATGAGGCAAAACGTAGATTAATTTTTCCCACTAGAGAAGTGATTGCAAATTTTATATTTTGTTGAAAATAATGTATTTGTAAAGACTATCATATATATTAAAAAAGCTTCTTCAAAGCAGTGCCAGAGGATCTGCGGCTGGGTGGAGTTCATACAAAACTGGAGTTTGCACTTGGACTAGCCACTTGTTTACACTTGGCAATTACTGTCCCTGGAAAGAATACCGGTGTGATCATTGACAGTGCACAGACCTGTGCGTCAAACAATAGATCCTTATTGAGGCAGCATAGTCTGTAGGTTAAGAAGCAAAATGTGAGACATCTAGCTTGTTGATTCGCTGTCAGCCTGAAGAGGTAATCACTTTGTTCCTGATAATCTCAGACTGAACCAGCCCAGCTCTTCCCTAATCTATCTGGATGAATGAGCTAAGTGGGAAAGTCTTAAAGGTTAATTAGGGCAAAAAGCACCTTACTGATCAGCGTTAATAATTATTACAAGCAATAATAAAATGTGTGTTATCATAGCATGAGATGGGGGGTGCGGACCTGGCTTGATTTGAAGTTTAAGTTCTGGGTTTCTGCTGAGCTGTGGGGTTCCTAACTGGCAGTCTCGTGAGTGGCCGAGTGAGAGGTGGAGGCCAGCAACTTCCTCTCCACTCCTGCCTTCAGCCGAGGGTGTGGGGATGCCAGCCACGGTGTGGCTATTGTGCAGTGCACGGTGGATTTGGTTTTGTTGTTTTTCCTGGTGTGCCATCTAACAAGACTGCAAGTGTCTCCAGAGCAGGGACCCGGTCCTTTGACCGCTGTGCAAAGCCAGCAGCACCAAAGCTTTGCATAGAGTTTAGTACTGTGCAGCCATGGAGACTGATGGAAGCTATCTGCTGGCATCGCATAGGCTCACAAAGACGGTTTTAAACAATTAGATTGTGGTAAATGCTGGGCACGCAGTCCTTCAGATCTAAGAGCCGCGCGAAGGTAGCAATTGTGGCATGGTGCTTCAGGGTGAGCCAAGCAGCAGGCTGGGGTGGGAAGAGCTTGGCTGCTGTCTTACACACATGTACTCCCCAAGTGAGCTTGTGTTTCTTTTCTCTTGTTTCTAGAGGACATGAGCCCCCTGAAAGAGGACTAATCTGGCCCTGCGCTGCTGCTGAGGCAGAAAAAGAAAAGCTCCATTTGGTTCTGCCATTAGCACTTAGCACGGTGCTAGCCTGGCTGCTCAGTCTCCAGTCAAACCTGTTGGAGGAAGGAGATGAACCCAGTGGGAAGCCATGTGACCTCATAAGTGCACTGTGCTGGGGTTTGGGGACAAGTCCTGGGTGGACTTTGTCCTGGTAGTTCTGAGCCTGGGTTGTACCTAGAGGCTGCACAGTCAGAGGGAAGAGATGCATTGCACTAGATACAGCCTCACCCCGCTGACTCTGCCCTTCAGCGGGTATTTAACATTGTCCGAAGACATTTTTGGTGGTAACAACTGGGGTGGTGATGCCCTTGGCATCCAGTGTAGAGACCAGGGATGCTGCTAACTATTCTGCAATGTCCAGCCTCCCCTCCCACACGTCAGAATTATCTGGGCCAAAATGTCCCTAGTACTGAGGTTGAGAAACCCTGGCTTAGAAGCATATGGTGGGTCACTTGTTGGTTCCATGTTTTGGTCCTTAATGGCAGAGCTACGAGCTAGATGAATTTTAAGTTCCTTCTTATCTCCTTGATTTTCTTTCTCCCTCAAAAATCCAAAAATGAGCAGAGAGTTAGAAAATGAGAAGTGTGAAAGAAAGTTGAGAAATGAGGATTGTTGAGTTGGAGAAAGTGAACACTGAATGGTCACTTATTAGTCTTCAAGAATGAAATTGGTTTTTACATGAAGGAAGCTAAGAGATTATCATTCTCTTTTGGAGGCAGTAGAAAAAGAAGTGGTCTGAGTTGAGGAAGAAGGATTTGGGTTTAAGCCAAGAAGGCATTTCTCTGCGTGAAAGAATGATAAGAAGTTAGCCTCAGTTTCTGAAGAAAAGTATACAATCACTTTCATGGAAAGCCTTTAAGGAAGTGAAGGAATGTTCCTCTGGGACAGATGCCTTGAACCCAGCACGGGGAAGGGGCTGAATAGCATCTCAAGGCCCCAGTGAGTCTTGGGGGCCCGAGGTTCTCTTGCCTCATCCTGTGCTTACTCCACTGGATGCGCAATTTCACTATTGCTCCTTTCCCCTTAACATTCAGCCTCTCCTTTGTGTCTGCTCAGCTCACCCACTATCCACCCACACCTGTCAGTAGCCGTTTCAGTGTTGCTGACCCTCTACTTACATCTCTCCTCATCCCCAGTTCCATCTCTTTTCCTCCTAGGACCATTGACTGTCTGTTGAGAACTTTTCAAAGCCAAGGCTCAAATCGAGTGCTGGACTGTAATTTTGAACCACCACGATTACAAGCAGGAAGCTCATTACTCTTCTAACACACAGTGTGATTGACACGTTGGCCCAGGAAGCTTTGCAAGTCACATTAGCATTGAATTTTGCTGCCTTATTGGATTGCAATGCTCTATCTAATTTTCTGACCGGTATCATTATCCTTAGATCTTTCTTGATGTTTCTCCAAATCTCTCCTGCCTGACAAAGTTCTGTGATTGTGATTATTTCCCTTGGAAAGTATTTTCCGGCCGGATTTGATTTCTGTGGTCTCTGCTTCATGTTTGTTACAGAGGAGGGAGGAAACGATTTGATATTCTTTCTCTGCAAAGTGTTAATAAAAAAGAAATGAAGATATAGATATTTTTCTCTTTCCTTCCCACCCTCTCCCCAACCTTATGTCTCCTACTTCCAGCCAAGGGTATATTTCCAAACATCCTGGGCACAGCACTTGTGTCCTGTGTGGGCCAGTTATCTTCATTTAGGGAAAAATTCTGACCACAGACTGTACCCTTTCCCAGGCCAGCCATCTTACAAATGTTTTTCGTTGGCAAAAGTTAGAGAACTTGGATGATTTTGTATAAACTTGCCCCTTGGAGCACAGTCTTCTGTTGGAGGCTCATTAGTGTTGTCTTTGCTGATGGCTGTTCCTTCCTAAACCTACTGGTTAAGAGCGCAGGTTTTGAAGTAAGTCCAGCCTGGGTTCTGGTCTTTGCTCTAACATTCATTATTAAACCTTAAGGTTCTCATCAGGATCAAACCAGATAAAGATAAATTACTTAACATAGTGCTTAGCACAAAGTAATCACTTGATAAATGTTAACTATGCATAATAGTTACCCAAAGAGCCCTGAAGCAAGGGAAAACATGCTGGAAGTAGAGATGTCATGAAGCCACCAGAATTCCTAGGTGTTATTACTATGATCTAGGTGGGATCTCAACCTCTTCCCTCTTTCTCCATCTTAATGGGCCTAATTGTGATCTCAAATGGAGCCCATCTTGGGCCCTGGAGGAGACCATGGATTCTGGGGAAAGGGCCAGGCACTGGGAGAAGTGTGCCATGCATGCTGACACTGTGTGACACTCCTTGCCATAGGCCTTTGCCTCAGCTGTCACCTCTTGCTAGAGGTCATGGCCAGTTTTCTGCCAGAAGGTCATTCTTTCCTCCAAGTCACAACTGATTTGTCAAGTACATTTAGGTGAGCTCTAGTTTCAGATGTGGCCTAGAAAACTTCTATTCCTCCTTGTTCAGACCCAAGCCAGGGTTGCCAGGCCTCCCCTACTTTAGGAGAAGCCCGCGTGCCTAGCTATCAGCCTCCCCTAGGGCTGGGGAGCACATAATTTTCTTCCTTGGCTTTAGGATGCTGCAGTTTAGCATTTGCTCTGCTGGGAGCCAGTACCAGGAGCAACATCAGCAGTTTCTTAGAATTTTGTTGTGGAGGTGATTGGTGCCTTTAGCACCCTTTTTACTTCCCAAGATCTTTTCTTGTCTAGATGATTTATGGGATGGGACTCTCTAAGTAGCATATCTAGGGAAATTTGCATAAATTGGGAACATTTACTATGTGTGCATTTTTGTTTTTTTAATCTCACTTAGATGTGTGTGCACACGTGCCTGGCTCTGTCCGTATGGGGTCCTGGAGACCCTGAGAGGCTCATTTGACTGATGACCCGTGATGTGCTGCTTGTCTTTTCGTCTTGAGAGGGAGATTCTGGGGCATCAGAGGCCCAGAGAAATAACCAGGATGCAGAAGAAGAGCCTAGAAGCTTCTGTAGCCCAAGTTTTTGCATCTAGCCAGGAAGCAAAAGCTGAATAAAGATGAGGAGTGGAGGAGCAAAGAGCCTGGGGAAAGAGGTGGTTTTCAGAGAGTCAGCAGATTCTCCTACAGACTCTTGGAGGCTGCCTAGCACCCCAAATCCCAATCTTAACCCAAACTTGCAGGCAAGCCCAGAACGTCTACTGGCTCACTGAAGCTTATGCCAGCCTAATAACCTTCAGGTTATGCCACGTACGAGTGGAGCCCAGCAACTATGTACATTTGTGCTTGTCCATAAGCAGGCAGCTCGCAGCACGGTGGTCTGCTAGTCGCTCAGCATCCGCAGCCGCACAGGCTGCCGGGGAGTGAAGAAGCTGCGCTGCCAGGCGGAGAGTCAGGTGTTGTACGTTCCTATCAGCACCTGCTGACTCCCATTTCTTAGCCCTCTGCTTTGCCTAGGGTGTTTTTGTATTAGTGCTTAGGTCAGCAGAAAATCCAGCTCTGTCCTCTTCTGTTCAACGCAGATCCCTTTTCGCTCGAGCCAGGGCGTTCTTCACTGAATATCAGTGACTGTGGGGGACCCTGAGACTTTAGAGATGGAAAAGACAGTCTGCCCCCAGAAAGCTCTAAGTGGAGTAGAGAATTTAAGAGGAACAACTCTAATTTCGTGTGGTGTGTGCCGGAACAAGGGTGCACACGGGTGCTTTGGGAAGGCAGAGGAGAGCTACCCGCTGGCTGCTGTGAGGTGGGGTGGGCGGCAGGACGGAGGGGACCAAGGCAGCCTCTCAGAGGGTGTGAAGAGCCACAGCACAACCTGGAGTGGCCCTGGCAGACACCCTGGGGGAGGGGAGAGCACATGTGAAGCCGGAGTGCGAGAGCCCCCCCGGTGTGGTTGCCGAGCTGCCAATATTTGAAAATTCTACGTGGGTACAGTAGAAGGCTGGGAAGGGAGTCTGGCAGAGAGAGGAGGCGACTGAGGGGAGGGGTCGGGAGAGGCAGGTGCCAGGCTGATCTTGAAGGGCTCCGTGGGCAGAGGGGTTTCTACATGCAGGGGGCTGTCCATGATTTTCCAAACTCCTCCTGGCCACCGTGTCAAGCAGGATGGAGGAAAACCAGATACCCTGAGAGCCTTTACCCACGGTGGTCAAGGTCATTTAGAAAGAGCAACCAAGGGCGCCCATTGCCATGGGCACATAGGTGCACTTTGATGCGTGGAATGGGACAGTTCATGATGGCCTGGGACGCCAGGCCAGTCCCCTCAAAACCCGTGGTTGGGAGCTGGCTCTTCCTCTGCCCTTTCTCTAGGGCGGATCCTGAGAAGCGTTAACAAAATGCAAGAGGAAGCGGAGCTGAGCCGTGCCGTATGTGTAAAGATCTTGCGGAAGAAAGTCAGAAAATCTCGGGCAGAGAGCAGAGGGAGGAAAACCATGCAGCGTAACAGTGGATCATAGCAGAAACGTGCTCCCCTGTGAGAGAAGACGTGTGTGACTCGCTCCTCAGCCAGGACACAGCACGGTGGCAGCTGACGGGAACATGCAGGGGGATTTCGGCAAGCCGTGCTTGCTTACGTCAGCTTGTTCACGGGGCTGGGCTAATTGTAAGGTCCATACAAAGAATTTGGCCACAAAACAGGGTGGACATGGAGGGCAATTCAAGTGGGTGCTTGGCTTCTAACACAAAAAGGACGCTAGGAAATGCTGTCTTTGGTGGTGTTGCCTGGGGATACAAAGGGTGTCAGAACTTAGCCCGTAGGGCTGACATTCACTAAACACTTAGCCTATGACACACACAGTTCTTAAGCTGTGCGGACCACTCTCTCAGTCCTCACAGCAGCCCCAGGAAATAAGTATTATTATTCATATCCTCATTTTACAGATGGAAAAACTGAGGCACAGAGCTCATGCGACTTGCTTAAGGTTACACAACTAGAGAATTGAAGAGCCAGGATTCAAATTTCGGCTGTCTGGCTCCAGAGTCATTCTTAACTATCACACTCTGCCTTCTCTCAGACAGTCTGGTTACGCAAGCTCAGCCAGTCAGACAACAGGAAAATGGGTGTGCGTGCTCATCAGAGCTGCTCATGGCAGCATCTGAACATTCTGAGTGCACTTAGGATGGCAAGGTAGCAGGGGAAAGTTACAAAGAGAAAACCCAAAACAAGAAATCCCAAAGCGAAACACTCAAACGGCACAGCTGGAGGCAGGAGACGCGGCCTGTGTGTGAGGAAGCGTGGGCAGGAGGGCCTGAGATGAGGTGCCGGTCGCTGGTCTGTCGAGAAGAGCGCTCTGCGAGGAGAGCGCATGGCGGCACAGGAGCAGTGCGGTGTGGTGTCCCCAAAGCTCCCCGGTCAGGACTCTGCCCTGCTGGTAGCAGCTCCGTCCTGGCCGGGAGAGCTGGGCAGACGTGGCCGCAGGGCCATTGCACTGTCTGTGGCTTCTTTGCATGCTTGAGGTGTCTGATAGCTTTGTTCTTGGTCTCATGGAGAGTGAGGACTGGAAAGAAACATCCACCTCTGCTAGTCTAACTCCCTTCCTTCACAGATGCAGGGACTGTCCCAGGATGAAAGGCCCTCGACAGGGCCACCTGGCTGGGGGTGACAGGGATGGAAGTCGGTCCCCATTGTCCTGAATCCTGCCCAGTGCCTGTTAGTGAGCTGGCTTTACTGAAGGTCTCCTCTCATGAAGTGCTCAATTCACATAGCCAATTAAGTGGGTAGTTGTTAATTTGGAATCAGTGAGTTCCTGTATTAACACTGTCAACGGAAAAGAAGCCAAACTCTATAAAATAATTTAAAGAGGTTTATTCTGAGCCAAGTTTGAAGACCATGGTCCAAGCCACGCTCAGGGAGCCTTGAGCAAGTGGACTCACTGTGGCTGGGTTATGGTGGGTTTTATCCATTTCAGGAGACAAGAATTACATGTAAAGTCGTGAATCAATACATGGAAGAAATATATTGGTTTGGCCCAAAAAGGTGGGACGCTTCGAAGGGGGGAATGCTTACAGGTTATAGGTGGGTTTAAAGACTCTGATTTGTAATTGGTTAAAGAAATGAAACTTTGTCTAAAGGCTTGGAATGTTTTAAGATAAGGAAGTCTGTTAATTAGAGACAGCCAAGGGCCGCAAACCCAGACTCAAGTCTTTGCTGTGCAAATTGAGGACCTGCAGGTTTGTCCTAAGCCTGTCAATGGGTTACAAAGGATGTCCCCAAGAAGGGAGGGGGCATCATGAGGCAGGTCTGACCTCCCTCCTTGTGGCCCCAATTCAGTTTTAGGGTATTTCTGGGGTCTCTTTGGCAGAGAGGAGGTCCATTCAGTCAGCTGGGGAGAGCTTATTATTTTACTTTAGTTCACAACACTTTCTTTTGTGTTTGAGTTTTGCTTTGTTTCCTGACTTTCTTTTCTCTCCTTTCCTCTCCCCAAGTCTGACTTCTCCCTGGGTTGGCCTCCGTGTCCTCATGTTCCTCAGACTGGCTCCTGCACGCACCGCTGCTGTTTCCTTCTCTCCCTTCCCTGGCTCTCCTTCCTCCTCCTCCCTCCCTGCAGCCCCTCCCCCGCCCCCAGGTCTCTCTCTCACACACACACACGCACATGCACACACACACAAGCACGTGCACACACACATGCACGTGCACACACGCTCCTGCTGGCTCACGTTCTCTCTAGATTTAGAGAGAGACAGAGACAGACTGGCTCCATCCTCTCCCCCTCAGGAGTGCTAAAAACCAGTCCATCTGCTGTGGATCTGCTTATTATTTGAAATTTTGCCTTATGGGGAAAGAAGGAGGCTAAGATTCCTATATTTTCTCACTCTTCTCTTTAAACAGAGGGAAGTAAACATTTCTCACCTGATAAACACATTAATAAAAACTTGGCAGGGCACAAGAAAGCCACAAGACACTCTCCCTTTAGAGGAATTAGTACGGTGCCTTCTGCAGACGGGCCCTGGGTGAATTTCTGGTGATTGGAGTGGTGTGTGCGGGCCGTGGCTCAATCACCGGCTCGCGGACTGCCACGGACACCAGCTTTCTTCCTCTGCTCTGTTATATTGTCCATGTCGAACTGCAGAGGTTTTTTCGAAAGGAAGACAGAGAAAGGAGCAAAGTCCGTCAGTGACCTTGGGGCTGAGGCTTGGTTCTGAGGAAGGTTCAGGATGAGAACCCCGGACTTTCAGATCAGAGTGACCATGGCTGCAGAGGCGCGGGGTGGGGGGCGGGGCAGGGGAGTCCAGAGCTGCACGGAAAGGAGCTTCCACCTGTGGGCTCCTCCTAAGAATTTATTCTTTCCTCGTGGCCCCAGAATGGGACCCCAGCAGTGAGGGCTTCTCCGTGGTAGCTTCTCTTCCTCCCTGGACACATCAAGGTGGCTGACTACAGTTCAAGTACTGTCCTTCCTCCTTCCCAGTCCCCACTCCTGTGACCTGGCTTTGCCCAGGCTCCTCACCTTTCCAGGAAGCCCTTCAAACGGGCTCAGGCAGCCTGGCGTCTCCATCCCCACTCGCAGCCCATCTTTGCAAGCCCAACTTCTTGAGCCACTGGCCGTCTTTCATGCACGAGGCTGGCCTCTGCAGGCCAGTGTTCTCCCTGTGCCGTCCAGTCTGTCCCCGCGCTGCCAGAGGCATGACGGGAAGCCCACTTCAGCCCAGTTTCAGTTCCAAGGCCTGCTCCCTGCTTCCCTCACCACGGCCCTCGCTGTCCTTCTCCCTCCAAACCGCGGGCGAGTGTAGAACTGGCACTCATGGGACTGAGCTTCTGGTGGGACCCTGGCCACCTGCGAACTTTAGAACCAGGTTGGTAAGATGGGCCTCCCTGCCTCACAGCAAGGCCCCACTTACAAACGGTATAGGAAGTAACTTTGAAACGTGTGGAATATTACAGGGAGGAAGAATGTTTTCTCCTAGTCTTTTAGGTCTTTGAGTCAGTGTTTTTACAGTCGGGTGGATGGATAACGTTCTACATCCTGCCCCTCTGGAACCACAGGTCACGTTGTGCTGACTGGTGTTAGCGATGTCATTGGGATGCTGTCGAATCAAATTCTTCTTTCCACGGGGATTTAATCCAATATATAGACCTCGTCACCCCACTCACCCCACCTTGCGGAGACAACCTGCCTGCATAGGTATCTCAGTCTGTTTGGGCTGCTGTAGTAACGCATCATAGACTGGGTGGCTTGTAAGGGGAAAGATTTATATGATCAGAAGAGAAAGAAGGATATTTGGGTGGCTTATAAACAATAGAAATTTATTCCTCAAAGCTCTGGACACTGGGAGTAGTAGATCAGGGTGCCGGCACAGTCCGAGTTCTGGTACATGTGCATTTCCTGGTTCATAGATGGTGTCTTGTCACTGTGTCCCCGCAGGGAGAAGGCTCTCTGGGTCTTGTTTTGTACTTGCACTAACCCCATTAATGAGGGCCCTGCCTTTATGACTTACCTCCCAAAGGCCCCACACTGGGGATCAGGTTTCTACATATGAATTTTGAGGGGACACCAACATGTAGTCTGTGTCAGTAGAACTGAACGATTAGGGCATTTTCCTGGAGATATGTAAAGGCATCCTTGCTTTTCTCGAAGGAGAGGCAAGAGGTTCCACGGGCCTGGAATGCAAAACATTCTGCCATGCTGCATTCAGTCTGCACTGAGAAAAACTGTTGCAACCAAGATGCTGAGAAAGATGGCCAGGAAGTCATAAAACCATAGAGAGAGAGAGAGAGAGAGAGAAAGTCTCCTCAGAGGCCAAGATTCCAGTGTCCTCCTTTTGCAGAGGAGAAAATCTTGGCCCAGAAAAGGAAATCAGGCTGCTTAAAGTCACACAGCTCGCTAGTGGCAGAGCGGGACAGGAGCCCGGCCCTCGGGTTCCCAGCCTCACAGGGCCTGGGAGGTGCCGAAGCAGAGGGCTCACCTCGCTAAGCGAGGACCGCAGGTTCCAGCTGGCGGGGCCACTGGGCAGCTGCCGACGGTACCTGCGGTTCTGAGGTTGAGCCCACACGTGGCCACCTAGGTTGACTGCTGCCCAGGGAGGGCCTAGGACTGTGGATTTCCTTTGCAGGAGCAGATTTGCTTGTTTTGTTCAGATTTTCCTCCTCTCTCCAAAAGACACCCCCAAACAGCCCCTGTATCCAGAAGCAACATTAGTTAGCTTAATGAGGTGGAGCCCTTCCTGCAGGGTGGAAGTGGGGCTTTCTCGGTGAGTGCCCCATGTCACACGTACTCGTGCACAGAGGGACGGCAGGCTCTGGGGGGTGGGCGGCAGAACCCGGCCATCTTTTCGTAGCTTTCTTGCTGTGTGCTGCTGTGCAGGGCATTGGGGCTTCTTGTTCTTGGTTCAATCAGCCCTCAGTAGTCTCTTCCTGTGTCATGCCTGGGCATGGCTGATGGTGTCTCTTTAGGTCAGGTGGGTGGAGCGTAGGAGGGTGCCTGGGAGCCCTGGGTACACCAGTCAGCACACAGGCAGGGGACAAATAGCACACTCTGCTCAGGTAACCGAGGAGGATTTAATGAAAGAAACATTCTCTACCAAGGTGGTCAGATTAGGGTCCGCAGTGGTCTCAGGGTCCTTGGTCTCTTCCACACCTCTCGCAGCCCTGCTACACCTTCTAGAGAGAAGGTTGGGGACTGCGTGTCTTCCTCTTCCTTCTCTGGATTCACTCTCCAGGCTCCCCCACCTGCTCTGGACTTCAAAGTGGTAAGAACCAGGTCGCCTGGGCCACCTCGCCCCCAGCAAGGCAGCAGGAGACCGGGGCTGGGTGCTATTCCCTGGCTGTCCCTGCTGGGTCATGCCCATGTTCCTCCCCGGAGGACACAGCTGTGTCTGGTGGCCCTCTCCACACAGCCGCCCCCCGGGCTCTGGCATCTCCTCCCTCCCTTCCTCCTTGAGGACTAAGGATGGGGGGCAGTGTGCTGTCTCCCCCAGGCAGCAGGAGTCCAGGGGAGGCACCTGCATTGGCCGGGGACCACTGCACAGTGAGAGACACGGCCTCCTAGTGGGCATCGGAGTGGCGGGGACCGAAGGCTTCTTAGAGGCAGAGACACTTGACTTGAGCCTTGGCTGGGTCTGGTGGCAAGGTTAGCACGGAAACTCCAGGCAGCAGGGGCACATAGCACATGCAGGGGCATCGCCGAGAATGGAAATGACAGGGTATATTTAAGAATGACAATTTCTTTTTTGGTTGCAAATAGTAGAAACGGAACTCACAGGAATTAAGGAGAAAAAAATGAGAAAGAAATTTGTTGGCTCCAGTGTCTAAAAAGCCCGGGGGCTGCAGGCACCACTGGCCTCAGGTACCCACAATGGTCACCAGGTCCGGTCCCTGTCTCTCCCTCTGTCCACTCAGCTCTGCTGTCTTCTGGGTTAGCCAGCCTCCTAGGCCGGCTTCCTCCTCATGGAGGGTGGGCTGAGGGCCGTGGGGAAAGGAGGGAAGCAGGTTCTGGAGTACAAGGCTCCTGTGCTCCATTTAACCCGGGAACTGCCCAGCCTCCAGATAGGAAGCTGATGAGAAGGTGGCCCTGCTGGGGCGCCTTCCTGTCCCAGAGGAGCGGGAGGAGGTGGCTGGCAGGTTCTGGGCTCAGGCCTGTCCCTGGGCAGGTGCGGGCACAGAATCCGTATTTCTGGACCACAGAGAGAAGGCTGCTTCCAGGAAAAAGGAGTTGTATCACCTGAAGGAGAAAGGAGGGCAAAGCATCTGGAAGACCAAAAGCACCTGCGGCGTCCACTGCACTGGGCATTGCTGCAGAGCAAGGCCCAGGGAGTGACAGCTTCCCCGAGGCAATGAGGAGCCCCTGAAGAGTTTTAAACAAAAGAAAGACTTAGTCAGACTTGTATTTTTGAGGCATAATCTGAAAAGTAAAGCTAATCTCCAATTTAAAAAAAAGAAGAAAATAGGGCAGACGTGGTGGCTCAGGACTGTAATCCCAGGAGGATCGCTTGAGCTCAGGAGTTCGAGACCAGCCTGAGCAAGAGCGAGACACTGTCGCTACTAAAAATAGAAAAATTAGCCAAATTAGCCAGGTGTAGCAGTGCATGCCTGTAGTCCCAGGTAATGGGGAGGCTGAGGCAGGAGAATTTCTTGAGCCCGGGAGTTTGAGGTTGCTGTGAGCTATGATGACACCACTGTAGTCTAGCCGGGTGACAGAGCAAGACTGTGTCTCAAAAAAAAAGGAAAGCAAGATAATAGAAAACCATATAATACTTCTTAAAGCTGAAAAGAAATGTGTTTGGGACTATCTGCTACTGAAATCTCCCTGTTCCACTCCTTTTCCCAAATCCATCCAGCAGACTGGCTGCATCATCTAAAGACAGAATGTGCTCTGATGGTGTGCATTTCAGATCGCCTTAGCTTCTTGGTTGTGCAGGACCTGATCCTTTTGAGTTTGGGGCTGTTGGGTCAGGGCTGATGTGCCTGATTGCTGGGTCAGGCTCAAGTTCAGCCATCTCTATGGAGTCAGAAGCATTTGCAGGCAGATCCTGGCTGGGACCCCGACAGGAAGCCTCCCCATGCTGCTGCTTTTAGCAGCCCCCTCGCCCCCCCTCGTGTGACTGTGAGTCACACTAGGACTCCATCACACTCAGAGCAGGCGCTAAGCCACACGCTCTGTTCTCTCCACGGCAGGCAATTGCTACTGACACTGTCTAATTGCACAATCATTTTTCATTTGTCAAGACCCACCTGTCTCTATGCAAAATAGAGACTGACAGTCGGGTGGAGGTGGACATTTATCAGGGCGGAGGAAGCAGAGACAGTTTGCTGAGTGACTGCTGGAGTGTCAGGGGCAGAGCCTCCCAGAAGGGTGTGCTGGGAGGGAAAGTGGCTAGGGGCTTGGACTCTGCAACTGGGCATCCTGGGTTCACCTCCAGACACTGCCCCCGGCTAACTGTGCAATCTCGGGCAGGTTGCTTAATGTCTCCAAGCTTCGATTTTCTTAACTGTAAGATGCCTCACCTGCCTCATCGTGTGTGTGGATGAAATGAGATGATTATAAAGCACTCAGCACAGTGCCTGGGTCAATAAATGTCAGCTGTGACCAGTGTTCCATTTTTTTCTGCCTTTTGATTAGGTAGATCCTGTTTCTGGTTAGATCTCTCCATCTTGCTTGGTGTCATTCTCAGGTGTTGGGCTATCAGCGGGTGACTGGGTCAGCAGGGCCAGGCTGGGACAGAGGAGGCGAGACGTTTTCGCAGTGGCCGTGGCCTCCCGGGCATATCCTCAGTGCCTTCTTAGAAAGGACTTCCTTCCCACCTCGAATGCCCAGCCTGTCTGGAAGGACTAGAGATGATTATGAGCTGGAAAGGATGTGAGACTGATTGTTTGCAGAACAAACATGCTGTGCATATATTTTCACAGGTTCCTTATGTATTCCCTAAGGCTATAGGTTGAAAACATTTTAATATATCGTCTCTCCTGGGGTCATGCGCATTGAAAACAAATGGCATATTGATTCAAGGTAGGGTATTCAGGAGGATATATATATTTTCTGGATTCTAGTGTTTAGGGAACTTATAAATGATCTTTCCATTCCAGTTTGGACCAGTTGAGAAATAGAGCCTAGCGGCTGGGAAGATGGGGATCGAATTTGTTAGCATTTTTAGGGATAAAATAGAACAAGAGAGCAAGACTTGGGCTGTGGCCACAGGGAATTGAACCTGCCTGAGTGGGCAGGGATGGAGCTGGGTACACCCCGGCCTCCCCCACAGGGTGACTCTTGCCACATGGAGGAGCAGATAGGACGTCCCTGCCCTCAACTCGCCCCAAGACACTCAGAACCAACCTGCTCCGTCCCAGGTCTGCACCCCAGCGAGTGGCGCAGCTCTGCACCCTCGTGCTCCAGCTGAAAGCCCTCGCGCCCCTCTGCCCTCTGCCCGCTCACTTTTCGTTCAGTCTGACAGGAGTGAAGTCGAATAGTCCCAACAAATCTACATCACTTCCACCATTCCTCAGCTCTCCACCGCGTCGGCTGGTCCAAGCCACCCCTTTTCCCGTCCAGACAGCCTGAACGCCTCCAGCCGCTCTCTGCACTCCCCTCGCCACCACGGCTCTCCCACACGGCTCTCCCACACATCGGCGCAGCGATGGCTTAAGAGCATAAGTCAGATCATTTCACTCCTGTGCTCCAAATGCCTCATCATTTGCCATCAGATGCAAAATCTAAGCTCTTTACTTTTGCCTCTTTGGCTCATCTCAACAATCCTTCCTGCTTCCGTGAACTTAAGCCCTTCTGCCCGCCCACACGTGCCCACACTGCTTCAGCCACGGTGCCTTCTCCGGGCCCTTGAGCGCTCTGAGCTCTCTCTCGCCTCGGGACCCTTGCATGTGCTGTCTCCTCTCTGCTGCATTCTCCTCCCTGATCTTCGCCGCATCATTGGTTCAGGTCACTGCCCAGCCGCCATCTCCTCAGAGAGGCCCCCGACCCCTCTCCAGAACAGCCGCCCTCTTGTCACTCTCTTTTCCTTCATCTCACTCTTTAAATATCACTTATTACTACTGGACATTGTATCGTGCATTTGCACATGCTTATTGGTCTAGAAGTTTGTCTGTTTTGTGTACTGCCGTCTCCCCAGGACCTAGCGCAGGGCCTGGCATAGGGTAGGAGCTCAGCAGATGTGCAGCCAGGCAAGTTGAGAGGGGAACCCTGAAGGCTGAGTCAGACCTGCGCAAGGCCTTCTTCTAGGCTCTCGTCAGTTCAGCTACTCCTCCCAGCCGTACGAAGGCAGGAGGGAACTCCTCTTTCTGCTGTCCCAGAGAGGCAGTTTAGCATTGTGGTTCCATTTTACAGATGAGAAAACTGAGGCTTAGACTGAATACCTTGCCTGTGGTTATGGCTAGTATGCGGCAAAGCCCCAGTTCTAATTCTGTCACTCCGTGCTTGCAACTTCTCCAGTCTGCGGCCATTTCAGCTCATGTGCTGCTCATAACTTTTCTTTCTTAATCCTCACCACAACCTTATGAAGTACCCATTTTGCAGCTGAGAAAGCTGGCACTCAGAGGGCTTATGTGACCTCCCAGTACCACACGGCCGGAAGCGGTAGAGCATTTGGATCCCGGTAGCTCGACTCAGAGCCTTTGCTTTCCACTCCTGCTCTACCTGGGGCCTCTGCTCTGAGACCAGAGACTGCCCAGGGGTGCAGTGATGCCCAGCGCTGTCATCGCAATGATCGGTGGGACAAGTGTGGGGAACTCTGGAAATAGAATAAAAGAGAAGTAGAAGAAGAAAACGAATTACAGCAGCGGCACTTTGTATTTTTTTTCTTGGCTGCAGCAGACTTTCTGGATAAGGCCTGAACAGGATGTATCAGCTCTTTAGACTTTGTTTCATTTAACTGTCCACCAGCAAGGTTTGTGGCTGAATCTCGTAGTGATTGCAAACCCCTTGACAATGCAGGTCTTAGCCTTCCCAGATGTGACAAGCTGCTGTTTGCTTTGCCGAATTGAATTGAACCACTTAAAAGATTCCTTTTGGGGGGAAGATGGTATAAAATATAATAACCTAGAACAAAGCAAACCCCCCAAATTTGGTTAATTTATTCACTTCCTCAACTGAATATGAGAGGACTTTCCTGCAATGTCTGCTGTGAAGCGTCCACTGGGAGAGCAGCGTGCGCCGTGGTAAGGCACCCCCTCCTTCACCCAACACCGGGCAACTTCGGGGGGGTACCTTGCTTTTCCCCACCATTTCCTCACTGCTGAAGGAAAAGTAAGATGTGAATATATATTGTTGCTCATTTCTTTTGCAAGGAAAAGCTCATTCTCTCTATTGCAAAAGCAGCCTTGCTTTCATAACACTTCTCACAGAACAGGTAACACATGCAGAGAAGTTCAAGACCTGAGTTTGCATCCTGGCTCTTTTGATTAAGGCTCTACCAGCTACTTAACCCCTCTGGTCCTCAGTTACCTACCTACATACAATACAGGAACTAGAAGAGCACCTGCCTCAAAGTGTTGTGAACATGGAATACAATAATGTGTACAAAACTATTCGGCCTAGCACAGAGTAAAGGCTTAAAATGCAGTTTATAATAATGATAACAGTGGTAATAATGATGACAATAATATAATAAAGACCTCAAGGCATTTTTCTTTGAGGCTAAGTTGTAGGTGGTTGGTTTCATTTTATACCTTAGGAAAGGCAGACTTCTGGCCACAAGTCAGAGATGACTCCGAGAATGAGAAACAAGACTGGTGGGAAACACATCCCCTCTCAGCTCCACATGTTCCTGTCCTCTTGTCCTGGGCTCATTCCCATTTCCAGGGCACTGAGGAAAGGTCTGCGGGTTTATCCCTGGTCAGGAGAGGCAGAGGACTCGACCACTCTCTAACCTTTTATCAACCCTTTTCACCTGTGACCCAGCTGCCTCTGGCTGCCACGGTCATCTGAGGGCATGTATTCAATCACCTTGCTATTGTCAGAGACTTGCTCTTCAGCTAGCCGTTGCCTTTCTGATCTGTGTAAGTGACTGGCAGAGAAAAGAAATCCACAGGCCAAGTCATAAAGGTTCTGATGTACATACTGGATCTCCCCACACTACTGCCAGAAAAAAATTCCCCTATTAATTGGCACAATAAAAGATGATTCAGAAAGAAACACAGTTTTCATACAACACAAATCCTGCCTTAATTGTCTCCATCTAATTAAAAAAATAACTTGAAAAATTCAGTATGAATGGAATACCCAAAGAATCACACTTATCAATGAATTAAATAGGTTGTTATATAAATTTATTGATTACAAAGTGCTTGCATATGTTTTCTTTCTTGACTTTTGTAACAATTCTGTGAGATGAGCAGGGGAGGTGTTACTACGGTAATTTTATAGATGAGAAAACTGAAACGCCAAGAGCTAAGGGATTCAGCCAAAAATTTACATTTGTAGATAGAAAAAGCAGGACCCAAGTCCTAGCCTGTTGGCTCCATGCTGCCTCATGGAAAAAGCCTACTTGCCCAAGATTACGAGTGGCCGAGTGGTCCATTGGTGCTTTCGTCATGATAACACTCATCTTTTACCTTCAATTTCTTTAGAGACATTTTCCTGCAAAAGTCAATTGTTCTTTACACTGTATCCTAGTGTAGAGATTTATGTCCTGAATCTAGGGGAGGAAGGAACTAGGGAAGTCCATCACCCTCTCTGTATGTGGTTTGACCTGCAGTGACCTTCAGATGGAAGCCTATGGATTGAAAACAGTCCTCTCAGTTTTCTGTAACTTGCTCTTCCACTTAATGACTGTGGCACACTGACCCAACCTCCTTGTGCTATACATCACACCCAGAGTCCCGTGCATGGCCCTCACCAGTGATGGGAACTGGGACTGTCAAATTCCCTATGCAACTTCTGGGGTCATGCAAGGGTTCAATGGGACTGCCATAGCCATCTCTTCTCCAGGCATGACGATCCCTATTCTTTCTAACCATCCTCACAGAAAGCACCTCGCAAGCTCTTGCTGATTTTCCTTCTCTTCTGCAGACACTGGGTCAGTTGTGTGCAGTGGCAGGTGCATGTTCACAGCAATGTGGCCACTGTAAGCTTTCTGGCCTAGAACCTTAGCTCTTAAACTTCAATGTACTTGAGACTCCTGCAGGGGAGCTTGTTAAAATGCAGGCGATAGGCACCGGCCCTCAAAGCTCTGATTTGGCAATTCTGGAGTTGGAAGCAGGAGCTGCATTTGGATCCCTTGCGGGATTCCGATGCAGGTATAACTCAGAAACCAGCTCATGAGCTGAGCGGTAATTTTAAATGACTTCAGAGGTAGGCATGGATTCTGCTCCATGAGGACTCAGTAAATATTTAGAGACTAGATGAGTATATTGTTCACTTCAGAGTGAACTGATACTCCAAGATTTTTTAAAAAGTGACTTTTCTACCACTACAAGCACAGATAAGATTATTTTTTATATGCTTTTGAAAGAGTAGGCAGAGGGATTTTCCTGCATATCCGCTGTTGGGGAAAATGAGATTTGATCACCCACAGCATGTTAACTTCTGTAAAGAATGGCTTATGACATGGTCCAAGAAATAATGGGCTATGCAGCTCACTCCGAAATGCAGTGCCAAGATGTATAAAAGATTGCAGCCCACAGGGATTCTGTCACTCACACTGGAAAGATTACTGGCAATGTCGCTATGACTTTAGGAAAAGGAGCAGTCATAATTCAGCTGGGAGGTCTTGGGGCACCTTGCACAGATGGAGGGTGTGAGCTGAGCCCTACAGGAAGAGTCTAACTGGATGAGTGGGAAAGAGGGGCAGTTCCAGGTGATGGTCTATATCGGAACAAAGCGTGATGTTGAGAAAATAACCATTCTAATGATAGTAAGTTGGTTGGCATGGCCAGCACTTAGGAAAGCAAAGAGAAGGAAAATAGCTAATATAGCTAACATAAAATTATATATATATATATAATTTTATTTAATTCTCACAACAGTTCTACAGGAAAGGTAATAATGTTCTTATTGTGGAAAGAAGTTCAGAGGAAAACTAAATAGTTCAAGATCACATAACTAGTGCAAGACAGACCTGGGGTTTGCACCCGGCCCCTGTGCCTGCCAAGCCTGAATGCCAGAGCACACGCCCTGCCACCCTCTTCCTCTGTAAAACTGCTGGAGAGCCCTGAATGTTGAGCTTAGAGTTTTGTGCTCAAGCTCCAGACAATAAGTGCCTTGCAAAGAAGAGTCTGGAGGCCAGGCTCTGTCCCAGGTCTCTGCACCCCCAGTGTTTATTCTGGATTTGCTGCCCTGAAGGAAACCACAGCATACTGTTTTGACCTGTCAGCTCTGTTGGCTATTTTTTGTATGCAGAGTATCCTGGGAAAGCAGGTGCAGAGCTTTATAGATTCATCCTTCAGCAGCAATTGTCTAATTAACGCATTAACTGCCACGTGAGTTGTATTTAACTCATGCTAGTTTTGAGCCCGGGCCCATGGAGCCTATGTAACTCACACAGCTCTTCACCTGGGAGCCGCATGGTGCGCAGGCAACACACGCTGCCCTGCTGTAGCATACGTGTCACGTGATGGGCCGCCCCCTGGGCAAAACCCCGCAGTTGGTTCGTGAAAATCTTACTTGATTTTCTTATTGTAACAATTAATGTTGACAATTTAATTGCATATAACTCACACACAGAAGACAATAAAAAATAACACATTTTTCATTAAATTAGAAAGGATTGTTTTGTTTCAAAGTTTTTGTTCTATTTTTGTAATAAAACACCATGGCCCCAAAGAAAACATTTTTTTTTTCTAATGTGGCAGTCAATGTGTTAATATTGTCACCATGTGGCCCAGTTATCTTTTCAGGAGCAGGCAGGTGTCAGCAGTGCATGCTCCAGTGCGTGCATGCGTGTGTGTGCGCGTGTGTGTGCGTGTGTGCGCGCGTGTGTGAACGCGGTTGATAAACCAGCATCTGTTCCCTGTGCGAACACAGCCCGCATCTCTAGACATTTTAACTCGAGGGCGTAGGACACGCAGGGCTGGGGTAAGGAAATGCCCTCCTTGCAAGCTGCAGAGACTAAGAAACTCCTCGGCTCTTTGTGGCGGGAATGGCCATGCTGATGGCCCCAGCTTTGATTTTCTTCAGGAATTTTGTCACTGCTGTCCTAACAGGGAGTAGGGATGGTGGCACCTTCCCCTACAGGGGAGGATTTGATCAGACAGGGCAAGGAGGATCGAGGTGGCTTGAGGCTGACTCTCTGCTTCTCTAACAAAGCCTGTTCCCTTGTTGTGTAAATATCAATTTAGAAAAATTTCGTTTAGTGCTTTCCAGTTTAAATAATATTTTCCCACTTCATTTACTCCTCACAAGAGTCTTGGGAGGTCTCTATGATCATCTCCCTGTTGCAGATGAGGTAACTGGGGCTCTGAGACATTAAATGCCTTGACTAAAAGTCAAAGAATGTGGGTGGGACCACCAGAACCCACTTTATATGGTCTAGTACATGTTCTCCCATTGCTTATTCATTTATGCTTCTACCTAGCCATTCATTCAGCATGCGCTGAGCACCTACTGTATTCCTAGCATTGGGTTTGGTTGCGGAGATTCAAAGATAAAAATGTGAAGTACTTTGAGCTCCTTGAATGGAAAGCGAATAAAAGAGAAAGCAGGTCATTTTTGGGCTCATTTTCTAGAACTCTAATTGATGCGATTTGCACTCACATTTAAATCCAAATAAACAATATTAGAAATCTACGAGTCTTCCGGCCAGTTCTCCCATCCCTAAAGATACTTTACTCTCGCTTATTCATATGCACACTTGTGGATGTTTTGTTATCTTGCCCCAGGTCAATGTGCGCCTCAGTTCAATATTAATTACTTCCTGGCTACATCCATTTCCCTTCTCTTGGATCCTAAAAAGACAGTTTTAAAATTTACTTATGCATTGAATTTACATCAGATTGTTTTTCAGCCTGAGTTTTGTCCGTAAAGGTTGTCCCTTACTCCTTCTTTTCTAACTTTCTTGGAAAAGATTATTTAATTCCAGTGGTCATAATCACAACCTTATGGAATGAAACCTGTTTCTCCCTCTGCAGTTAGTTTGTAGCTTTCCTGCCATACGGTGCCTTGGATTATAGGTATATGCCTCCATATCCTAGCTTCTGTACCTAATGGTAAGCTCCATGAGTGGGAGAATCACAGCGTAGTCATCACTGCACCCTCTACAGAACCTAGCACATTCCATGATATGTTAAATGCCCTCAAGAAATATTTATAAATTGAGTCCCCGATTGCCAAAGCCCATGGAGTACTGCGAGTGGTCCCCTAAGCGCCCTCTACCCAGGGAGTACGGTCCTAGTGAGCCCACCAGCTACCTTCAGACCTGAAGAGCTTCTTTTCAGCAGCCTACAGTGTCTCTTTTGCAAGTGTTTCCTTTTCTCCTTCCCATTTTACTTAACCATTCTTGGATTCTCCAGACGCTTTGGCGAATTGAAATTTTCCTATTTGGAGTTTAGCTGGCATCTTTGATCACGGAGCATCACAATCATTCATCAGGCCGCATCTGAGAGTTTATGCTGGTTGTGCTGTGGTTTTTCTGTATCTCCTAAAGGCAGCGTGTGTGAGTGATGGGCATTTCCTTGAGAGCACTCTGACACCTGGTTGTCACAGGGAAGAACACTGATGCCCCATAGAAGGGCAGCAAGTGGGATGTGAGATGGGTAAGTGGGATGTGACCTTCTCTGTTCAAATCAAAGACATGGAGGGGGTAGGGGATGCAGGATGGTGCTGCCTGGTAGTGGGGGGTGGGGAGGTATTCGACTTAGCTAGACAGGGTCAAGATTTTTATTACTGAAGGTTCAGGCTGCTCTGCAGGCAACGTTACAAAGTTATTTGGAACTCTCAAAGTAATTTCTATGGACAGATGGAGCCCCCTATCCTCCATGAGTATGTGAAAGTAGACAGTAGGTGCCTATTTGGGAAAGCTGCCATTTGTTCTATAAAGGCATCTCCTCTTTGGGAAAGGCTGCCAGAGGTTATTGGAATTTATCATATACTGAGAATCTATATGCATCTTAGGCTGTGTAAGGGGAGGCTGGTCGGGAAAAGTCAGGTCTGTTAACACTTTGGAAATATTGGCCCATAGCCGGTCCCGCAGAGCATTTTTGCAGTGCTAAAGGACTGGAGACCTGGGCGTGGGCTTCACTCTTCCCAGGAACTCTGTTAGGTCAGAACAAGCCCCCTGCGTCCTTCTGCTTCTCCATTACAGATGGGGAGACACTAGTTTCCAAATATTTATACACCTTTGGGGACCAGACAGGTAGTGCTATTGGAGATGTGTTACTGGGGTGTAGGGCAACAGTGAGGAGAACTGGAGGGTGCAGGACCTGTATAAAGGCTCTCAGATTCAAAATTTTTCAGGCCATCAATTTGCAATCTCTATTCTAAAGTGTGTGCTCTTCTCCTTAGAAGAAAGGTAACATACAAATCCAAATTATTATTACTGTCAACATTTACCCAGTCAATAGCATTATTTAAATGTTCTTACAGCTAGGGTCCCATACCATGTGCTGAGGAATACAAAAGAATTTTATGATGTGATCCCTGCTTTTGAGGATTTAAGTATTTGAGCTGTTTGCATAGAGGATGTCCATTCATCTGTCCAAGAAATATTTACCAAACACTCTCTCTGTGCCTGCTTTAGAACTGTAAACACAATGTGAGTTTACAGTGATGTCCCTGTCCTCATGGAGGTCACATTTATTAGATATAGATTAAGCTCTGTGAAAGACCCCGGGGAACACGATGAGGGCTATAAAACGTAGGCCCTGCCCTCAAGTCGTTCATGTGTCGGTGGGACCCCGGCTCCAGGCATGACATGGTGGCTGCCAGGGTACAGGCGTGTGGCAGCAAGAAGAATGAGAGACTAGTCCTCCAGGGGAGGACCAAAGTGGAGTTTCTAAACGAGGCAATATTTGTATGAGTCTTTGGATTTTGCTACGTAACGCGGTTCAGGGGAGAGTAGAGAGAGGTGAGTTTTAAGGGAAGAAACTATGTGAGGGAAGCAGAGGTGGAAGAGGCGGGGACGGGGTTGTAGCCCCGTGTGACTGAGGTCTCGGGCATGATGTGCGGAGAGTGGGCTGGGGAGATAGGCCAGTCATGGACAATTGGACACGCCAGGTTAAGGAGTTTGGGTTTTTTCCTGTCATCAGGAGTCGTGGAAGATTTGGGGCAGGGGAGTGGTGTGATCAGCCTCCAGCAATGGCTTTCCTCCTCTCCCACCTTAAAGGGTCTCTGCATTCCAGTCTGCCTTTCCTGCCCACCTCAGTGAACGGGTGTCCCTACTTCTGCCCACGCAGCCGGAGGCCGGCTCCTCCATGGGAACCCTTGACCTTCCTTCAGGGCTCCTCTGTCATATTTCATCATCAGATTCTCTCTCGCATGCGTTTGCCACATTTTCCTGCTTGGCTAGGCCCTTCTCCCTTCCTATAAACATGTACTCAGTTCCCTCTTCTCAGTTCAAAATGGAAAACCTGCTCTTAGCTAAGCACACAGTAGGTACTAAAGTCAATGATCACAGTTATAGCTGTCACTGTTCTTGCGAGTTACTGCTTTATCTTTTGCTTTTGGTCATGCAGCCTTTTTTTTTCACATCACGGCCATCTGCTTGCACCGTCTCCCTGCTCATTGCTTCTTAGCCCTGTGCAATCTGGTGTCGGCCTCAGGGTCTGGCCTGGCCTCCTGATGGCCACGTGCTGTGGCCTGCTCTCAGTAATCCTTGCCCGGCCTCTCTGAGCTTCTGACGTGATTGATCCAGGGGATTTCCTGAGCCCCCTCCAGGTTGGGCTAAATGTGTTGCCCTTCATTCGTGTCCTGGAGCTCCTGTGGGCACCTTAGCCGGCTCATCTGGGTGCAGTTGTCTGTGTGGCTGCCCTGTGCTTCTCTAAGGCGGGGGCCACACATTGCTCATGTTGGACCCCCGGTTCCTAGAATACAGGACCTAGCTGCTCAGTGTGGTGGCCACTAGCCACAAGGGACTATTGGGCATTTGACACGTGGCTTTCTGTTAGTGTGAAATATATATGAATTTCAAAGATTTAGCATACACATGTAAGGTATCTCATTAATAATTTTATATGGGTTACATGTTAAAATAATATTTTGGATATACTGGATAAATTAAAATACATTATTAATATAAATTTTACTTGTATCTTTTTCCCTTTTTCATGTGACTATTAGAACATTTTAAATTACATATGTGGCTCCCATTATATTTCTATTGGAAGTGTTGGTCTAGAACGTTACAGGAAGAAATAGACTTAAAACCATGGTTGTTGAACCGAGTTGAGTTGAGTTGGAGGGAGCCCTTCCTTTTGAGCCTCTGCTGTAATTTTGGTGTGGAGCCCGCTCCTGGGTCTCCTCCCACTCTCTGATCTCTCCTTCTCTGGCTGTTTTGTCTCCCACCTGCCGAGTACTGATTAGTCACCCCTCGACCTGCACCTTTATGCAGCCCCGGGTATCCAGCAGGTGGAGGCTGAGCTAAGGATGAAGAGGCGCAGAAGCCATTAAGAGCAAAATGAATGAAATATACAAGAAGAGATGAAGGAGCCGCTGGCGCAGGGCGAGAGTCAGCCATTGAAGGCGTCTGTGGCAAGGTGACCTTTCCCGGGAGGCTCTTGGAGGCGAGGCACACAGACTGGCAGACTGGCAGGCACAGGCCCCTCCGCCCACTTACATAAAGGCTCCTGTGAAATGGAGAGCAGTATTTAAAGTGCATCGAAGGTCATGGATTTAAAACTGAGAGACTTTGAAATCTAGAAGCGTTTGCTTTCGTAACCACCCGCATTGCCTCTCCAGGATGGGAACAGCCGTGCCACAGGGCTGGCAGGGAGGCCGCAGCCTGCAGCACCAGGCTCAGGAAGCAGCCTCTGTGCTGTGAGCTCCCAGACCCTCCCGTCCTGTTCCTGGAGACAGCAGCGGCCAGCAGTCAGTTCAGCTCAGGCTGGGTGGGGGCCCTTCTCAGCCCGAGTGCTGCCTCTGTTTTGAGCATTGCACTACGCGGTGGTCAGATTTAGGAAACTGGGGTTCTCTTACAGCTGCCTCAGCTTGTTCTGGGACTTGATGCGGTGCCCTAGCCTCTCTGTGCCATGTCTTAGAAACCCTTTCCTCTGCTTTCTCAGAGCTGGGAGGATGAGTGAGAGTATATGAAACGGAGCCTGAGTTTTTCTAAGTAAATGCTGGGTTCCAGGTAGAATTTTGTTTGTTTCATTTTATTTTTTAAAGATAAGATCTTGCTATGTTGCCCAGGTTGGTCTCAACCCCCTGGGCTCAAGCGATCCTCCTGCCTCAGCCTCCTAAGTACCTGGCACTACAGGCTCGAGCCATCACGCCTGGCTCCAGATAGAGTTTTATTATCAAGTAAGCTGGAAAATATTTAGCCAACTTGGGGTATCTGCCCAGCTCTATTTGCCTCAGTCAATGGCGGGGCTTAGATGAGTTAAATAATGAGGCTGAGAACTAAAGCTCACAGGGCCCATGTTCTGGTCCTCTTGCTGGCTCGACATGCCCGTGAGCTGGACATTAATGTCAGCATCACACTAATAAGAAGGCCGATGCTCAAAAGGTCCCACGGGCATGTCCAGCTCATTTCGCAAACGGCCCACCCGAGGCTCGGCACGGTCCAGTGGTGTATTCAAGGCCACGCAGGGTGAGTGTCTGCATTCTGAGCCCCAACCACTGAAAGGAGCTGTCGCTTCCCCCTGCAGAGACTTGAAATTGAGTGTGGGCACCAGACACAAGTTCCCAGAACAGAGGCTCCGGCTCTTCCCAGGCTGCCCTCGAGTGGGGGGAGGAAGGCTGAGGGCTGGCATGCCTCCCCCTGATGAGTGCCATCTGTGCCTGCAAGCGTCTTGGTGCGGTGGTGGCATCCTGTTCTCCCATGCTTTTGTGCCTCTGTTCACGGGCTGGGGACCCGTCACTCAGGATTGTGGTGGCTTAAAAGAAAACATGAGAGGACCTTCTGAGGGACAGCCGTGGCATCTCACAAACCCTGGAAACGGCCTAGAAACAGGTGGTCCATCATGTCCTCTGCCTCCAGGCAAGGTCGCATGGCCAGGACTGTCCCTGACTGTCTCAGTGAGTGTGACTTCTTCCAGCACCTCACGACTGCTGCAGCTAAGGGGACTCTCTCCTCAGGCACCTGCAGGAAAATGATGGACAGTGCCTGCCTCAGGTGGCTGGTAAGGCCCAGCAAATTCTGAGCAAGACTGGGGAGCCGTGGCCAAGACCAGGATGGGCAGGAGACAGGCACCCATCCCCCTGGGCCAAGGGCACCTACGAGCCCGCCAAGGTCAAGGGCCGGACTGGAGATCTTTTGTGGAATTCCTTTCATTTCACAGATAGAGAAACTGAGGACCCCAGGCGGTGGTCACCCTGATCAAGCCAGAGGCCAGATCGCAAGGCCTAGGGACTGCTCTTCTCCCTTTGTGGAAGGCACGGGAGCCGCTGGACTGCTCCTCTGCTCAGTGTTGGTGCGACTGACTCCGTGCACTCACCTGGCCACAGAGGCTGTCCTCCTCGGCCCTCCACTCTTGAGCACGTCACACAGGGCAGCTCTCTCTGTGTTACTTATCTCTGACCACATCCCGTCTCTTTGTCATGCTTGTTGTTTGTCTTTTCCCACTGGAATGGGAATCCCATAAGAACAAGGACTAGTCTCCTTTCACTCCCTTGCCCCCCAGCATCCAGAACAGCACCTGGCACACAGTAGATGCTTTATCAACATTGGTTGAGCAAATAGTCAGGGAAGGAAGACTTTGGCAAAGGTAGCGTATGAGCTAAGGCTTCAAGTGTGGGTACGACTTCAAAGGAAAGGGGAAAACGAGCAAAATGAGCCAGGTGAAATACACCAGGGGTGTGTGAGTGCGTTTGTGGAGGGGCGGGAGCTGGGGAGGGAGGCAGGTCGGCTGGCACACAGCGAATGTCTGAAGGGAGCGGTGGGCGGTGCAGCCAGGAAGGCGGGAATGAACTTGTCTGCAGAGGCTGTGAACAGGGGGCTGAGCAGTGTGACCTCTGCCCTGCAAGTGAGCAGGGTGCGGGAATGGGGCCATTTGGCAGCAGTGGGCAGGTCACTGGGGTTGGGAGGGCAGCCAGGGACCCTGCATCAAAGGTGGTGACCTAAGAAAAGGAGGTCTTTTTCCCGTGAGCCCCCAAGTGCCAGGTGGCCTGAAGGCCGGGTTGGAGCCCTCTGCTTGGGAGCAGTATTTGCCCACCACGGTGTCAGTCATCAAGCCCCAGAGGAGTGCCCCAGAGGGAGGGGCAAGAGGCCCGTGGATGGGCTGGCACTGAGCCCTCACTGCTGTCAGAGAGTGACTCAGACCCCCTCCTGGCACCAGCCCGCTTAGGCAGTGCAAGCTGTTCCTTTGGCTCCTAGAGACTGGGCTGGTTCTCCGCTTCTTCCTCCCCAGGACTGAGGCCAGGGAGGAGGAGTGCGGTGTCTGTGTTCCCACCCCTTCCCTTCTCCCGGCGCGGGGGTAGGGGAGGAGGAAGTGAAGGCTGCAGAGCCCAGCTCTGGGTTTACTCCCTGAGATGCCTCTGGGACCTCTGGGCCGCCCTGAGCCCTGCTCGGCACATGCGCAGCAGGACACCAGGCGTGCTGGACACATGACCAGGTGATGTGGTGCTTGAATGGAAGGCTTTCCTGAAAAGTTACCACCAAAAACTGGGTCAGGTGGACAAATGTTGATGGAGCATTGGGAGTGACTGCCTGTGAGTAGTCACATGCCCTGCAATTGTTCAGCAGAGAGGAAGGACTTAAGACATAGAACGTTTGTGCAACACTTTACACCTTACAAAATCTTTCACACACTCAGTGTCAATTATGCCTTACAATTGGCCTGGGAGTAACGTAGCATTCCGTGTTTTTGTTTTAATTTGAAGCTCAGAGAGGTTAAGTCACTTGCTAAAGATTGCCCAGATATTGAAAGGCAGAGCTGAAAAGGGTCTTTGTGTTACGAGAGTTTTCATAAATCATACACCATGCCAGTTTTCTTGGACTCTTAGACATTATCACTCATCTTATTTTAACCCTTCCTTGGAATGTCACATGCTCACAAGGTGGGTGGGAGCCTCAGGGGCAATCAGCACTTTCAAAGGGATAATACGCAGGTGCTAAACATCAGGGAGTCCCTAAGGTTGACAGTGATCAGTCGCTCATTGATCCAAACATTGCCTATTTCTCCTGTTCAACAGCTGTTGCCAACTGTACTTGGCCTGTCACATGAAATTGCAGGTATTGGCAATATTTTAGTGTTCAATCTAATATGTCAAAAGTACTAAATAAACACATATTATTTGATTTGAGAAGATCTAGAACATTTGGGGTTTGTATTTTCAAAGAAAACTCAGCTTCCTTAGTCTACGCCATGGAGCGAACACCACCTCATGGTGTTGCTGGAGGGCTACTCAGTTGTCACGGACAGCAGAGCTTACTGCACTCAGTGCCTATGAGACAAGCCCTAGTTAGCTGTATCTGAATGGGCACCAGCTCCTCCCTGCCCTCAAGAGGCTTGCAGCCTGAGAGAGACAGTTCAGACAGACCCATCCAGAAGGGACGCCAGGCACCGCGGAGTCTAGTGCTTGGACAGGAGTGGTGTTAAGAGCATGGCCCTGGTGTCAAAGTGCCTTGGCTGCAATCTTAGTTCTGCCACTGATGTGTTCTGTGACCTTGGGCGAGCTGCTAATCTCTCAGCCACGCAGTTTTCTCATCGGTAGAACAAGAATAAAACATACCCCCGCACAGAGGCGTGAAATTGAGTAAGGTAGTGAATGGAAGGGACTCGGAATTATTCCTAACATATAGAAAGTGTTCACTCAATTTTAGCTGCTACCACTACTATTGCAGTTATTATTAATACTCTTACCCCTCACATGAGAGGAGCACTACAGTACTTTGGCACAGGACGGAGGATTCTGATGCCTACAAGCTCTGCATTGGGGTCACAGTTTCCAAGAGTGCTGTCATCTGTGATCTCCAAGCTTAGGATGACTGGGGACAGGCCTGAAGATGAGACATCCACCTTCAAATGCTTCACAATCACAAACCAGATTTAGAAACTTCTAGGGAAGCTGTGCTCTGTGACCAGGCCTCCCCTCTCAAGGAGAGACCCTGGTGAGTATCAGGGAGCTGAAAGCCAGTAGAAGTATCCTGAGCACCCAGAGCAGCTATTGTCCAAGCCCCAAGGGTTGAGACTTCCCATAAGCTTGCTCAGGGAAGGGAAGCTCCACGGACAGAAGGGTGCTGTGTCTGATCATATGAAGGCTCTGCAGCACTGGAGGGCACAGCACACGCAGGACCGCCCTGGCTTCTGACACCGGCTGCAAACTCAGGGGTCTGAGACCACCCTTAGGTGCAATCACTTGCTAAAATGACTCACAGAACTTGCTGAAAGCTGTTATGCTCCTGGTTGTGGTTTGTTACAGGGAAAGGAAACAGATTTCTGAAACTAGCCAAGGGAAGAAGCGCATGGGGTGGAGTCCAGGAAAGTTCCTAGCGTGGGGCTTCCAGTCGTCCTCTCCCCGTGGAGTCAGGACAGCACGACTTCCCTGACACAGGGAGTAATGCCAGACAAGGAAACTCACTCGGGCCTTGGAGTCCAGAGTTTTTATTGGAGCTCACCTCACTCATGCACACTTGATTCCCACAGGAGAGCAAGCTGATGCCCCTCTTAACATCACGCTGTAGCTGTGGCTCAAACCCACACCATAAGCCACGTTGTTACTGTGGCTCAATCCCACACCATAAGCCATGTTGTTACTCTCTGCCTGGCCAAGGTCCTCAAGCAAACAAAGATGCTCCTATCAGCCATGATATTTCAAGGGCTTAGAGATGACCTCTCAGAAGCCAAGGATAGATCCAGACCTCTTTTGGGGCTGGGTTAGGTTCTTTACTGGACAGCCTCTGAGGACACTGCCCATCCAGGGAGCTCAGAGTCTACCGGAAGAGGCAGCCAGGTAACTGGCACGGGTCAGCTGGCGTGCAGCTGTGCGGTTGCCCGTGCTGCAGTGAGCCTCTTCCTGTACGAGCGAGCAGGACCCACGGGCTCTGCAGGGATCACACTTGTTGTCATGGGCATGAGGCTGGCCTGACTGGCGAAGTTTGTGTCACAAGGTGAGACTCATGAAGCTTTTCTAGAAAAGAAGTTCTTGACTGTTGTTGACATGCTTATCAGTCTGCAGGACCAGAGGATCTCTATATCCAGCCTACCTCAATCCGCCCACTGACTTTGCGGATTGGGTGGTGGGGCGGGGTGCAATTGAGCCTCCTGGAAACATCGGGAAACTCAGCGTCTCAGTAATGGCGGAAGTGGCAGTGAGGCTGAGCAGGCATAAATGAGTGATTGACTGGAGATGAAAGTGTGTAGACGTGATATGTAAACTATGAGAGCCCTGTCCATACACCACCCTTCATTACTTAGCCCACACTTGGAAGCTGCTTTCTCCAGTGACTACGGCTGCAACACAGCATGCCCTGGGATCAGTGAGAGGGCAGGGCATTCTTCCCCTGCTTTAGTTGTTTCAGCAGCTGCCCTGGCTCCTTCTGGGTGGGTGGAGGGGCACTTTTGGATGCTCTTTGGCACTGTTTGCCTGCTTGGGCAGTGCATGGTCTCTATCACACCCGCTCCCATCCTCACCATGCCTGGGAATTTGCTTCTCCTGCCATGGACCTCACCACCAGCACCTGGATGGAAGCCTACGCTAACTGTCCTTTCCCCTACACCCATGTGCATTTCATCTTCTATTACTGGCCCTCAAATTCATCCTCTGGGTCCCGGAGGATGAGCAACTCCATAGAAATAATTCAGAAGGTGGTCACACCTGTCAGCCTGCAGAGATGCGCCTCCCTGGGAGGACTGTTACGTGTCTAGGGGGAACTGTAGAGACCCCATCTCAGTGTGGTCCTCTGCACTGGAGGCCTGTGATTCCATGCCTTAGGAAGTTTCACTACGCGACTTAATTTTACCATGAGGCCTCTTTTAGGGAGGCTAGGTGACGCATTGCTTGCTTCAATCCTGTATCTGTTCAAGAAAAGCAGCCGACTGCTGTGCTCATCTCAAAGCACTAGTATCAGCAGCCGCCTTTTCATCACTGAATAATTAATGATGCTTTCTTCTAGGGGAGTGTTATGAGTAGTTTTAGATTTTTAAATTTTGTGATTTGTTTTCAAAAACACGGTTTGGTATCTCTCTATATGATGCAGGGCAGCAAGAAAAACAAAACTTGGTTCATTCAATTTCCAAGTATTCATTGAAAATGTATCATAAGCCTGGCACTGTTGGGGTGCTGGGAATTCAAAGAGACAAAGACAAGGTCCTGGTGCTTGAGAAACCCACAGTCCAGTGGGGGAGACAGACATGTAAGTGACTAACCAAGCAGCAAAGTGACTGATACTATCAAGGAGGGATAAACAATTAATTCTTCCGCAAGGAGTGACAATTGGTGAAGGGTTCCCAGAGGAGGAAATGTTGCAACAAGCCTTGAAAGAACACTAGAGTTCTGCAGTTGGAAAAGAGAGAGAAGTTATTCTAGGCAATGGGAGCCACACCGACAAAGCATGGAGGTGTGCTAATGCTTGGTATGTTCTTTCAGGACACGGAAGAGTCAAGGCCACCACCTAATGCTGCACCAGCTGTGCACTACGCAGCTGCCGGAGAGGCCAGTAATCTGGGCTGTGATGTGGTTGGTGCAGCCTGGCGTCGTGCCATACATATGGCAGCCAGGCAGCGGGTACTTGAGAGGGGTGGTGAGGAGCCATGAGAAATTTCACTGTCATTTCATCCGTTGCTTTGGCCATCTATGAGCAATTGCTCAGCAGACATTGGCTGAGCAACTATTGAGTACTTGGTGTTTACCATATCTCTGCCATTCACCTCTACTCCACAAGCAGGGGCTGTGGAGGACTGTCTCTAGTAACGTGAGCAGAGCTGTCTAGCAGGTCTGCCCATCAGACCTGGGACACATCATCAGCCCACATTTCAGCGACAGGTGGGTGAGTCAGCGTGCCGAGCCCCCTTTGCCTCTCCTCACAGATGTCTTAGAGCAGTGGGGGATGGTGGCGGCTAGAAGAAGAAAGTCACTCACCAAAATCAACAGCTTGATCGTTCTACAACCAGGTAGCTCCTACAACCTGGTTGATCAAGCTACAACCAGCTTGATCAAGGTTCTACAAACCTTGATCGTTCTACAACCCACTAGAAGGCGAGTGTCCTAGCTCGTATCTCCGTAATATTTTCACCAAACATCAAAAGCATTGTCATCGAGTACCATTTATTTATCCTTCCTAGAATGGAGGGCTTGCTTGGCCTATAACCAGTCTGGGTAAGGAACTCTAGCTGCTATGATAGGTAACCCTTGAAATCTCAGTGCCTTAACACAAAAAGAGTTTATGTCCCACTCACATAACAACCCAGTATGGGTCTAGGGGCTTACCCAGGGGTGTAGGAGTGGGGAGTCCACCTCGTGGCAAGAGAATGGAGAAAACACCCACTCTTAACTGCCTCAGCCAAGGGGTGACACACATGGCTTCTGCTCACATCAGTGGGAACAACCACAGTCACGTCTCGATGCGAGAGGGCTGGGAGCTGTGGTAGCTGTGTGCCAGGAATGCAAGGTGGGCTTGGTGAGCGTCCCGTCAACATATGCCGCAGGTATAATGTGGACACCCTGAGGCTACCGCTGCAATGCAATGGCAGTTGCCTGAGTGGTTATCTGGTGTTTACCCCAGAGCTGTCACCTCCTCCTTCTGTGCCTCTCCCCACATTCTGTTCCACATTTGGAAACTGCAACCCAGAGAAGGCAGTGACCTGTCCAGGGTCATACCCACCCCCACGGGTGCAGAACTTAGCCCCATGAGGTGTGGGTTTCAGGGAGCGCCCTTCCTCTCTTCAGGCCTCCCTGAAGGTCTCTGCAGGTGGCAAACACCTTGTCTCAGAGGACTGTGTTCACGGTGGCACACCTCCGAGCTGGCTGTTGGCAGTGGCGGGCGGCAGGCTGTGGGCCCCTGGGGAGGAGAGAGAGCACAGGTGTCTTCCCACTGAGCTCTTGTTCCCCTGTGTGCCAGCCACGCTCTCCTCTTACGCTGTCATGAAATTGTTTATTTTTATTGACAGCAAGTACCACAGCTCGCCGTGTTTGTCTGCGGGGAGAGGGCGGCAGGGACGGATTCCAGGGCTGGCTGTGTGGGACCGTGTGCTTGGCTCACGCCGTCATCTGCCGCTTTCGTTTCAGCTCAGCTCTCCCCACGGCATAGAGCAGAAACCAGCATTTCTTTCCACCTTTAGGCACGATGGATTGCCTAACCTGGGGAAGGGTATATCTGGGGAAGGTGTTGGTTTGGAGAGAGATGCTTGCCTTCAGTTTCTCCACCACGCCCAGTCTCCCAAGGTCCCTGAAATGACCTAATCCCTCCAGACCCTCGACAGCCCCTTCCCTGGGGTTAGGACGGGATTTTCCTGGGTCCCTCTGTTCACACACATCCTCTAAGCCCCCTCAGACCACTGCCATTTCCTCTGTTCTGACCCTCCCTGCCGCCTGTCAGACTCATCACTTACCTTTCTCAGCATTTCTGCAGGCTGTTGAGGGCAAGACCAGGATGTGGACGTCTTGCTTTGAATCCATTCTGAAAACACACAGCTGATATGGCCTCAATAAATTAATTAATTGTTTATAGTTACAAAGTTACAGTTACTTTAGAAATCTGGGGTCCCCAACCCCTAACCTTTAAGCCCTTCTTACTAGTGGCTTTAATTCAGGGTGTCAAAACTTTAGTACAACAACCTTTTTTATTTCCTTAGGAAAAGGATATTAAAATTTCTTGGGCTTCTTTGTGAGAGGCATGATGCTAATTGCGTTCATTTACCTTATTATCTCATTTAATCCTCAAAGCGAGATGTGTTCAGTTCCTGGGGGAAGGGCACTGCAGGGGTCAAAGGTGATTTTGAAACGGCTCCGTCCTTCTAGTCACTCAGTCTCGTGGCCAGTGGTTTGTTGCCATCATAATCGACATCAGCAGTGGCAGCGTGGCACATGTTCCCAGATGCCGAGTGAGCTCACATTTCGTGCCCAGCAGTGCACAACACCTGGCACACACCCCCTCATTTCCTCCGCGACGCTCAGGAGAGAGTCGCTGTTACTATTGTACCCATTGGGCAGGTGAGTAACCTGAGTCTCGGAGGGGTTAAGTATTTGACCCGTGTCTGTCTGGCTGACTCCAGAGGCACAATACTGACTCCATCACTAATAATGCAAGTGGAAGCTAGAACCATGCAAGGGGCTATACCAGAGTCACAAATGAAGTGCCCAGGGAAACGGAAAGTTTAATTAATTCTCACAGGGGAGCCTGGGAAGGTGACCTAGATGAGTCTGAATTTGAGCTGGTCCTTAAAACTTTGGCAGGGCTCCCAGGGCAGGTTAAACAGTGAGGAACTCCCGAGAACATCACGAAGGTAGCAGTTCTGCTTGAGACAGGCCCTGGAGGAGCCCACCTGGGCAGTGGAAGAAGACAATTCACATTTTTCTCACTGATCTTCCCAGCTCTCTCAGATAGAAGTGTGCCAAAGATATCTACATTATTATAAAGAGCAGGGTTCCTGCCTCCTGTTTTGTAGCTGGGAATCATTCAGAATGGGCAAGGCTCAGGGTAAGCTCCCAGGTGTGTGGCATGGGGCCTGCAGGGCTGCTGAGCCACCTGTCCTCCAGGAACTCCACCTGCGGCCACGGAGCCTGAGCCCGGGGCAGGGGAGGAGGCTGGGGGGCAGGAAGGGGCTGCAGGGCGCTCTTCGGCCTGCTTGGTGGCGGAGCCCTCTCCATCCCTCCCTGAGCTCCTCTTGGCTCCACCACACACGACAAAATGCACTCTGTGTATTGTAGTGTCAGGCCCAGCGTGAGCCATTGTTTCTGGAGATTTCCAGGCCTCTGCTCTGGAAGCAGAGGCTCCAGTACCGTGTGTGGGAGGGGAGGCCTTGAGCCCTCTTCCCGCCTTCCCGCTAGCCGACCTGTGTCCTGTGCCCTGCTGTGTGCCCCACAGTGTGCCCGGGGCCAGGACACACTGCTGGCCCTGCGGTTAAAGGCCTCAGGTTTCTTCTCTGAAAACAATCAGAAATGAGCCATAAAACAGCCTGTGACTCACTGTCAGTAAGCAAATGAAGCGTTATTAAAAGAGTGGCGTGCTGAGGATGGAGCGAGTGCGATTCAGCTGCGGTCCGGCGAGCGACGGGGCCGGGCGGGAGGAAGACCGTCCTGGCTGCCAGCTGGTGTTGCAGCTGGGAAGAGGCTGGCGAGGGTGGTGGGGGTGGCTTCTTCCCCAGACATTTACCATTAGCATAGACCACAGGATCATAGGAGGAGGGGCGGGGGTCCTGAAGGGCATCCTCACCCGGGATCAGGACCTTCGGGACAGTGGATATTCTCTGCTGTGGGGGAGGCAGTGCTGCTCAGACACTGCTGCGTGCCAGTCGCCGGGGCTCTTGTGGAAAGGCAGGCTGACTCCAGGGTCTGCATGGGGCCTGAGGTTGTGCACCGAGGCTGCTGCCGGCCTGAAGACCACACACTGAGAGCAAGGGGGTAGAGGAGACAGTCAGGTTCTTGCTGAAGCAAGTAGGGTTAAGACTCAGGTGTGACTTTTCAAAATTGAATTAAGAAAAAAATCCTGAGGTATCTCTCTGGAGGTGGAAGAGGTGAGGACCAGCTATGGAGGAGGGGACATTTTGTTTGTGCAAGCGGAATTGAGGGCTACTGAAGGGCCTGGTTCAGCAGATGAACCCAGGTAGCCTCCTGGGACCCAATCCCCAGCAGACCCTGCCACATGAAGGCTGGACACCACCTGCCTCGGGGAGTCAGGCCAGCCTCATTCCCAGAGGGCCCCAGGTGTGGCTTCACTGGGGTGGCGGCCAGGCACACGGTTCTGGCTGTACTCCATGGGGGCCCGCCCTCCAGCCACACTCAGGAAGGCCAGCACAGTCTGGGAGAGCAAGGTATCCTGAATTCATGAGAAATTAGATTACAGAGCTTGTCAAGAAATATCTTCTAGAGTGATATGAAAAGTGTGCTCCTGGAGGCCCCTGGGGTCTGTTCTTGTGATGAGATCATTCTTGTCTGCAGCCGTAGGACGCAGGACGAGTGCCTTGGGGAAGTGCGTGCTGCTCAGAGGTCTGAACAGGTGGTTCCATTGGGGCAAAGGGCAGCAGAACTCAGTGCTTTGTCATCTGGTTGGTTTATACCACTCAGCAGCTTGGCCAGTCCTCCCTGCAGCTGAGGAGGAAGGAAAACTTGAGCCCAGGTTGGCCTATTTATCATAAATTACAAAACACAAGGACCCAAACTGCAAAACACCCAGGAAACTGGAAGGGTCCATGCCATTGACTCTTATCCCATTTCCCCAGGCTTGGGCAGGGGGCTGTGGGGAGTTAACCCAGAGAAATGACACTCAGGCGAAGGGGCTGGCAGTGGTCAGAGAAACGGCTCCTGGAGCCCACTTCAGGTCCAGAGGCCTCTCCAGGTTGTGTGGTCAGTGCCCTCACCTGTCCCTTTATAGGCTCTGCATATTGGCAGCCCCTCTGCAGCATGTCTCCAAGCCCTGGGCCAGTGGTTCTCAACCTGGTGCAACCTTGCCCCCAGGGCACATTTGGCAATGTCTGCAGATATTTTTGGTTGTCACATCTGGGGCGAGTGCTAGTGGCATCTCATGGGTAGAGGCTAGGAATACTGCTAAATCTCCTCCAATGCACGGGACAGCCCCCACAAGAATTATCCAGGCCAAAATGTTGACAGTGCTGAGATTCAGAAATGCTGCCCTTGACTAGTACCCAGAGGTCTTGGGTGGACCTGGGAGAGCTGGAAACGGGTAGCCAGGCTGAGACTTTGCCAGAATACTTTCCCTAGGGTGAGGGGTTGGGGCTTACTTCCTTCTCTTAAAATGAAGATCACCTATAAATTGTTGTCATTCACGTGCCTTTGTCATCTGCCTATCACACTGTTGTCAGGTCTTTTGCCTGGTATTGAGGTGGTTTTAATAGTTGGCTGTGACATAGCAGGTGAAGAGGTGGAGAGCCAGGTCTCCCTCATGCTGTATCCCACACTGATCATCTTCAGCATCACCCCAGAGTTAGAGATGGGTAGGAGAAAGGACACAGGCTGCGCAGTCAGTCTTGGGTTTTGGGTGTGTGACATTTGAAAGTGAGTTAGCCTCTCTGTCCTCAGTTTCCCAAGGGTAGATGCATGTATAACCATGCATCTAACCAGGAAAGGCTTAGAAAATGATAATCAGCATAGTGCCATATGACACCCAAACCTTTTATGAAATGCTTGTTTTCCCCACCTAACACTGGGTAACTGGGAAGAGAAATTGAATCCCTGAAGTCTCAGAGTAAACACACTGAAGATGGCAGTAATCACAGGCAGAGATTCAGGATTTGTGTTAAACAAAACCAGTTCAATCTTGACTATATGCAAGTAAATTATCCACTCATCTATCTGCATACTGAGTTTTGGATTTTGCCAGACCTCAGGGCTTAGCCAGAGAGTGTTGGAGATGGGGGTCGTAGTGCCAGTTAGCGAGTCTGTGCGAATGTGTTTCCGTGAGTACTTAAGGGACCATGGTGGAGGTACATGTCTATGGCTGGGTATGCAAGACTGTGTGTAGTGAAATGAATTTAATTCCCAGACCATATATACGTGGTTTGGGGTTGGTCTTATTTGATGTTTTTTGTTGTTCTCAGCCTCCATTAGAGGTAAACATGTTAGCATCACACAAATACTATGTTTTTATTCATTTATTTCAACTTACCTATTGCCTCTTTCCCAAAAAGGATCTGAGATAGTTCATAACTAAGGATACAGATGATATACATAAAAGTATAAGTATAAATATAGGTATAGTAAGCTTACTGAAACAGAAAAATGTTTATGTCATCTGGACTTAAAAGTATGCTGCTGTTGTAGGCCGATCCAGTCACTATGACTGATCATCACGTTTGTCTCTGAACTTCTTGCCAGCCAAGGTAAAAAGGGAAAGAAGATAAAATTACATAACAAACTTTTTATGTGTGACCTTGAATGACAAAGTGGACAATTTCCTCAACCACAAATTTACAACAAACACAGAAGTGGATTTCACAGCAAATTTTGGGGAAAGCTGAGAGCATAGCATTAAACTTCAGTGCAGCAAAGACAGCTTTGCAAAGCCCCTGAGAGGCCGGCCACTGCTTCCAGGTTTAGCTTGAAATGGGATGAATTTGGAATGCCCAAAGGAGTAGATATATCACCATTTCTTATATCCTCTTCCCTGAATATAATTTCTCTGGTTGGGCTTTTTGCCAGGGGTTGTTTACAGATAATTTGAGATACTACTTCTTTATGAAGACCTGGATGCTAGTCTTCTATTAATATATCATAATCAGATAGATAACTTAGACAGAAGTACTCACCTCTGTTCCTGGCATTGAGGAGGCACTCTGAGTAAATCTCTTTGTTTATTTGTTCATCTTTTTCCATTCATTCATTCATCTATCTATCCTTTCATCCATCCATCCATCCAACCATCCATCCATCCATCATTCATCTGTCTGACCCTCCCCTAATTTTAGAAAACAGAGTGCGTGGATGTAGCAGTTGACATGTTACTTATTCAGATGAGCTTTGATGGCTGTGAGATGAGGCATCTGTCCTCCATCCCCCATACATACCTGCGTCTTCACCTGGACTTGTAAAGGCCTATGGGGCAGAGGTGAGATGAATAGGTTTGGTTGTTTAGCGGGGAAGCTGTCAGTGATACACGGACAGGCCAAGCTGTGGGAGAGTAATCTGAAAGGCCATCCAGGGAGTGCCTAACTAATTAAATGGGTTCGCCAACTGAGATCCATACTGTGAAGAAAGACCTACGGGGTCCGTTTCATAAAAGGAAAACAACCCATCCCTTGTTCCATTCTTAGTTATATGTTTGTAATTGCAGCCATGGCTGTTTGCACAACCAATTATATGGGTACAAGTCAATTTATTTTTGTTTTTAGCACCATGCTATTCAGTTGCTAAGAAACACATCAATTACTTAATGGTTTATTTAATCCATCCTGTTGGTCCTTGGCAATATGATCCATTTCCTTATCCTTGGCTAAAGCAATCATGTGACTAGATTATGCCTGAGATTCTGCTGTTATCATCACCACCCTCTATATCCTGTGCAGGTGCACACCTACTCTCACACACACACACACATCTATGCACAGGCACTAACTCACACACACTCACATGCAAATACTTGCTCACATGCACACACATCCATGCACACACACTCTTCACATGCCTACATTCACATGCACACATATGCACACACTCACATGCACACAACTTCATGCACACACACTCACTCACATGCACAAAAGTCCATGTACACATACTCACATGTACATAAACTCCCTCACATGCGTATACCTTTGAAGGCCCAAAACTTCAGAAAGATAGAACACAGCTTTGAACAGGTAAAAGCATCTTCTAACCCCTTGAAATTTCCATGTGACAACCCACATAGCTGTCACATCTTGAGGAGCTGCATTTGAATCCTTCAGGAACTATGCTATTCTGACTAATGCACTTCCTGGTTATTTGAAAGTTAACCAGAACATCTCTCTCTTTTTTATTTTTTGGCTGCACCTTACTACTGAAAAGCTTTCTATAATGCATTAGCACTTTTTCCCACCTTGGTGATGATCACAAATGACGTAACCTGCCTTTGAATGCTAAAGGCTCATTACAATTGAGAATAGAGGCTCATTAAAGCTCAAAGGACATGGATTTTGGAATGAGACAAATCTGGTGTTAGATGTTGGCTTTGAATGCCACTTACAGGCCATGTCACTTTAGACACCCAACTTCACTTTTATTAACCTAGGCTTTATTTACTGGACTGCAGAGATAGAGATGACCATATTTACACTGTTGGGCTATTAAGAGTTAAAAATTATGTAGGTAAAGATCTGGAGCTTAGTTGTATCCTATATATGGCAAAGTCATTGCTTTGGCTTCTGTTATTCCAGAGAACGCCAGAGTAACATGCAGTTAAAAAAGGTGCAGGAAATTGAAATTGAGTCCAATGTGGACTCTCCTCAGGACAGTCCCTTTGAAAAGCTGCATTTTGATGCCAAAACTGATGTCTTCCTTATTAATAAAATTGGAGTTTAGTGGGAAAATATACACATCTGACATGTCTGTCCCAAGTTTCCCTATGAAGCGCTGCTGGTGTAAGTGGTATGTACAGTTCTCTGGAACCAGCACTGGTGAGGGGTCCCTTTTGCTGCCACCTGGCTCTGCGGGCATGAAAGGAATGCAAGGGCAGAAGCAGCCACACGGGAGAGTGAGTGGGAAGGCAGGATCCAACTCCCTGTCCCAGACCCTACAGCTGGCTGCATGGCCTGGAGCCCCATGGGATCCATTCTGCTCTCAGTGTGATGAGGGTTGGTTATTTTGGCAGAATTCCTTGTTATTGAGAAGAGAGAGACTTGGAGAAGCAAACCAAAAAATGCTTCTTGGCCATCTTAGGCTTCTTATGGCTTTCACAGCAATGATACTTTGATGAACTGTCAGCGAACTGTAAACATAGGAATTGCAGTAGTTGGCCTCAAAGATATCTAGATGCAAACTTAAGGAGGAAGGAGGTGACAGAGTGTGGCATTGGGAGGCTACCTTCCCAATCCCCCCAACTGTAAAAACTGCACAATAAGAGGGACAGTGGCTCCCAAGAAGTGTACCACATTTCTAAGAGCAGAATTGGATTCAACTGGGTTTGTATTTGCCAAGCCACAATCTACAACCCAAACCGCAGAGAGTCCACTTGATGGAAAAGAACCAAGGCCACTTAAGTTCCTTCCCTTCCCTTCCTCTTATTTAGAACATTACAGAAGCAGGTCCTGACATCTTCAGCTAATAAGGTATATGAGAGACAAGAGGTAGGAGACAGAGAACTAAGAAATCCCGAGCTCCCAGTCTCCTCAGCCTGTTCTGCTTCCCAGGTTAGATTTTCAATTGTTAATTAATCACAATTTGATAAATAACGAATAATAAATAACAGGAAAGTTTTGCAATGTCTCCCAGTGCTTCTAGAAAATGCTAAATGGCAATCTCCATAATAGACTCTCAATAAATATAATTAAATGCCTGCTACATGCCAAATGCTCTGCTGGGCACATGGGAATCACAGATGCCCCATGACCCCAGCTCCTCCAGGGGAACCAGGGTGTGGTAGGGAACGCAGGGGACATGACAAAAAAGCCACTGGCCTTGCCAGGCAGCAAGTGCTGGTGTCAGGGGATCAGCTGGCTGGCCAAGCTCTAGGAGGCCATGGACCAGGAAACAAGTTCATTGGGAATCTGTTTTCTGACATTAATTTCAGTAGGAGAAATTCCCAATTGGATGTGCTATGTCTTCCAGACAGTAACAGTTTCTAAACCTTGAGGAAGGAGTTTTTAAGGAAGTCAGGAGAGATGTGGGGGAAGAGGGATCTTTCTTTCCCCCTCGAATCTTGGATCCAAGGGACCTGTATTTGTTACAGCCACAATGTCCTTTGTCCCAAGGACTTCACGACTGCGACATTAAATAGCTACCTGCACTGGAGCACACAGCTCACACGCACAAGCACGCATGGTGGAAGCTGGACCACTGCCACTTCCTGCTTCCCCCAGGACTCCCCTCCGGGCTCCCGGCTAGTGGAATCTCTGACACCCACGGGCCTTCCTGAGCACAGGCTGTGCTTGTTACTATTAGAGTCTTTTCCTGCGCACTTGCCGGATGCGCTCAGCCTTGACATGGCCTCTGCTTTGCTTGCGACCATTTCGCGCAGTTCGGCCTCCTCTCTTGTGTTAAACCACCTGTTCGTAAAGGGGTGCCCAAGGCTGCTTGGTAGCTGTCCCTTCCTTCCTCCTTCCCTTATCCTCCCACAGCCTTCTTTAAAAACCTATTGAAAAAAAAATCTCCTTCTCTAAATTTCCCTGAGTATTTGAAGCACCGTTGTTTAAAGGAATGAGCTCCAACTTGGGGGTTAGAGAAGCATCCATTCCAAGCAGTGGCTTGGCCGCTTGCTAGCTGAGTGACTTTGGGTGGATAATTTATCCTCTCTGAGCTTCACTTTCTTCTTCTGTAAAATAGAATTGATGTGAGCATTGCAGGGTGACATGGCAGGACCAAAGCATCTAGCACAGTGTCTGACAGACGGAAGGGGACTGTTACTTTTAATGCTCCCTCTTTTGTTTTGTGGTTCATGCGTAGCGTGCACTAGCATGAAGTTCATGTAGTTCATGAGCTGCCATTTCACGAATGTGTTTTATGAGCTAGCACTTTGCTAGACACATTCAATGGGCACAGTCTCGTCTAATCCTCTCAACTATTTTTGTGCAGTAGACGCTATTTTCACCATTTTCTAGATAGAATAACTGAGGCGAGAGATCAGGAATGTGAAACTAGATTCTCTGAGGACCCCGCTAGAAATCTCTCCATCGTCTCTCACGCCTGCTTTTCTCATTGCAACAGGCGTCTGTCGTACATGCAGATGACACCAGCAGGGTGTGTGGGGTGGGGCTCGCGGGATAGAAAGAAAGCCCACCGCCCCATCCTCAAGGAGTTTGAAGTTTGGTTGGTGGAAAGGTGAACTATTGAGGGAGGGGTGAGGAGAGAGAGAGAGAGAGAGAGAGAGAGAGAGAGAGAGAGATATGCAGAATCACACACGCACGTACACTTGCTCGAGGGCCGGGGCTGTGCTTTCCTATGAGTGGTTCTGTGGAAGCCTCTTGCCTGCTGAACCCAGCCGAGATTCTGACCTGGCAATTTGCTTAACTGAGTCACCCCAGGGGACAGCAGAGGGCAGCAGAGACTTGCAGCCTTGCAGGCGAGGGAAAGGGCAGAGCTGACTTTCTGCCACTCTGGGTGGGCACCTCAGGGAAGCTCCTTTTCATGGTTAATCCACTGTCAACAAGGAGTATTTTTCCAGGTACGAGGCTAAGTTATGAGGGAGGCAGAAAAATGAGAAGACACAATTGTGGACCTCAGAGAGCTCAGAGTCCCGGGAGCCGAGAAGGTCAGCAAGAGCCCTTACCGCGCTCCAGGGACACAGACTCAAACCCCTGAGGGCCGGCAGGGCTGGGCGTGGGCAGTGGGCAGCGGGGCAGTGAGGGAAGGGTGGGCTGGGCTTCGTTGCCAGGAGGAGCCTCCTGTAGCCTTGGAAGACACAGCCACTGGAACTGGGGGAAATAGACCTGGACCCATATTGAAACCAAAGGGAGCCTTTTAAAATTAGGGCCACGATGGATAGAAGAGAGAAGGAAGACGGTGATGCCATGGGGGAGAAATCCATACTCTGATGATATTGGCAAGAACCTGGCAGGTCTGTTAAGTGACCCAGAGGACCCTGATGACAAAGTGAAATGACAGTTTGGAGAAGTGAAAAAATAAACTAAACAAACGTGGGCTCTGGGTCTGAATTCAAGTCCTGCTATTGGTGTTGGCCACCCAAACATGGGAGTCATTTACACCTCGGCCTCAGTCTCCTCTCTTTGGCAGTGAGGTAAGGGTACCCACCCTGAGGGTTGTGGGAAGAATGAAAGGGAGCTTGCCTTGCTGAGGGAAGGTCTTTGCTGCTTCTGGAGCTATGGGATCCAGCCAGGTGTGGTTCTCCCCTCCTGTGGCCTGACCCAGTTCTAGTTCGGAAGTATAAAATACAAGCCAACTTTATATTCCTTTCCTGTTTTGTTTAAATATTAACACAATTCTTTAAGTAAGCATCTCATTTTTGAATAGTAGACTGAGGCACATAAAAGAATACCAGCTGGCCTGGGCTATATCTCCCAGGGCATCAGAATTAGAGCTCCAGGGCTCTGCCCTCCTGTTCCTGACCTGCAGGCTTCACGTCCCAATGTGTACGGGACCCTGCGGCCCTGTGAAGAGAAGATTATCCTGAGCCATGGAGAGTGGAGCAGGCCTGGGTGGGGCAGGAGTCATCATTGTTCCCAGCTCTCCAGGGCCTCTGGCCCTGCGGACCTTGGGGACCACGCTCGAGAGCCCTTACCCGGATCCCACACTCTCCTCCTGCCTGTCTCTGACACGGAGCATCTTTCCCGGGCACCCCTTTTCCTGCTCTGCTCAGGCTCCTGGCCCTGGCACACTCTGGGGCACTCTCTGGAAACCCCTGCTCCGGCCATCTGTCACAGCCGTGCCAGCCTATGGACGGGGCCCAGGCTGGCGAGCTGCCTGCGCAGCCGGGAGGGGACACTCGAAGGTCTCGTGGGTGTGCGAGCCAGGCACTCTGGGGCTGACCCCCCTTTTCTGCCTCCCCCGTGGCTGGGTGCTCAGGGCAAGGCTAGGCCAGAACTTTCTCCGGGCATGACTTGCCTGCCCTCTTTTCCTGGGCCTTCTGCTGCAGGGCGCTAATCCCACTTCCTCTCTTGTCAGTCTCCCGGCTCCCGCCTCCCTTGAGCTCTCTTGCTGCTCCTCCCAGTCTCCTGTCTGCTCTCACCCGACCGAGATCCCCAGCACTCAGCCTGCCGGAGTGAGCTGGGAGGCAGTGACTAATGCTTGGAGGTGAGTCATCTGCTAAATATAAAAACCCACTCACATCCCTGGATGCAAAAGACTCTGAGAGGCTCCCTGTCCTTCCTCCCAAATCCATCCTTCCTTGGGGGAGCCAAGGGAAGTTGATCCATGGACAGAAAATAAATAAATTCCAGAGTGCAGAGGCAGCTGCAGGATTCCACTGCCCTCAGGTCCTGCCTGCAGGCCTCCAGGCAGTGAACGCCCGTCTGTCCAGCGGCTCTGGAAGGAAGGGTAGAGTGAGGAAGGCCAACGCCCTCTGTGGAGTTATGAAGGACACAAATGTTACCTTCAAGGCCCCAACCTGTCTTCCTCCTGCCCCCTTCCTTGTCCAGGAGAGCCCAGGCTGCGCATCCTCCTGCACAGGTAGAGACGAGCCTTGCACACACACTGGCAGCCCGCAGAGCGCAGGCGCTTACCGCGATGGAACCGATGGGTTCCAGGGATGGCCCTGCTTGTGGACAGCTTCCTCCCGAGGGCTGCTCGAGTCCCTTACATAGATTGCTTCTCACCAGGCCTGACTCTGTGGGTCTTTATTTCCCTTGGAATACGGGTTCTTTGTGTGTGTAAAATAGCATGTAAACATGTAAAAACTGACATTTGCTTTGTGTCGGGTACTGTGCGCAACATCTTATATGGATTATTTCGGTCAGTTTTCTCAATTGTATGAGATAGTTTCTTTCACTATTCTCAATGGATAGATCGGGAAACCCAGGTTCAGAAAGAGAAAAAAACATTTGTCCAAAAGCACAATGCCAGGAGTTATTAGAACCATGATTTGAAACAGCACTTTATACTTTATCTCTACATCAAACAAGTAACTTTCAAACTATTGTTGTTGCCAACCCATAGTAAGAAAAATATCGTATGTCATAATGCAGAGAACCCCCCGTGTGCACGTATGTGCAGGTACACACATACATGTGTGTATATATCCACTCATACATGCACATGAAACAAATGTTTTTGAAACAACACTTATCCTGAGTGCCTTCTTATTCTATTCTATTTTATTCTATTCTTTTCTAATTTTATTTTAAAATTTATGGACCCCACCAAATTACACTCGTGACCTTCTTTGGGTCATTACCTACAGTTTGAAAACACTGGGCTAAATCATACCTGAACTACACTCATCATTCCACCAGACAGTATCTGCACAGTTGAGCTCTAGTCCCAGGACAGGAACTAACTTCCTCTGTGACTTTAGCCAAGTGTCTCCACTTCCCTGGGCTTCATCTTTTAAAATCTGTTTGTAACAGAGTTTTACTAAGTGGTCTTGAGGGCTAGCTCATCCCTTCCTGAAATCCCCACTTTGCTTACGTGGAGGGTGGCCTGAAGGTCTCTCTCTGGGGACGGAGAGCAGGTGCTCTCCCTGGCTGTGCCTCGCCTGCCTGTGCATACCTGTGCACACGTGTGACATAGGGGAAACACCAAGCAAACACCTGGCAGGTAGTCACAGTTGCTCCCACAGTGCCCTGGTCATTGCAGCACAGAGCACAGAGAAAGTGCAGTTCCCACCTTTTGGGGGTTGTGGCCTGAAATGAAACGGCGCATTTTCTTACGTAAAATGCCCATTGGACTCCCTTTTCCATCTTTTTGTTTGTCTGTTTCTTTGTCTTTCCTTTCTCAGGCTGTTTGAAAGGCAGAGGAAGGACCATGTTGGTGCAGGTTAGGAGGGCAAGTGGCAGTAGAGGGAGACCGAAGGAGATGAGGGGACTGTGATACACCAGAACTGTGTGACTGCACTCAGCAGGATGAGGTCCTGGTCTGCACTTGGCCACTATGTGGCTGTGTGACCTTACACCTGGCACCTGCTCTCTCTGTGCATGTGCTGGGCATGTGGGACTTGATCAGGTCTCATCTACTCTAAACATTCTAGAATTCCAAGGTTGTACAAGTAGGGCATGCAGGAATGTGAGCCAGCCCTTGGGTGCTGTGTGTCACGAGTGACTAATCTAAGACATCCCTGGGGACGAGAGTCACTTTATTGATAATAACTAAGGTAATCTGTTGTTCTTTGCTAGTGTCAAGGAGTCTCGAACTGCCCAAGTGGCTGCCTGTCATAAGTGGGCTCCTGTCCATGCCAAATGTCATGGAGTTACCAGAGCAGCTCAGCATGTAGGCACCTCCTAGTGCCGTTCCTGAGGCTTCAGAGGAGAAGTGGTTTCCTCTGGTAGCAGGACTAGCTGGTGACTCAGCCCTGTAGGTGACTGTTACTTCTGTTTCCTCATGAGACTTGGCCAGTCCTGACCTTGGGGACTGGCTGGCTCACCCGGCAGGCGCTCTTCCCTGACTGCTCATGGGGAGAGGAGAGAGCTGGTAACCCTCTCCCAGCCTCCCTGAGTCCCAGGAAGATCCACGGCCAAGCAAAACATGCTTGGCCCCAGAACCTGGCTCTCCAGAACACAGCTCCAGGTGGTGGCATTGGCACACATGTGACGGAGCCACGCAGCTCGCTGTGCACGCTGCCTCGAGGCCCAGCGTCCAGGGCACCATTGCGTGCATTCTGTCTGGGGGCTCAGTGGTCCTGCTGTGCAGCCCCCTCACCTCTCCAGCACGGATGCTCAGGGTATTAGGCCTGCTGCCCTTTGGCCCTCCTCACTATGTGAGGACAGATGGAGCCCCGGTAGCGTCTGGAGGGCACAGAGGAGGCAGAACACCTTTTATCTGTGTCTAGACTCCACCTTGCCCCCCTGCTGGCCGCGCCCCAGCAGGAGCCACCTGGGACTTAGCTACTGGCTACTGAATTCACACACTGCAAGAGACTTTGAGGAGACACCTCGATCCCTCCACCAGGGAGAACGCCTAGACCCATTCCATGACCACAGCCTCCGAGGGCGGACGGAAGACAAGCTGCTTGTCCCCGAGCGAGCTGAGCACTGCAGCTGCGGCGGCCTTTGCAGTCCACTTGCCACCTGCACTTGCTTCCCTCCTGCCCTGAGCAGGGGCTGCGGCTGCCCGTCAGGTCAGAGAGTCCTCTGGCTCCCCTTGCAGAGGCGAGAGGAGGAGGATCATGGCACTGCCATGTTCTGGAGCAAGAACGTCCTGCATATCTGGAGGCTCTAGAGAGCTACTTTGTCCAGAATGAGCAAGAGTACCACCACTTCCTTCCTCCAGCGGCGCTTATTGAGTACCTGCCCTGTACCAGCCACTTCCCCATCCTTAGAACGCAGCTGCTCACAGCCTGAGAGGTGGGTTCCTGTGTGCTCCTGTCAATCTGATCGATGGTGCATGGCAAAGCACAGAGCTGCCACCTCCTGTCCTTCCCTTTTGCCCCAGTCAGTTAGGGAGAAGGGTGCTGTGGCCTGCTCATAGCTGTGCTCAGGAGAGCATCTGGAGAGCTTCGAGTGTCTTAGAGAAAGTAGCATCAGTCTGCAAAATGTTTCCTGCAATTGCAGCAGGAGACACAATTGTGTTGGCTTGAGCCCAGTTCAGAGCAGACCTTGCAGAAAAAGAAATGGGGTGTTGACTTCTCAGGGAGAGAGAGGCCCACCCCTCAGCTAGTCCAGGGGATGCGGGTCTGCTTCCGCCGGCCCCGCCCAGTGGGAGCCCCTAGGGAGGGTGTGGTCAGTGCAGGGCCGCGGAGCCCCAACACTACTGTGTCTCCCGGGAACACAACTGTGGCTCCTGGCATGGGCTCTAGGTGCTGGTCACTCTCTCCTCCAAGACGTCCATGGTGAGCATGGGAGCTCTCACCTTCAGAGCCTCACCCTAAACTGAGGTCATCCTGGAGCTGCAAAGTGCAAGAAGCATACCCCAACATAAGCCTCGTGAGCCCCGGCGCCTGCGTTCTGCACACGGCTGCTCTCCCATCCCGGCCCAGCTGCCTCGCAGACGCCCTCCCCTGCCACTTCCCGGGGAGCCCAGCACAGGCTGTGCCCAGCTGAGCCTGCCTGATTCCTTGGATTGAAATGAATTAGGGGCTGAGGAGGAACAAAAAAAGGAAAAAGCCTAGGATTTGTCCCATACAAACCCCTGTTAGTCTCACCGAAATCTCTGAAAAGGAGAAGCAGAGTTTACACAGGTGTTTTTGGGCCTGCTGTCTGGTTTCTTTACAGCTCCGACCTTTGCACTTAAGGCCCAAGAGGAGCAGGCTACTTCGCATCTCGGAGGGCTGGGCGGAGGGCGGTGGAGGTCGCTGCCACCCCCTCTACAGCCAGAGTCATGGAAGTGGCAGAGAAGCAGAAAGGCTTGAACCTGTGCAGCCCCAGGGGAGTCGGGAGACAGAGGAATGACAAGCTCTGTGTCTCAGCCTCGGTCCCGGGATGTGGAGACCGCCGGCTCTGCCCAGACTGCCCTGGGGTCAGAGGGCCTGTGTGTGGCCAGCACGAGGCAGGCACTTCTCCCGGCCCGGCCTTGTGTCCTCAGCTCTAGAATGGGGCTTAGGCCACACCTTTGTAGATTTGTTGGGAGAATGAAATGAGATGAGAAGCATTTGGCAGTAAAGTGCTCTACACGTGTTGATCTGCCTTGGAGCTCCACTGCCTTGTCCACACTGCCAGGGTTTCTCTTCTTCCAAAGCCCTGGTCACCTTGTGAGTGGCCGTCCCGTGCGGGGAGCAGCAGACACTGAGGCCGTCCACCCTGTGCGGGGCCCTGGCTCGGTCATGCACCAGCTGAGCAGCCGCAGGCAGGTCACCCCTCTGACCTGCAGGCCCTTATGTGTCAGCTCGGAATGACCACACTCACCCGCAGAAGTGCTTGCAGGTCAACAGAGACAAGACACACGGACCAGCACGCGGTGGCTGGCGGCCTTTATCCCACAGTCCCGGGCACGCTCTGAGAGCCTCTTCCTCCCTTTCCGCTCCTGGGCCTCTTTCTACTCACCAGCAGTTGCAGGTCCGGAGCATTTGCCTTCTGCACTGTGAGGAGGCAGGTGCAGGAAACAGACTCCAAACCCGTCTCCCCAGAAGGCGGCTTGCCTGGGGTCAGAACACGGAGGGCTCAGAGCCCTCAGTTTGGGTATCCCCAGGAGGGAAGCAGACTCCAGTCTCAACCTCACGCCCAGGGTGCGGATATGGGGCTTGCATTTCATGCCTTGTCTCCACTGGTACCTCCGTGGTGACCTCAAGCCAGAGGCGTCTTGACAGAGCCATTTGGTATTCAGGGCGAAGCCCAAGGTGCCTTTGCAGCCGGTGCACGGCGTTGGAGGGATGCACAGGCCGCCTCTGCCCTCTAGTGGCGAGAAAGGGAGAGGCAGTGGCAGCTCCGCGCCAAGCCGGCCAGCCTAGGACTCTGCGGGACTTGATTGCTTTGGGTGACAGAATGCATCAGTCACCTGGAGACACAGCAGCAGCAGACAGCACAAACCCAAGCTAGGCCAACATGTGCAGTCATTACCTGGACACACTCCAAGCCCGAGATGTGGTGTTTCACACACCTGTTTATTTGTTCATTCATTCAACAAATATTTATGGAGTGTCAGCTCTGTGCTGGCGTGGCTCTAGAAAGTAGGGACACAATAGTGACCAAGACGGACAATGAGGGAGTGATGTCGTCAGCAAGATGGTGGAATAGGACTTCCCAGCACCTGTCCCTGCACTGAAACACGAATTTGAACAACCATCCATACATGCAAATATCTTCACAAGAGCCAAGGAATCCAGGTGAGAGATTACAAGGCCTGGTAGGGAGGATGGTTTCACATTTCCTGTGTTGCCCCTCCCCCAAGCCTGTGCAATGCATCACAGAAGAAGATACTCTCCTCATGGGGGAAGGGAAGCGAACACCCAACTTCACTGCAGACCCTGGCACCAAGCCACGCCAGTGCATCTGGCATTAGGCCAGCCCCTGCAGACTCAGGCTCCAGGAGTCTGATAGTGTTAAAAGAAAACCTTTACCCAAATTAAATTTAGCAGAGTTTAATTGATCAAAGAAGGATTTGTGAATTGGCTGGTCCTCAGAACCAGAACAGGTTCAGAGGGCTCTAGCCCACAACATAGGCAAGCAACATTTATGGGCAGAAAATGTAGGGCAAGCAACATTTATGGGCAGAAAATGTAGGGTAGGAACAGAGACTGCTCACTTGATGGGTTCCAGCTTATTCGAGCATGGTCTGATCACTTGGCCATCTGCAACTGACTGAAGCTCAGCTATTGAGATCGACTGAGACTTAGTTATTTGTTACAAAAGCATACTCTTAAGTTAGGCTTTCAGTTAGTTTGTGTACTACGTTAGGTTGCAGTTTATTATGTAGGGACTCAAAGTAGGAAGGTATTCTCAGGCCATATTTATTTTAATTTAACAATAGAGTGGCTGGATGGACAAAAAAAGATCCAATTATATGCTGCCTATAAGAGACACACTTCAGCTTTAAGGACACAGGTAGGCTGAAAGTAAAGGAATGGAAAAGTATTCCATGCACATGGTAACCAAAACAGAGCAGGGTGGCTAAACTTGTATCAGATAAAACAGTCTTTAAGTGAAAAACTGTCACAAGAGACAAAAAAGGTCATTATATAATGATAAAGGAATTAATTCATTAAGAGGATATAATAATTATAAGTATATATACACTAAACATCAGAGAAGCTAATATATAAAGAAAATATATTAACAGAATTGAAGGAGAAACAGACAGCAATATCATAATAGTAGGAGACTTTAATACTCCACTTTCAACAATGGATCTTCCAGACTGAAAATCAATAGGAAACAGTGGACTTGAGCAACACCATAGACCACATAGACTTGATAGACACATATAGAACATTCCATCAAACAGCAGCAGAATACACAGTCTTTTCAAGTATACATAGAACATTCTCCAAGGTATGTGGAGACATCACACTGTGTGATTTCAAAATACTATGCAGAGCTATAGTCATCAAAAGAGTATGATACTGGCATAAAAACAGAAATACAGACCAATGGAATAGAACAGAGGACCTAGAAATAAATTCATGCATTTTCAGTCAGTCGCTCTTTGACAAAGGTGCCAAGAATACCTAATGGGGAAAGGACAGTCTTTCCAATAAATGGTGTTGGGAAAACCGTATATCCATATGCAGAAAAATAAAATTGAACCCATATCTCACACCATATACAAAAGTCAACTCAAAGTGGATTAAAGACTTAAAAATAAGACCTGAAGCTGTAAAACTACTAGAAAAAAAACACAGGGAAAAAACTTCTTGACATTGATCCTTGGCAATGATTTTTTTTGGATATGACCTCAAAAGCACAGGCAACAAAAGCAAAAATAGATAAATGGGATTACATCAAACTAAAAAGCTTCTGCACAGCAAATAAAGAATCAACAGAGTAAAAGAGACAACCTACAAAATGGGAGAAAATATTTGCAAACTATACATCTGATAACAACTTAATATCCAAAATATATAAGACATTCAAACAACTCAATAGGAAGAAAACAACCTGATTAAAAACTGGGCAAAATACCTGAATACATATTTCTTAAAAGAAAACATACAAATGACCCAGAGATATATGAAAAAATGTCCAACGTCACTTATCATCAGAGACATGCAAGTCAAACCACAGTGAGATATCACCTCACTCCTGTTAGAATGACCATGATGAAAAAGGCAAAAGATAAATGTTGTCAAGCATGTAGAGAAAAGGAGACCCTTGTACACTGTTGAGGAGAATGCAAATTGGTACAGCTATGACAGAAAACAGTTTGGAAATTTTCTCAGAAAATTAAAAATAGAACTACTATATAATCTAGCAATCCCATTCTGGAAATGAAATGAGCGTGTTGACGAGATATCTGCACTCTCGTGCGCATTGCCACATTATTCACAATAGCTGAGATATGTAATCGACCTAAGCAGATGAATGGGGAAAGAAAATGTGATATGTACGTGTGTGTGTGTGTATATATGATGGACTATTTTTCGGCCTTAAAAAAGAAGGAAATTCTGACACATACTATGACATGGATGAACCTTGAGGACACTATGCTAAGTGAAACAAGACAGTCACAAAAAAGCAAATATTATATGATTTCACATATATGAAAGACCTAGACTAGTCAAATTCGTAGAGAGAAAATAGAATGGTGGGGGCCAGGAGAGAGGAAGGGATAGGGAATTGTACTTTAAGGAGTACAAAGTTTTAGTCATGTAGGGTAAATAAGTTCTGGAGATCTAATGTACAGCATGGTTACTATAGTTAATAATTATTGTATTCTTAAAATTTACTAAGAGAGTAGATCTTAAATGTTCTCCTCCCACACATAAAAAAGCAGCTATTGGGCCGGGCGCGGTGGCTCACGCCTGTAATCCTAGCACTCTGGGAGGC
>VBSM01003218.1:1945180-1972183 GCA_008086735.1 Cheirogaleus medius | reverse complement strand
CAGGATTATTGTGAGAACCAGTAGGAAAATTTATATTTTGAATCTAATAAATTGGGGCTTCCTCTTCTTGTTCATCAAGACCACTCTTTCGTTCTTTTCATCCCAATAAAACAAGCCATGGCACACAGGAGACTGAAGAGACGGTAGCGTGCACCTGTTAAGCGAGTGGGCTTCGGCCCAGACTGCTTGGGTGTGGATCCTAGCCCTACTACTTATGAGCTGTATGACACTGGGCAAGGTGCTTAGCCTCTCGGTGCCTCAGTTTCCTCACCAGTAAAAGTGGCTGTCAGTAGTGCCCACCTCATGAGGGTGTCATGAGGATGAAAGGCGCTGGCGTGCGCATGGTGTTTACAGAGGTGTTTGGCACGGGGTCACAGCCTGGTAAGCTTTAGCTGTCGTATGCTGTGTGTGAGCGTGCCACTCCTTGAAATGACGGTTTTCACTTACACAGTTTCCATCCAGCCCTCTGTCCTCGGGTGGGGTATCTTGTCTCCCCTCAGGGACCTAGGGGTGACTTAGGTCACCCAGCAGTGGGGACAGATAGCTGGGGATTTCCCTGCAGGCTGGAGCCACGGTTCCGTGAGCGTGGTGGGTTGAGCACGGGAGGGAAAGAGGTTTGGTGTCTTTGATTGTTTTGCCTGAGGCAGAAGGAATCTATGGTGGCGTACAGTCACATCTTATTTTGCAGTTGTGGGATGTTTACAGTCAAACTTTCCCTAATCTACATGCTCTATAAGCCCGAGGGGCAAGCACTGGAGGTGGGGCAGCAGGTGGTTAGTGAACGCCTCCCTTACAGCGGCTGAACGGCCAAGCTTTGGGAAAAGACACTCAGCTGGGGTGCATCTTGCCTAAAATTCAGAGACCCATTCTCTTGATTTGACCTGCTCCTGGGGAAAGGTGCTATAGAGGGGGTTTCCCGAGGGTCCCCCATAACGCCTGTAAGGCGCTGTCTACACGTGAGGGGATGATATTGTGAAGACCCGAGGGGAGAGTTGCCAGCAGGGTGAGGGCCAAAGCCTTGAGCTAGATGGTTTATATTAATATCTTCCTGACACATCATTGCTAGGGTTTTCCTGATGCATCAGCCTGCTAAGTGTAGGGTGTGGTCATGTCCCTCGGGGAATTTACGATCTAGGGAGACCAAACTCGAAGGCTGGACTCCATGGTAGAGGCAGTGCCGGTTCTAGGGGGAGGAGGGAAGAGGTGTGGGAGGCTTTGTGGCAGTGGAGGGGCTTCGGCCAAGCAGGGAGGGTGGTTGAGTTTGAGCAGGCAGTGGAGAGGGAATCAGGGACATGCCAGAGAAGAGGACGTGGGCGTGTGCACGCCAGGGAAGGAGAGGAGACCAGGCTGACAGAAGAGCTAGAAGCAGCATGTTAATCTTGCGTGGGAAGGGTCTGGCTGGAGTGAGGACAATCTGGAAGCCCCAGTGGAGTAATTTCTACCTGATTCTATGGGAAATGGCATGTGACAGCAAGGGGACTGGGGTGGGGCATCAGGACTTGTCCTCTCTCTGGAACCACTGGCAATCTTCCCCAGAGTCAAAGGCGGGGCAAGCGAGGGTCTGCAGCAGCACATGCAAATGGGTATGCGTGTAACCGCGTGTCCACAGTCAACCTCGTTCTTACTCTCTTAATCCCTTGGCCGTAAGAATGGATAATCCTCGACTTACGTACACACGGTTTTTGACAAGCCCTCACAAGACCACACTGTGGAATCACTGTGGAGTGAGAGGTAGAGCGCAGACCACTGGGCCCCTCCTTCAGTGATCTGGCTTCTCAACTTGGCTCTTCTCCCAGTATCTTTTAACAAGGGGAACCGCTTTTCGTTAGCACAGGCTGATGGAGGTGGGTGGCAGGAAGAGGGCTGTCTGGATCTGGGGTTTCCGATCCCCGCCCTCCTTGGCCTGTTGGCGAGTGGGGAGTTGGAGGATGCGTGAGCAGTTAGCTGATTAAGAAAGATACACGCTTAACCTTTAGCCATGTGGGAAGAGGAATGAGGGCAGGGAAGACATAAACCTGAGACAGAGGAGGGGACAGCCCTGGTAGAAGTGCGAGATGCTTCCCCCGGTGGGGTGGCCTTTGTCAGAAAGGAAGGCTGTGGGCCATGGGCCGTGGGGACACTCAGAGGATGTGGGTGGTCTGCCTCCTACCGGGTGCTGCCCATCCCTGAGTTTCTCCCCAGCCCTCTTTGGAGCCACCACCATCATTTTGCGCTCCAAGTGCCTGTCTTCCACCCCAGCTGCCTCTTGTTCGCTTTCTCCCTTGCGCCTGAGAACGGATCCAGGGTGCCCAGCCCTGCACACCTGGCGTGGACGGCAGCCTCAGTTCCTGGTGTGTGTGTGTGTGTGTGTGTGTGTGTAGGGGCTGGGGCTGGGGCCAACGACAGATCAGAGCACAGGAGTAGAGAGCTTCTGGGAGGGGGGCCGCCCAGGAGTCACGCCCTACACCCTGGAGCCCAGAGGACACTTCGCTGGGATCCAGGACCACCGGCTACACCTGAGCAGCCAGAACAGCTTCAGTCTCTGACCAGAGGAGCCTGGGAGGAGCCGCAGGAGTAAGTTACACTGGAGGAAGGCCGGGCTGGGCTCCAGGGATGCCCAGGAGCAGTGGGTGCTGCAGAGCCAGAGAGGAGGGAAATGAGAGGTCTTTGTGCCTCTCTGCCCTCCCACCCATTGTGTATGCACAACATCCACATCCCTTTCCCTGAGCCCTGCGACCTGGAGGGCACTGCCGCAGGCTGGACTCCAAGCAGAGCCACAGAGGGTGGGAGGATTGGTCCGGGGTTCTGGCCAGTGGGGTCTCCTCACAGGCGCATGGCGTGTGGCCGTCTGATGTCGGGGACAGGCATGGCAGGGTGGTCATGTGGGGGCACCCTGGAGCCCAGGCGTCATAGACCCTCAGCCAGCCATGCTATCGGGCAGGGTCGGGGGAGGAGTAAGTGGAGGGGGGAGGTTTGGATAAGACGCAAATCCTGCTTCCACTTATAGGTGCTCACGGCGGCGGGCCGGGACCCTGGAAAAGTTCTGCAGTCAATACACTTGGCCTTAGAAAACGGAGGTAGGAGATGGTGTCGTCTGGTGGGAGCCTCCTTTTGTATATTCATTCCAGCCTGAATGTCAGACATTTGGGGTCAAGAGCTGGATGAAGAAGGCATTGGGCCCAGCTGTCACCTCCCCTTCTCCTGTCTAGACCTGAGGATGGATTCCTGGCTCCCGGTGCACTTCTACTCCTCCTCCTTGTCTTCTGTCTTCTCCTGGTGGTGGTTGTCCTTCCTTCATGGCCTGGCAGGAACCTCTGGGGCTGGCAGGATCCCTGGCTGCCCACAACCTGGGCCTGGTGGTTCTCTCAGGTACATATCCTATGAGGTAAGGCTGGTGGGGGGCCCTACAGACTTCTAGAGTCTCTTTTTTCGGAGTAGGGGGAATTGCCCAGGAGAAATAAAATCATGATCTTCCTACGTGGAAAGAACCCACGGTGGGGGTGTGTGCGGGAGGGGCTCTGTCCCATCTCAGGCTGCCGGTCTCCAGCACCAGCATCATCTGCCATCCCCTGCGGTGGCAGAGTGCAGGTCAGCAGAAAGCAAGAGTGCAATTCATTACCCCTCCCACCTAAGGGAAACCCCCAACTCTTGTTTCTACCTGGGCTCTGTTAGCCTCTGCCCAGTTTTCTGAACCCCAAACCCAGGTTCCTTCCAGACATGTTGCTAATGGTCACGTTCTGTGCACACGTGCCCTGCCGTGTGCCAGGCTGTGCTGGGGCCTGCGGAATCGCTGCTGAGTAAGGCGCACCTGCCCTCCAGGGGCTCAGGGTCCGGGAAGGGGGACAGATGTGGATGCAGCAATTGCAACGCAGTGCGAGCGGGGCAGCGTGCTCTGGGGCAGGCAGGCGGTGCAGCAGCTTGGTCCCTGGGCCAGAGGCTGGGGTGTCAGGAGACGCTTTTCAGAGAAGGTAGTACTACTCATCACTGACATTCCCCCCAGCACACTGTACTTATTATGGGCAATGTCCTACTCCGAGCGCTTTATGAAGGTCAGCTCACCTAATCCTCAGGACAGCACTCTTTTAGGCCCAGTGGGGTTAAGTAACTTGGCAGGTGGCAGGGGCAGATGCTGAATTCACACCGGGCACTTTGGCTGGCATCCTCCACCTCCATACTCTCCCGGCTCCTGGGGAGCTAGCAGGGAGCAGACAGTGGTCCAACCAGGAGAAGCAGGTCCTGATGGCCATGCCTCTCCCCCTTCCTCTCCCTCTCTTCTTTTGTCACTGCTCACCTTCACGTCATCCTCTACACCAGGACAGATTGAGCCACCCAAACGCCAGAAGGACCTTTGAAAGGACCCTGGCACTGCCTGCTGGAAATCCCCTGACGGCTTCCCACAAACTGCCCTGCAGGGCACGGAAGCCCTCGGCAGTCCCCTCTGGCCCCTGCCTTCCTCTCCAGCCTCATCTCCCTGAACACCGGCCTCGACCGACACAGCCACTCACCAGACTCCACACGCCGTCCTTGGCAGTCCCCAGGCCTTGGCGTGTAACTGATTTTCTGCCAGAAAGGCTCTTGTCTTCTGGTCTCCTGACAAATCCCTGCACATCCTCTAGATTCGGGTCAATTATTACCTTCCAGGAAGCCTCCCCTGACCCCTCCAGGGCCAGGTATTTGCTTTGTTCCTTAGGTTTCCCAGGTCTTGGAACAGACTCCTACTCTCCACCCCGCTCCACCCGCTGGTGAGCGCTGGGTGTGCGTCTCTTCCCAGCTCCATGCTCAGTGACTTCCCGCAAAGCATTAATAGCTTGAAGTCCATCATGGTGGGAGTGTTTACACCACAGAAATTGGCCAACACTACAAACCAGCTGTCCCACCTTAAGAGCCTGTTAAGCATGCACAGACCCCCTCACTGTGGTCTTTCTCCTGCTGCTTCGCGGTTTGCATGTTTGCCTGTCTCCTCTCCCAAGCTGCAGAGCTCCAAAGGCAGGTCCCCGGTTTTACTTATCTTTCTAAAGACAGATGCAGCATAATGTCTGTAGGAGATACCAATAACTTGTGAGACATGCCCTAGACTTGTCATTTAATCATGGTGACAAGGCACTTTGCTGCCACCTGTTCCTCTGAAAACTCTGCCATGCCAGTCCAGCTTCCTGCTCAGAAGCCGTTAGGAGCTCCCTTTACCTATGTGACCAGAATGCAAATTCCCCCGAGGTGGGCATTTTTATCTGTTTTATCAGTGTGACTCAGTGCTCAGAACAGTGCCCAGCATGGAGATGTGCTTAGTATCACCCAACACGTTAATGACAAATAAATGGATGATGACATTAAATCTCCTTATGACAGACTATCAATAATTCTCCTCTCTCTCCGTGTCTGTGGCCTTCTTCCCCCGTGATTGGAATCTCCCTCCAGTCCCATGGCCCCCAGGAATTAGGACTTGTCCAGGCACCACACACTCTTGTCCCGGCATGAAACTGCCCCTCCCTCCCCTCTTTTGCCTCAGGCTTCCTCATTCTTCAGCCCCGGCCTCCGAGCCACCTGCTGCCTCCTGCTCTCCCTCTGGCACCAGCATTAAAGGTTAAGATTGTTTCCTACAGCCTCAGGCTTTGAGATTTGAGGCTTTGAGCTCCTTAGGGGCAGGGCTGACATACGGACAGCTTTGGTCCCCTCCGAACCCCTCCATACCTACCTTACGGTCTCATACACAGTGGGCACCCAGTATGGGTTTGTGATCTGTGTTCAACCACATTTTTTAAAAAATTAGAGACTGGCAAGATGTATGCAAGGCCCAGCCCCTGATCTACTCACTCCATGGAGTTGATTTTATTAGCAGACATTCCCCAAGTGTCAGTGGAGGTTGCAGAGGGGCGATGTGTCCAGGACATGACCAAGGCAGGTGTTAGCTGCACTCGCCCTGAAATTCCCTTTTCCCTTTCCTTCCAGTCCATGGCCCCCTTGTTCCTGGCTGACTACAGCTACTGCTGCCCACTGGTGGACTACAGCCAGAGCCAGCTCAGTGTGAGGGTGAGGCAGGGAGTGGGGGTGAAGCCTGGAGGAGAGGGTGGAGAGGGAGCCTGGCCAGGGGCTCCAGAGTCATCGGAGCCTGCTATGGGGGACAGAGGTTAATGCAGGCTTTGGAACCAGGTGACCTCAGACCTCAATTTGGATCTCAGCTCTGCAAGTTGCTTGCTGTGTGACTATGGAAGGCATACCTAACTTTTCTGGGCCTCAACTTTCTTATCTATAAAATGGCATAATAATAATACCTACTTTATAGAAGGAAATAATCAAAAGAAGATGGAATTAGACAATGTATGAAAGTGTTTAGCACAGGGGCTGGCACACACCGTTTCGTTATTGTTAGCTACTCTCTGTTTCCACTGGAAGCAGAACAGAAGACTTCCTTGTGGTTAAGACCATGTGGCCGAGGCTGGTAGTGGCCGCACGGGTAGTGATGCGATGTTGGGTCACTGGATGTTGGCGATGGGCTAAAGCCTTTCCATTCTCAGTATGAACCACAGGCTGGGAACATCAGCATCACCTGGCAGCTTGTTGGAAATGCAGAATCCTGCACTCCACCCCAGGTACACTGATTAAGAATCTGCTTTTCAAACAACAAGATCCCCACTTGATCATTAGATTACAAGGCTCCGGCTGGGGAACTTGGGGAGAGTCCTTCTGTGGTCACTTCAGTAGCTTCTCTCCCTCTTTCTGATGCCACCAGGCACTGTCTGCAGCCAGGTAGGCACTGTGGGCTCATGCGGTGCACAGAACAGCGAGGACTGGGCAGGGCAAGCTGTGCCACCAGCAGGACCCCAGTGTGACGGAACTTCCCCTTCCTGCCCAGCAGATGGCGAGCGTGCGCCAGTGGTGCTTCTCAAAGGCTGGTGAATTGTTGGCGCGGTAAGATCCCCCACCAGCGCTCCCGTACGGAGTCATATCTGTCAGCCAGGCCTGGGCTGGTGTCTGGTGCGCCCAGTGAGAACGTGTCCCTCCAGCACCCTGTCGGACGTTCTCCGGGTTTGCGCAGGCGGCCGCGCCTGACGCTGATGTCAGAGGACAGCCTTGGCCCGAGTTCCTGGCTGAGGAAGGTGCTCACGCATGAGGGAGCATCTCCCTGCCGCAGGCTCTGTGGCCCCACTCTTCACCCCTGCACCTGCATGGAAGTAGGCGTTTGCCCCCATTGGCCACCAGTTTCCAGGTTAGGTGGAAATGGAAAGTTCAACACATTTTGCAGCCGATCTTATATCATCATCAGACAGCAAAAGCCACCCTTGCGTGTTGACAAGGAGAAGGAAGCCTGCCTGTGAACCCTGAGGGCTGCAGGATGGAGTGCAAGGCCTGATGTTTGGGTGGTGAGGAAAGGAGGAGCTCTTTCTTACCAGTCTCTTGCCAAAATGGAGTCCGAGCAGAGAACATTCGGGGATTTGTCGTGTGGGAGTCTGGGTCTTGGGCTGGGAGTTCGACACCTGAGTTCTCTCCCGGGTGCCCTGGGGGGCAGGACAGGATATTGGAAGGAGCCCAGTCTTCGAAGCCAGACTACTCAAATCCCAGTTTGGCCACCTACCAGTTGTGTGTCTTTGGACAAGTTACTTAACCTTTCTGTGCCTCAGTTTCCCTATCTCTAAAATGGAGGTAATGGCAGTATAAATTGCACACTATTATGTAGTGTTTAAATGATTATTTCATTATTTAGGCCACAGTAGGTGCTAAACAGGTGTTTGTTGTTATTTCCCTTTAGTTTTAGTCTGTCCTTCAGCAGAACAGGCAGAAGTACCCTGTCCTTCTCTAAGGGGCAGTTGAGGCCCCAGGAGAAGTGTCCAGAGAAAGAAGTCCCCGAGCTGACCCCATCTCTCCTTCCTCTCCAAGTCTTCATCATACTGTAACAGAAGCCAGAGCAGCTCACCTTCCTGCACGTCTACTACCACAGGCCCGTGCCTGTCACCTGGTGGGCTGGAGTCAGATATGTACAAGGCAAGTGACATGTGCTGTGGGTGGCCCTGCCCTGGCCTTGTGAGGCGGGTCTGCTGGGCTGACTCCCGTCTTGGGAGACGTGGATCCCTGTGATATCACAGCTTGTCTCAAAGTGTCCTAGTCCCTGAAGCCATGAGACTGGCCTCTGTTCCCATCTTGTCTCTGTGGCTCCTTGGAGCTTCCTGGCTACCCTTCCCTGGGGCGGGATGGGTGGTTGCTAGGACATGCTCATAGCCATCAGCCCAGAGAGTGCAGAGGGAGTTATAAATGCTCTCGTTTTGCACCCTGTTAACTCCAGCCCTCCCTCATGGCTGCGGGGGCTCATGCCACACACCCACAGGATAAGATCTTTCCAAGAATTCTCTCTGTAGGGTTACAGAGGTGCTATTTGGAGTTTGGAGGATGAAACATGAAAGAAAAACCCAAACCACAGTGAGGCTCAGCCCCACTTATTCTCCTTTATGCTCCCACGGCACTCTGCAGCCTTCTTCATCAGGATGCTTAACTCCTTGGTCCATGTCTTCTTTGTGCACCTGTCCTGTGGCCTGGCCAGTCCGGGGCCATGCTTGCATCCCTGCCTGTGGTGGAAGCGACATCCTACAGCTGCCAGAGAGACCCCATTGGCTCCAGGGTTCTATTCTTGGCTGCACCAGTGACAGGTATTTGACTACAGACAAGCCCTTCTCCTCCCTGGATCTTCCTTAATTTCCCAACTCACAGTGGTCTCAGTGGTCACCTTGTCAGACCTAGAACCAGCCCTAACTCACTGACACAATGCGGGACTTTGAGCCTCAGCTTTATGATCTGTAAGATGAGGGGTGAGGCTAATGACCTCTAAGCACTAATGTCCCGAGAGTCTGCAGTCACAGATCGCACCCTCTAGGAGCCTCAGTGTCTTGTGGTTTGGGAAACATCGTTGCCAGATGGTGGTGACAGCCTGAGCTGTCCCTCCTGGGGCCTGGAGTAGGCTGAGTGCATCGTCAGTGCCACGGTGACGTGGCTTGGTGGGGCAACAGGAGAACCGAACAGGAGAGGTGTCAGGAAGACTCTTGGGATCATGGGCTGGGTAAAAAATGTGCTTCTCCAGGCCTCATTGTTTCTCCTCTTCCTGGGCAGGGGAGGCCACCCCTCTGGGAGATGGAGGGCTTAGGAGGAGAGAGCCCCGGGGAGCCCCTGCTTCTGACTGCTCTCCCCTCTCTTCCCTCCCACACTTTCTTCAGCCCAGGGTCAGCTTGTGGCCATTGCAGTGACTCCTACAGTCTCTTCACCAAGTGCTCCTTCCCCGATGGGTTTGGCGTGCCCGTCCTCCTCAGCACCCTCAGCCTCCTCATTCTTCATCCCAACTTCCACCAGCTGATGTACCTGGGGGCAAGCGAGAAGCTGCAAGAAGGAGTGGCACCCAGGGACCAAAGCTAGAGAGCTGTCCCACAGAGAGCCGTCTGGAAGACAGCGTCGCTCCCAGCAGCCCCGTGCCTCCCGCCGCCTCTGGGCCTCCACTTCATCCTATGAAGGAGGGAGGAGAATCGCTTCCTTTGCAGAGTTCAGCAGGAAAGAAATGGAGCCTGCTTCCCGCACTCACATCTGCTAGCGCATGTCACGTGTGGGTGTGTGTGACTGTGCATCTCCTTCCTTCACTCCATGTGACCCCTCACGGGAGGGAGTGTCTATTCTCCACGTTCCCCACACCGGGTACAGCGCCTCAACTGTGTGTGTCGGTCCCTGGAGCCCACGGCTGGCAGTCAGGACCTCTGGCGACAAACAGGGCTGGGAAGAGGTCCAGGCTGGCTTGATCTCCAAACTTACAGTGAGAAACTGTGGCAGAGGATATCCAAGAGTGAGTGTGGGTCTGCTTGATTTGAGTGTGGCTGTGTCAATAGCTACCCCTGTGTATATATATTTTTGTCTGTTTACTGCTGCCCGCGTGTGTATTTATACAGTTGTATGATTCCGTGTGTGCGCATGGGGAGAGGGAGAGGCCACGTGTACATGTCTGAATACTTGTTTTCAAACACACACACACGTTTCCATGGGGTTTCTTGCTGTTTGTGTTGTTTGCTTGTCTCTTCTGTAAGTGCCACACTGGCAAGTAAAAGCCACCGAGATCCATAATTCTCCTATTCCAACGGGAGCCAGAGAAGTCCACTGAGAAATCTCCGAATACATGGTCCACTGAAAGCTTCAGAAGAGAAATGGGGAAAAAGAGGTGAAAAGGGAGAATGGGGCGCAGCCATCCTCTCTGCAGAGAGAGCAGCGAAGGGGACTGTGACGGAGGTCACATCGTGCGGCAGAAGCCAACGTGCGCTGAGCAGGTAGTGTGCCCGAGCTGACCCTACGCCTCCTGAGTGGCGTTTCCCCTTTATGCCCCCCCAAACCCCCAACCCCGCACCCAGCTGTTTTGATCCCTGGGTGAGTTCTTGTTATGCGATGCCTCAATAGTGACGAGAATTAAAGAACCACTGAAGATCACCCAGTGCTATTTGGAGACCGTTTCTCCATCCGCACTCCAGTTAATCGACTCAAGGCCACGCAGGGCTGCATCCTGTGGACAGAAAACTCTGAGAAAATTCCCCCAGAATAACACAGGATGTGAGCACATCTCACACACTTTTCCACGTATGGGTTCAGTGACTTTGGGGGGCGGTGACTTCTTAAGGCAAACTTTTGTATATTTTTTAAATACATAGGAGTAAGGTCTGTTCATTTGCTTAGCAGCCAGGATAAGGGGAGAATTAGTTCAGAGCTAATATTTGTCCAGTTTTTTGTGGCTGCCTCTGCCTGATGAAGCCGCACAGAGGGAAGTGGTACGTCCCGGCCACTCTAAGTGAAATGCGACTCTGGCTGGGGAGCCTGGTGTAAGGCGATGTCTTAGAGAGGGTCTGGGGGAACATTCTCAGCAGGCTGGGGGCCCCTTGTTTCCTGTCCTATGTTGTAGTGCCTCTAGCTCAGGAGTGCTTTTTAAATAGTATTAGTATTTATCAGCATAGAATGGTTGTGCGACTATTATGAAACAAAGCTGTTTGGATTTGGCAAAACAGCCCAATTCTCAACTAATAATTGTAGAAGTTTGTCTCCATGAGCTGTTTAAGATAATTATAAGGAAAGGTGCTGGTTAGATTTTTAAATATATAACATGGTAGGGCTGAGCTATTGCTCATTTGCCAAGACAGGGAGGGCCAGAGTACCAGGTGGGAGGGTCCCAGAGTTGTACATGGCGGGCAGCCCCCCACATCCTGTCTTCCTGGACCCTCGTACGGAGGTCCAACAGCCAATGATTTGGGCTCCTGCTTTCACCTCCTAAATCAGAGTACTTCGAACTAATGGAAGGAAAGTGCCCCCAGTGATCTCATGGTCCCCTTCCAGGTCAGCCTTCTGAGGACCCTCCTCCTCCCGGCCGCAGGCACACACACTCCACCGTCCACTCCGCAACCACCCACCCTGAGAGCTGCCGACTGATCAGTCTCCAAGCCGGGAGTCAGAAGAAAGCATTATTGTCCCCTTTCCTCTCCCTCCCTTTCTCTCTTTCTTGCAGTTCTCTGGATAAAAGGAGGGACCTCTTTCTAAAGAAGGGAGTCTCTGCCAAGGAGTCTTTGTCCTTGGTCCCAGGGTAGTCTTTGGGAAAAATGTCTGTTACAAAGGAAATGCATAACTTGAATCAGGGCTTTTGACATTCAAACCCTCACAATCAGTATCTAAGGTCTGAAAGCTTCAGGTGTCAGCAGGGTGCTGGGCAGGGATGTGTGGAGGAGGGAATAGAATACCCAAGAAATAAAAGACCCTGACTTCAAGGATCTTGTATTTTAGCGGGGATAGGGAGGATAGGGACTCATGAATCAAATAAGGGAACATTTATTTTTAAAAGATCATACAGAGCCATTATAAAGTTGGAGACCCACTCGCTGGGGAGGCAGCTCTGGATTCGCAGAACATCTGAGTTCAGAATCTACCTGTATCCTCCTCCTGGCTGGGGGAGGGATGCTGGGCAGTTCACATCATCCTTTAGTACCTTTTGTGCATGGAATTTAGCACAGAAGCTGCTTTCAGATATAACAAATATACTTTGATAGAGTAATAACCTATAGTCATTAAAAACCCTTCTTTTAAGAATACATAATAATTTAGCAATGCAATGTTAAAAATGTGGGAAAATCCCAACTTTGAAAAGAATTACACATAAAATATAAACACAAAAATGTTAAGAATGACTATCTCCACAGAGTAAAATTATGGATGTTTTTATTTTCTTTGTATTTTCCTGTGTTCTACAATGCATATTCTTTTTTAATCATGAAAATTTAATATTATAATGTGATCAATTCAGGATACTTAAGTTATTCTTTTTTCTGAAGATTATTAAAGTATTTATTTGATCTGCTCATCAGCTCTTCATTATTGACATAGGTGCATTGACATGGATGCATCGACCCCATGTTGCTATCTGATTCATTCAACACACAAATATTGAGTGCTTGCTATGCCCTAGGCACTGACCATGATCTTTGGGATCCAGACACAAAAACCAGACTTGATTTCCATTGTAAGGACCATGAAAATGCTTAAAAAGTCAAGCTTTTAGCCATGTCTGCTGCTCCAGGGAGAGGTAGAAAGCCAGTCATGTCCAATGGTGGGAGTGAAAGAGGATTTTGAACAAAGACTTAAACAAGTGTCAAAATGTGGAAATGAGGCTTGTTTCCACATCTACCTGTATCTGGTCTTCCTTGGTTACTCCACTGCTTGGCTTGAAGTTTAGCTCCCAGGAAATCAGAAGCATGGCATGCAGATGTAAGTCTAAAACCCTTTCTTAAAAACCAATGAAATGTTATACATTTAAAAAATCATCCACACCTAAGAACTAACTTTTGCACAGACTGTGGACTCATTTTGGGTTAATAAAAAGGGTTTCTTGGAGTAAGAATCTAAGGTGTGTCAATGAAAAAATTATTCCATGATATATTACTTGTTAAAGCAAGGTGAAGACAACTTTATTAAGGACCATCGAGATAGGCATAGGGACCACTGCAAAGGGGTCTGGCAGTAGAGGACACAGGTTGGGCTCAATTCTGAATACAGCACGGGCAAGTGGGGATTTATGGCCAAGGAGCAGGGTGGGGGTCAGTGCATGGAAAATGACTACGAGGAAATGTTGGAGCAATGGGGGATTCTGGCTAAACTGACCTAACAGGGCTTTTGCTAAAGACAGGCCAGGGTGATCAGACATCACCTGGGGGATGACAGAGGACGAGGAACCAATCAGATGCCTGATAGAAGATGATCAGATACCAAGGATAGGGGATTCTTTGCTAAAACTGAATTTTATAAGGAAGTACACAAATGGACCTAGGAGATTTTCAGAAGCCTGGCTAAAGTTTGGCTAAGCAAAGAACCTTTGTCAGGGGAGGTGTGATTACAGTTTTCACATCCGTAACAACAATCCATCAATAGTAGTGAGTGGTAACAGCCTTGAAACTGCAACTCTGTCAAGTTTGAGATGACCTTAATATCTAAAAACACTTATTTGAGAAAGGAAGAAAATGCCTCCATAAGTGAAAAGAGCCTTGCCTGGAATCAACACAGTGACAGAGCAAAGCAGGGGCCTTGGCTTCTGGGCTGTCTAGCCAGGGCGCTGTGTCCTCCTGGACTGCGTCAGGATGAAGAGAATTTCTTTTCCCGGAGTGAGTTAGAGATCCCAGATCTGCATCCTGGCTTGTAATGTGGCTCATCCTACTGAGAAAATTGATATTAGGCTTTTGTATTCCACGATCTACCACTGTCCTGTGCTTCCACACCTGGAGTACTTCTGTGGTGATTAAATTTACCATTTAGCCCTCTGATTGCAGAATATCAAGATGGGATCAAGACATGAAGAGGGGAAAAAGGAAAAAAAGACACAGAGGAAAAAAGATTAAAAATAGCCTACTTTTAAAAGGAAGAGGAAAAGCCATACCTGTCAGCATGCAGCTTCTCAAGGAGCCAGGGAGGAAACACAGGTGGTGTCTTTCAGAGCTCAAGTGTTAGGTCTGAAGACAGCTCCTCTAACTAATTCCTCATTTACATACCTCCTGGCACTTCTGCTCCTCTGACAGCTTAGTTTCTATAACTGGCCGTAAGGTCAGAGGCGGCATTTACTACTTCTTCCTCCACTTCAGTGTGAATTCCTATGCCTTTTAGGCCTGGTCACAGATAGCCAGGATGCTTAGCATAGTGGAGAAACACACTTCCTACATACTCCCTAAAAGAAAAAAACAAAACAAACACAAAAAGCCCAAGCCCCAAATCTATTCCACTTTAATGAGGCCCGAGAATGTATCCAAGAGCCCTTCAGGGGTTGAATGTGGCGTAAAATAGAAGCAACACTGAATTATAAAAAGTTGTGTTTTTTATACTAGAGCTGTGAACTCGGTGGCTTGTAAAAATGTGAACTCACTGTAAGGGGCTTATTCTAGGGTTTCAAACAATCAAGTCAGCTAGGCTGAAATGTTTCCCGAATTCCTCCCCCTGCAAACAAGCAGGGGGACACCCAGTTGGAGGGAGGGATAAGAGACATTTTCGCTCAAGATTTGAAGGGCGGGGGTAGAGCAGCAGCCACATTATTTTCACTCTCAGAGGTTGGGGCAGGTGCTTCTGTGGCTCACGCACACTGCCCCTCGTCTGTCGGCTCATGTGCTTGGTGTGGGCAGCTGGCACGCCTGCAAGTGTTCCAGCCTCCCTGTTCCATCCTTCTCCAGCTCCTCTGACTTCTGGGTCAGGAATTTCTCTAGCTCCATGACAGCGGGCACCGGCTTCTCCTGTGGGACAGGCACATCACGAAACTTGGGGCAGTGAGAGCTATACAGGCTCCCTTCTGTGCTGTGGGTTCCAGCTTGTGTTTGCAGTCTCCCACTTATACCCATCTCCCCTTCCCAAATGCCTTCTTTGGTGGTCTCGAGCTCCACCATCAGACATGAAGACAACAAATAGCCTTGCAGAGACTGTTCAACCAGCTCCCGTAATTGCATGGGGTCACGTCCCTGCAACAAATTCCTTATGACACATACCTCCTGGAGCTTCTTCTTCCCTGATTGAACCCTGACTCTGATTGCATCTCCGGCCACCTATGCCAGCTCCACAAATGCACTGCAAACCCTGGGTTCAAGACAGAGAGGAGCCTGCTGCACTCCAGCTTGGGCAACATGGCAATACTGCATCTCTGAAGGGAAAAATGGAGAGAAGTCATCCTAAGGTAGTATCTGCACCCTGTGTGAGAAGCAGGTGTGGAGAGGAGGTAACAAAGGTTACTTCGTTTTCCCAAGTCTTCCTACTCAGCAGACTGATGATGATCATGACGTGATGACAGTAAAGCCACCACCAATCCAGTGCCGGCTGAATCCCAGCTACTTTTCACATATCATCACTCCTGGTGCTAACCCTGTGAGCTAGACATCACCATCCCCTGTTACCAACGAAAGAAGGGAGGCTCAGAGAGGTTGAGCAACTTGCTCAAGGTCACACAGAGTATGCTGTGGTGGTGCCGTGGGATTTAAACCCAGGCTTGTCTTACTCCAAAGCCTGTGGTCATTCTCTCTGCCTCAGTGCTCAGCCACTACAGTCCCCTAACTCACAGGAAATTCCTTGTCCTTTGGCTGGCTCTGATTACTGCCTTTCCACAGAGGGATGTGCTGGGCTCTCTTCCTGGCGTGAACTGCACATCCATCTTTAACAATTTCATTTATTACTAAACACTTATATAGTGCCTGTTGTGTGCCAGACACTGGTCTAAGCAGCTGACAGATATTAAGTCATTTAGTCTTTATAATGACTCTGATATGTCACTGTTATTAATACAATAATAATAGTATTATTACTCCATTTCACAGACAAGGCAATGAAGGCGCAGGGAAGTTAAGTGACTTGCACAAGGTTGCACAGCCAGCATGCTTCATGGTGCCAGGTGTCACGCCCACCACCATGCAGCGCTGTCCTCCTTCCTCCGGAGGTCTGGGCTTCGCGTCCCAGCCCATCTCCTCTCTCCTGTGCGTGCTGGGGGTGATGGGTCGAGGGATCGGAGTCCCCTGAGGAAGGTCCTGAACCGCCCAGGTCTGCACAAACTTCCGCCATGAGGCGAAAGCTGGCGTGGCCCAGCGCTAGCTCCAGGCCGCAACCGCCGGTCTGTCTCAAAAAACAAGCCTTTCTTTATTTCCAGTGCTCACAAAGTGCTAATGGCCTCCACAAAGGCTCCTTCTTTTGAGATTGAAAATCTCTGACCCTCCACTCCCAAGTCTGGGTGGTGGCGGTGACATTCCGCTCAGCAGCTTCCTTCTCACCTCACTCCCCCGCACAGATCCAAGGATGTGGAGCGAGGGGCCGGCAGGCGGCTGTCTACACTGAGTAAACCATCAGGCTGCCCCAGGTGGGGAGGCACAGGCCACCAGGCCTAAAATCTCTGCCTCTTAGAGTCACCTGATTTTGACAAGACGCGGGACATCCCACCTGTTAGAGATTCCCGTGTGCTCACGAGCAGCGGCCTGGGAACTCTTCAGTCATTTGTGTCTCATCATTGGCTTTTCTCCAACCGGCCTTGACAGGGACAGGACTTAGCCAAGGGCGGGATGGGAGAGGGTGTGGAAAGTTAGCATGCGAGGCCCAGCGAAAGCCTCCTCTGCTGTCCAGTTCCTCAGAGGAGACGCCTAGTGACGGCAGAGCATAGCAAACAAGTCCCAGGGCGCTGTCATTTACTACTCAAGGAAAACCTTCGACAACGTGCTTAACAGCGTGAGCTCCCCGCTTCCATATCTATAAGCGAGGGTTAGTAATAGCACCTACCCCTTGGGGCTGTTTTGCAGAATTAGATGTCATAGTGTGTAAAAGGCACAGTTCAAGGCTGAGCACACATTAAGAGCTCAAGAAATGTGTCCTGTTATGATGATGTGACAGACTCCAGTTTAAAGGCAGTTTGCTAGTTTGCATGAACACAATTATAACCTATTAACTCAATGTTGCATTTCCCACTTTATAAATTAAAAATATATATTTAGACAGGCTAGATGACTCGCCCAACTCACACATGTAGTAGCCAGAGGTGCAGAGTGGGACTCATGCCTCGGTAGTCTGCCTCCCAATGGCATGCTCATTTCATTGCCTAGAGACAGTGTTAGCAGCCACCCCCACCTCAGTGTAGCCCCAATGACACACACGCGTGTGCACGCACATACACTCTGTCACACACACACTCGCACAAACACACACACACATATGTATTGCAACTTTGCCTTATTTCTCAGCTCTAGGAAAGCAGTCCTCACTGCTTGGTAATTGGTTTTCAACATCATCCAGTCTAGTAGAATAGAGCTGAGAGTCACCAGACAGTCACAAACCAGCCATGGGGGTGTCTGCCAGCCACGTCTCTGTTGGCAGAGATAAGAGCTCTGCAGCTCAGTTGAAAAATCCAATGGGTGGTGGCTGAGCCCCAGCTGAAAGCGTGAAAGTCCTTATTATGATCCTCAATATCATATTTCCACTAGTGGCATCAACCTGCTAAAAATAAAGAAGTTATTTCCCAAGATTAGTAAAAAGAAAGAAAGAGGGTGGCAGGGTAGTTTTTCAGCACTGGGCTGGGGAGGGGGCAAATAGAAGATGGCAGACGTTAAAATAGCAGCAAATGAATACCGTATAATTTCAGGCCATTGATAATGTCATGCTGCAAGGTTGGGGATTCTGCCGAGAGGACTGCCCTCCCCTCCCCCGGATGACTGTCTGCAGCAGAGAAAGCAATGATTGCTGTGTGCGAGAAATCACTCTGTCTCTCACTGCATGAGAAGTGGCAGTGATTAATGAGAGCCCAGGCTTTCAATTTGCAAATATTCCATCCATGCAAGCAGACTTTCAGGACAGACAGCTTTTAGAGAAGAAGAAAATATGATAAACTCTTCTTCTACAGACAGGGAGACTGACTCACCATCACCTTTCGACTTCCAGAAAGTTTGTGTCTGAATTATTATGACTTGATCCTATTGGTGGCTCGTGGGCTTTTTCTCTGCTGCAGAGAGGTTGGCTGCTGGCGGCGTGGCTACTGCACTCTGCAGATCTGTGTTTAAAACCAGGGTCTTAGGTTGTTCAGCCTCTGTTCCCTCTCTAGCACAAACATCCAAATGTTTGTTGAGTGTAAGATGAGATGATGTAACTAGCTAGGTCCCTTGCAGCTCTCAAAGTCCCATCCTAGGAGTCTCCCTGCATGTTTGGGGGATGCAAGAATAGTGTAGTAGCAGAAAAATGGTTCCCCTACCCAAAATGTCCACATCCTAACCTCTGGAACATGTGAACATGTTACTTTACATGGCAGAAGGGGCTTTGTAGTTGTGATTAAAATAAGGATCTTAAATAGGAAGATTATCTTGGATTATATAGGTAGAACCAATGTAATCACAAGGGTCTTTACAAGATGGGAGAGGGAGGTAGAAGAGTCAGAGAAGAGGTGACAAAGGAAGTGATGCAATTGCTGGCTCTGATGATGGAGGAAGGGCCATGAGCTAAGGTGGCTTCTAGAAGCTGGAAAAGGCAAGAACGGAATTCTCCCCTAGAGTCTCCTAAAGGAACCAGCCTACTGACACCTTGATTTTAGGCCAGAGAGATCCATTTTGGACTTCTGATTTCCAGAATTGCAAGATAAAAAATGTGTGTTGTGTTTAAGCCACTAAGTGGTGGTTTGTTACAGCAGCAATAGAAAACTCATGCAACCAGGAAGACCTGGGCCAGACGCTGAGGGTCTCTTACCCCAACACCCACCATTTAGGGCATCTGCAATACTCAGGCTAACACCCCAGGATCCAGTTTACCCCACTTTCCACTACACTGGAGGATCATGGCTACATCATCAGGTCAACAAAGGAAAAGGCCACTAATTACCCCAATGGTTGCTATTGACAACTAATGCAGGTGCTTTGGGGCCTGTGCATGTATTTGTCAGCTGTCAGATTCCACAGACTAACCGGCATTAACAATATCAAGTAATATTTATTGAGTACTTATGATGGCTGAGATATTTGATATTTAGAGCAACCACAAGAGGTGGGTACTATTAGTATTTTTATTTTACAGATGGAGAAAATGAGGCCTAGAGAGGCTGCATGCCGAATGAGTAAGAGGTAATGCTGGGACCTACCTAGGTCTACCTCAATCCAGATCTCACGCTCTTGTGCAGGAGGATTTATTTCCCAGGCTCAGAGATCCTCACTCACCACAGTTTACAATAAAAGACAGGCAATGTTCTCAAGCTTCTGTGGGCATCAGAATCACCTAGAGGAATTGTGAAAACCCAGCTTCCTGGACTCATCTCCAGATATTCTAAATCATCAGGTCTGAGGAGGGGATTGGGAAATTGCATTTCTAATAAACTTGCAGGTGATCTTGATGCTGCTGGCGCATGGACCACACCTAGAGGTTGAGCCTCTGGAAGCCATCCTGTCTCAGCCCTGCCTTCATGTCCACTCACATTGAAGCCGTGGCTGACCTTTAATCCTGTTCCATGACTAAAACATCTTTTTGTCAAATCAGAAGAAAGAGGATTAATTTTGATAGGGACATTGAGAAAAATGGGTATGAAGGGTCGTATTACACAGATCTCTGTCTGCCTGGCCTGCATGAATTGTGTAGTGACCACATGTTTCTCCCAGACTTTGAAGGCATGATGCTTACATAACAATGAAACTGAAACTGCCTTATCTTTCCTTAGCATTTTTTGAGTAAAGTACTTTAAAAATATATCTTGATACATAACCAAAATTCATAAGTATGGCTTTATGCAATGTGGGCAATAATCTAGCTAGGAAAGCCACTGAATATAAAATACTCAATTAATGCCTTCCTTGGTCTGGGCACCTAAACAGAGAATTAGAAAATAAGAGTTGCAATTGTTATTGTGAAAGTAAAAAAGGGATGCAAACACCCCTTACTCTACACCACAAATGAAGCTATCAGTTCGTAGTTTCAAGTGGATACCACAGTAAGACCTCTGCAGGAAGAAAGGATGGGCAGGAGAAAGAGTGACAACACACTGTCACCGCCAGCCTGTGGGTGCAGGAGAGAGGGGAGGGGAGGGAAGGGAGAGAGAGGGAAGGCCATTACTCACCAGAGCAAGCCATCCTCTGAACCCCCCAGGCCCTGTATATTTAGGTCGCTTTACTTTCTATGTTTGGTCTCTGCAAATGCACTGGACTCGTTAATGAATTTATTCCTGGATTATATGTAGGGAGCAAAGCAAGGAAGAAACCAAGCTCCAGATGTGAGCCTTGATTTGTGAATGGCCTCTCATGTTAATCCTTCTAAACAGGAAATCCTAACAGGCTGCCTGAGGTCCCTGTCAGGATCTGGGTCAATTCAAGCATAATCTCTCACTCTCCCCCGACCCTCAGCCTTGCAGGCCGTCCTCCCCTCCTGCGCCCATCTCTTGGCACGGCAAGTGAATAACTGCGTCCCCAGCACATGCACATGTGTTTTGTTTGTGTGTTTGGCTTTACTCTGTCTTTGCAGCTCCTACCAAACAGGAAAGGAAGGCCGTTTCCAGAGCTTCCTTCCCAAGGTGTTAGATGAGGGGTAAATGAGGAGGGAAGGGGAGGAAAAGGAAGAACACCTGCTCCCCTCATTAAAATGTTTTCCACTACAATCTATGAGGCAGACACATCTGGGATAGAGGATTAGGTGAGAGACAACCTCATCCTTTTGCTGATTAATACCCTATTATCAATTATTGCTTGATAATATATCCTTGCAGTGTATTAATTAACAGTAATGCATCATGGAATTATACTCTAATAGTCAGCAGTGAGACCCAGCCTACCAAGGTCTTATTAATTAAGTTTTCCTTATTTATTTATTTGAAGAAAAGTAGCTTAATGTAGTTTGTTTTGACCAAGCAACCTTCTGTTTGGCTCTCCCTGGTCCCATCTAAAAAATGCTGAGCCCTCTTCTCCCACATCCAGCACCTCCGTATTTGCTTAGAAAACATGAGGAAGCTGAGTTGGAGGTTGGAGAAAACAAGTCATCTCTATTCCGAGGGCAACTGCATCTCTTATGGAGAAGATACAATGGGGTTTTGTTCATTTCCTTTTTTAATGGAGGGGAGGTTCAGGGAGGCAGGGCACAGGTGAGATGGGTGTAATTTGGAATAATCGGTTTATTGAATATAGGAAAGAGATTGTGAAGACAGCTCAAAGTGTGCTTCTCTTTCAAAGAAACCCAAGCTTTCCCAGCTGTGCCTGGGCTTTTGCCAGTAGAACCTGCCAGAGCTGTGAGGCTAGAGATACGCCCCTCAGTGGCAGCCTCTCTTCCCCTTGAAAGGGCAGAGCAGAAGAAGCCTGAGCCCTGAGACTTGGGGAGACTGGCCATTATCTTCGCCTCATTGGGAGGGTGTGTCAGCCAGGGGCAGGCTGTCACCAGGACCCTCCCATCACGTTTCTGATAAGGCTCCCAGGCTTGTGACCCTCTCCGCAGTGGAGGAGTTAAAGTCCATGTTTGACAGGAAAGACTCATAGCTAATTAGAACCGATTTCTACTCTGCCTCCTCCTATCCCTTTAAATTGGGTCCAACAGGGAAAGCTTTCTCCCTGACCTAGATGAAAATTCAGCAGGTCTCTGTGTTTTTGGTTTACTCTTATATAATAAACAGAGCTACAGTAGCGTGAGGTCTCAAACACGAGGAATTCCATTGCGCAGTCCAAATATGAAATTGTTGTTTTTATCCATAAAGTGGAGGTGGTCTGGGCAGTATTAGGTAACCTGAAAAAAGGGCTAAAGCCAATTTAATTCACCACTTCCTCTATTTGGCCATCCAAATGAGTGTTACAATTTTCTGGTTAGGTCCCATCTCCACAACCCTTTTGTGCATTTAGCTAATCTCTAGAAACCACCTTTTAGTTCCTGGCCCTTGGTTTTCCCTCCCGCCCTGCTCCAATAGCTGAACTTCTTTCTCTTGCTTCAATCACATTCAGCACATATTTATTGAAATGTCTAATTTGGACATGGCGCCATGTTTGGTGTTATAAGGAAAATCAAAGATGAACAAAGCAGGGTGCCCAATTTCAAAATCAACCTCTCTCTCATCTGTTTATCTATATGTCTGTCTACCTACCTGTCTATCATCTACCTACTAGTCATCGATAGATAGATAACTAGCTAGATGATAGCTAGCTAGGCAAGTAGGCAGGTAAATAGATAGTAGGTAGAGAAATGGAGTGGTAGATACCATTTCATAAAGAGATCTGTTCTGTGAAGTTTGGATTCGGTCGAGGGGCCGCACATGGGGATCTGGAGGGCCACACGTGGCCTTGGGGCTGCAGGTCCCCACCCTGGGCTAGATGGACGGCTGGCAGCTAGGTACATACACGTGGCTGTGCACATGCACACGAGACAAAGATGAAGGTATATTCTAAGGGGAAATGGAGAGGAGCAGGAGCTAAAATAAGCAATGGAGAGCTAGAAGTATATTGGCACATCTGCTTCAATAGACACACAAGCAAATTATCTGCGGTGGAAGACAGATTTTATTACATCTTGCTAAGGAGATCATGAAACATGACCTAGCAAGTTCCTCAGGATTCGGCTTCCGTCCACCTCTCTGGTCCTCTCAGTCTCACAGAACCTGCCTTAGCCCTCTGTGTCAGCTACATTGATCTTCTTTCAGTTCCTCAAACCAGCCCTGTCCCTTCCTTTCCCAGGGTCTCAGCACATGCTTTTCCTTCCACCTGGAATAGTGGCTTCCACATCATCACTGCAGGAAAGCTTCCCTGGACCCTCAGTGGGGTCAGGGTCCCACCTATCCTCACAGCACCCTATATTCTAGATGTACCCCTCAAAATTGTAATTAAACAATTAATGTACACTTATTAATAAATGCTTAGGAAATATGTCTGTCTCAGTCATCAGTATATTTCAACACCTTGAACAACGCCTTGCACACAGTGGGTATTCCATAAATATTTTTGGAATAGTCAATAAAGTTTGTATTTATGATTCTTTCTCCTCCTTCTCCTCTTCTTCCCTTCAATGCCTTCCTTGTAATTACTGCTTATAAATCCTTTTCTCTTTGGTTCTGCACACTTTACAAGTCCTCCTGTGGTCTGCTAGGACTAGTCCTTGACTTGAAAGAAACCTCCCATTCCTACTCCTCTATCTCATTCTGGGGCACATGTCTAGATGTTGCAAATAATTCCTTGGAAGATATTATTTGGGGTTTGTCTGAGATGAGGTTGCTACTCAAAGTGTGTTCTGTAGATAGGCGCATCAGTATCACCTGGAAGTTTGTTCAAAATACAGTCTGAGCCCCACCTGGGTTTAGAGTCTGCATTTGAACAAGATCCTCAGGTGATGGTGCACACTAAGCACTGCTATAAAAGCCCTTATCTCCTAGTATGGGATGGATAGGAAAGAAGGCAGCTCTCAGTTATGTGATTTGTCCTCCAGGAAGAAGACACACAGATGGAGTCAAGGGCGCAAGAGGTTTATTGGGACATGATAAAAGAAAGATAAAAGGGATAGGAAGGGCCAGGCATGGTGAAGTTTGACACAAACCTGAGCAAGAGTGAGACCACATCTCTACAAAAAAATAGAAAAATTAGCTGAGTGTGGTGGCACACACCTGTAGTCCCAGCTACTAGGGAGGCTGAGGCAGGAGGATTACCTGAGCTCAGGAGTTTGAGGTTGCTGTGAGCTAGGCTGATGTCACTGCATTCTAGTCCAAGGGACAGAGTAAGACCCTGTCTCAAAAGAAAAAAAGGGATGGGAAGCACAATTCATTGGGGGAAGCATTCAGACCATGCTGCTGATGTGAAAGGAAAAGGGACGAAAATGGGTTGGACAGAGAGTCTCAGACTGCAAGGCAGATCTTTTGAAGACTTGGCAAACCCACTGGGGGATCCTGAGCAAAGATTGCCCATCAGCAGAGGTCTGCATTGAGAAGAACTGGCCAGGCCCTGGTAACCCTGCTGTGCTCTGCTGTTGACAGAGGACTGCCCAGGAGGAGGAGTGTGGCCTCTGCAGGAAAGCCGAGGCAGAGCCAGAGGTGCCAACAGCTGAAGGCTGTGTGCTAATTACACTCTTGCAGCTGGAAAGTACATCCTTTCTTTAAGGGAGATCTGAGCAGTATACCTCCATGGCTACTACATGTGACATCTGAAGGTAGTTGGCAAGGTAATTTTCAAGAAACCTATGAGAACCAGCAAATGCATGGGAGGCAGATTTAAGAAAACACCACAGCAAAGGAGGCCTGGCTTCTGTGCTTTTCCAGGACTGTTTATGTTGTACTCTTATTCTTCAGGGAGAGTCTCCCTGAGAGCCCCTGGAAGACAAGCTCCAGAGAACGCTTCCCTTTAGGGAGCCCAAGGAGAACCGATGTGAACCAATGTAGCATCCTTGTATTAACAAGATGCATAAATCAGTAAACAAGACACAGTGGTCACAGATCTCTGACTTCATCTTCTGCAAGCTCAGTAAGTCCCAGGCTTCCCAGGAGAAGACCTAATTCCGACTGGCAAACCCAGAGCCAGAGAAGAATGAAAGCCCCGCAGAGATGTAGCAGGGACGGCAAAGGTCTGGGGGAAGGCCTGTGGTTAACCGGGGATCCCTCTAGACACTGATTTCCACATTCATACCCCTTCCTCCTGCATACACATCTGCAATGACAGCCAACCACATGCACAATCACACGCAATGCAAACATTACATATATCAAATTCACATCCACCCTCATGTACACAGCCTCAAAAAGCCACATGCACGCATACTTCTCAAACCCTGACACGAGCTTGTATGTCCACATCCAGCTATTCCAACAAACACTCGTGCACCCAGAACCAAGTTTCCAAATCATCCCCTGAATGTAGATACATTCACAGACAAGTGGCCCTAACATCACATACATAAATCTCAAACAATATACAGGAACAAAAATAGACAATGAAATTAGACATTCAAAATCACAGCAATTTCATGGTCATTTAAAACCAAGAAACATCTGGAGACTGTGTCTGGAACTGCTAGACACATCTGAGTGATACTTCCCTTGTTATCGATACCCACTCAAATTCCGCAGGGACGGGGGCAGGGGAAGATACCTAGTGTCTCACCTAGTAGGACTTGTATGTTACATAGAGCACTCAAGCTCTCAGGCCAGATGTCAGGGTTAGGGCGAACCTGTGTCAGGAAAGAGGGTTCTGTGTTTCTGCAGAGGAGTGGAGTCAGGAGCAAGGTCCTGATCGCTGATGGCTTGGGTTTGGATCCCAGTCTCACCACTTTCTACCTGTGTGAGCTTGGGCAAGTCAGTCCATCTCTCTGTGCCTCAGTTTATTCATTTATAAGTGAGGATAATAATAGTACTTAGAAAATAGGTTAAAATAGGTTCTTGTAGGAATACACAGAGTCAATATTTGTAAAGTGCTGAGAATGGGCTGGTACATAGTATGTGTTGTTATTCTACTCTGGGAATTCTGCAGCCTTGGAGATTGGACAGCCTCCCTGGCTCCCTCTCATAGAGCACGTTGCCATCACCCCACCCCTTCACAAACCTTGGTGCAGTTGCTAGGCTAAGGTTCCCCAGGCAGCATCAGCTCTCACCAGGATGTCTTTCATCCCTCTCCCCTCTCTGTTAGGGTTTTTGCAGATGGGATTTGATGCAGAGGGCGGAGGGGCTGTATGTTAGCTGCGTTAGGAGACCGACCCTCCTGACCAGCCTGCCTGCCTCGGGCTGCCACTGAGTCTGTGCCGGCTGACTACCCGTCTGGACTGGGAGCACAGCTGTTCCCAGGGCAAGGGCAGGGGGTGCTGCGAGGTTTCAGCCCGTACCTTTTTGTGGGTCTGTAGGAAGATGGGAAGGGAGGCACTTCTCCACTGATACATGTATTTCAAGGTCCATAGCTCTTCCACACCGCACCCTCCAGTTTTTATTCTTCCCAAAGAGATACCGTTATTTCTCCAAGTAAAAAGGACTGTTGTCTCCCGTCTGTCATCCTCCAACTCAGCTCAAAGCCTCATCCTTCAACCCAAGGCAGCTCATTTCCCCTGGAGTCCACTGGCTTCCAGCAGGTTCCCAGGTGAACCGAAATGCAGAGCTATTCTCATCTCGTTGCCCTGGGAGTTTCGGTGCTCTCGGTACAACCTGTTCCTCCAACCTCCCTCTTCCCTCCCTCCGCGGGGCTGCGCCCTTCTCGGCCCCCTCCCTTCCCTCGCCCGGGGCCCCAGCTGCGCCCTCCCGGGAGACACCCGCTGCTGGGGAAGGAAGCGGGAGGAGGGGAGGGCCGGGGAGGAGAGGAGGGGGAGCGCCGAGGGTGGGGGCCAGTGCGGCGTAGCCAGAGGGGCGGCTGAAGGTTGCATCTGCGGGAAGGCGGCTTTTTGGCTGCTTGGTAACAGGCTGCCAGAACAGAGAGAGGCAGAGAGCAGGGCAGCGGCTTCTTGACGTCAGGACCCAGCGAGAGGATCGCGCCAGCAGCCCCGGCCCGCCCCACAGAGGGCCGGCAGTCCGCAGTAGAGGAGCCCGCGCTAGGCGCCGCTGGCGCGGGAGCCGGGGGGCGCGGGAGCGGGTCGCCGGGGCGCAGCATGCCCCCTGCCCCTGCGCCATGGAGCTCGCCGTGGTGCCCCTGGAGAACGGCGGTGCCATGACCGTCAGAGGAAGAGGTGAGGCCCGGGCAGGCTGCGGCCAGGCCACAGGGGGAGAGCTCCAGTGTCCCCCGACAGCTAGGCTTAACGATGGGCCCAAAGAGGCGGCGCCAACGGGGCGCGGCTCGCAGAGGGGCGCGGATCCTGGAGGGCGGCCTTTGCCTCCGCTGCCGGAGGAGCCGCAGCCTAGACGGCCGCCTCCGGAGGACGAGGAGGAGGAAGGAGACCCGGGCCTGGGCATGGCGGAGGACCAGGCGCTGGGCGCGGCGTCCCTTCACCACCAGCGAGTCCTCATCAACATCTCCGGGCTGCGCTTCGAGACGCAGCTGGGCACCCTGGCGCAGTTCCCCAACACCCTCCTGGGGGACCCGGCCAAGCGCCTGCGCTACTTCGACCCCCTGAGGAACGAGTACTTCTTCGACCGCAACCGGCCCA
>VBSM01003218.1:1911159-1945080 GCA_008086735.1 Cheirogaleus medius | reverse complement strand
CCTCTTCATCGGGGTCATCCTCTTCTCCAGTGCTGTCTACTTCGCAGAGGCTGACAACCAGGGGACCCACTTCTCCAGCATCCCAGATGCCTTCTGGTGGGCGGTAGTCACCATGACCACTGTGGGCTATGGTGACATGAGGCCCATCACTGTGGGGGGCAAGATCGTGGGCTCGCTGTGTGCCATCGCTGGGGTCCTCACCATTGCCCTGCCTGTGCCCGTCATTGTCTCCAACTTCAACTACTTCTACCACCGGGAAACAGACCACGAGGAGCAGGCAGCCCTTAAGGAAGAGCAAGGCAGTCAGAGCCAGGGCACCGGGCTGGACAGAGGAGGCCAGCGGAAGACCAGCTGGAACAAGGGTTCCTTCTACAAGACTGGTGGCTCCCTGGACAATGCAGACAGTGTCCGAAGGGGCAGCTGCCCCCTAGAGAAGTGTAACCTCAAGGCCAAGAGCAACGTGGACTTGCGGAGGTCCCTGTATGCCCTCTGCCTGGACACCAGCCGGGAAACAGATCTGTGAAGGGAGATCCAGGCAGACTGGTGCCAGTGGGGGGGTGAAGGGCGAGGCCTGCTGGGCATCTGCTTTATACCGCAGAGTATTTGAAGCCATGCTGCAACCTTAGTCTGTCCCTGTCCTTTCACTCCTGCACTCCCTCCCTCCCCTGATCCCCCCATTTTTCCTCTTTTTTTCCATGACACCAAGGGTCGCCTATTTTTAAAAAGTACCACATTCCATGACGCAGGAGCTGTTGAAATGGTGAGCGCTGTGAGATGGATGTATTTGTAGCCAGTTTCCTATACCCAGCAGAGGGATAACCCAAACAAAAATGACTTTAAATAGCCCAGATCCCAAGAGATTTTGTACCCCCCCATCCATGTGTTCCAAATTTCTTTAACATATGATTATATTTGTGAATAGGGGAAAATATTATTTTTATGGCTGGTGAGTGGATTTTTGTACTGTAGTTCAGATAGAGATATTTCGGATATATTTTCAAGATATATGTTGTATTTATGGAAGAGAGAGTGGTCCTGATGTTTTTCTGTGATACTTCTATTACAGCCAAGACCCTGTGAGGGCTGTTCTGGTTGCTGTGTCTCCAAGCCTCTGTTTTTTGGGATGTGGTATCAGTCCTTTGCGTCTAGGGCAGGGAATGTTCTGGAAGAAAGGCAAATCTAACTTTCTCTGTGCGCCTTAAACAATTCTTGTAACTCTCCTCAAAAAGCATTTTAATGATGTTGGAGGAAGATTTCCGATAATTTATTCTCTTTATTTTTATCCTAGGAAATAAAAGGTTATTTGGTTGAGACAAGTGTTGGTTTTTCTAAAGCTGATATATTTTTTGAAATTCTTAAAAATAGTCTTTCACTGGCTGTTTCTGGTTTTGGAGTCAGAGCAAGCACTTTGCCTAGGGTGCTAGAAAACTCGGAAAGCTCATGATTTGCTCAGCAGCATCTTTCTGACAGGGTCCCTCTGGGCCTCGCAGACAATGTGGGGGAATTCTGTTGTCCTAGGCTGTTTAATGACACGGACACCTCTGCAACTTGCTGCCTGAAGGTGTGGTATGGGCCCTCATGTCAGCATGGAGTATGGAGAGACTAAAAGGAAAAAGGGCTAAGACTCCCAACTGTCCCGCGGGGGTCTCCCGGCACTGGATTTCTGAAGTCTCCGTTGGCTGCAGGTGTTACACCCTCCTCAGCGTGGCTCTCAACAGCTCTAAGAAACAAGCCTGACTCTCAGAGACATGCAGCCTGTTCACAACAGCACAGCACAGCAGCCCTGGTGTGAGCCACCGGAGGGACCGGTGCCTGGCTGTTCACTGCCCCCGCGGCACGGCAGAGGAGAGCGCCGTGCCTCTCTTGCAGCCAGAGGCAAGTGGGAGGATTTGCTGTTCACGTTACTGGCTGTTTTCTACAGATTGTGGCCTTGCCCTGAGTAATCCCTAAACTCAGAACAAATCCCCTTGTTCCCTTGTCACAAATGGTTGTGGCAAAACATCACAGTAGGCATTCACAGGGGTTGTCATTTCTCTCTAGGATTAGCTATCTGCCATGGGGCTCCGGATTCCTGCTGTCACTTTTTCTGCTAAGTAATCCAAAGACTGCTTGTTTCACGTCCTCACCAGGTGGGTCGGCGGTCCAGAATCCCACCTCCCCCAGGACAGTAGGCTTAATGGCTGCCTCTGAGCATGTGTCCAGGTCTCCATGTGGGGAAGGGGGGAATCTGTGCTACTAAATCAATGTCTGGGGATTGTGCATTTAAATACAAGACAGTCAACACAGTAATAAAAGCCAGTGTCTGTGGCTGCCTGGAGTCATTTCCAGTCAGGAACTTTAACAGCAAATCTGAGGAGGAAACAGAAGGATGGTGCAGGCAGGCTCTGTTGTTTTTCATTACATGCTAAGGCAAAAGAAGAACACAGACACTTTATTTATTTATAATTTACAATCTGCCTAAAAGCAGGGCATCTTGCCAGAGCTCAACTCGACACTGTCACCTCTGAGCCCTCTATGCCTTTAAAGCTAATGTTTGTAGTTTAGCACACACCTGATTGGGTGACTAGGACTGGGTAGTCACCCATAGGGCACCCTCCCTTAAAAACAAAAGAGATATCACCACCTTTGACCTGAAAGGCTCTCCCTTTAGGCTTAAGCAACAAAGATAGAGCAGCAGCCAGGTCTTAGATGTGTCCAGGTGCCTGGCAAGATGTCGGTCTGGTTAGAATGGACGGCATCTTTACAGTGTCCAGAAAATGGGCACAATCTTATAGAAATCCTCAGGAATAGAGTAAGGGAATGAGAGAATGGGGATCCCTATTTTCCGTGGGAGGAGAGGATACTGCAGGGCAGGTCTACAAAGAGGGCCAAGATGGTTCAAGAGGGAACCCTGGCATCCAGAACCCCAGTGACCTGCTGCATCCTTCCGGTCTGGGGGCCGGGGATGCAGTGCAGGACCTGTCCTGGGGCCCGGGAGGGGCACCCACTGGACAGTTGAGAGTGTCTCCGTCTCTCCACATTCCCAGCACACCTGTTACTATGATGCTAGAAATAGGCTGCACTATTGCTTTCCAGTCTTCCTGTTTTGCCCTTTGACATGACTAGCAGGGAAGAGGTCTGAATGTTACAGCTCTTTCCCGGGCTACCTGAGGTAAGGCGGCCCTTCCTGTCCCCTCCCACTCCTCTTCTCTGCTGTCATTGATTTCTGTAGCTTTTACCTTCCTGAGGAGATTAAATCAAGGGGCCTCCACCAAGCCTTTTATCCAGATGTTGTTTCTTGGCTCCCAAAGCAGGAAACCATCCTGGGTTTATAATCTGCCGGCTTTAGCAACCAAGGCCCACAAGGAGGGTTGTGCTTGGGTGTCGTGCGCTGTGTCAGGACAATGAGGCATCTGGCTGGCCCCTCCTTTCCACGACCTGCTTTTTTTTTTTGCTCTTGCACATATGCTCGCAGAATCCTAAGCAATTGCAGGTTCAGGAAAAAAAATATTTTCGTGTGCTTTAAAAGCCCCACATCCAGAGACATTCCTTGGAGGGGAGAATGAAACAGAGAACAAGCCCTTGAGGAATTTTCCACAGAGTTGGGCTTTGCATTATTCTAGTGTGAGTGAAGCATTCTCACGCTTTGGGCAGATGGACCTGAGCTTCATACAGGGACACCGTGCTCAAGTCTCCCCCAGAAATGGCAGGCTTGTGCACAGTGGACACTTGAGTGGTGGGCAGGTACTCTTCTCTCTTGTTTGGCCTCGGCAGCACAGACCTACTCAACAGCTCCTCTGGGCCCAGCCCTCTCCTAGGTGTGGTGAAGGAGACCGGGAAAATACCAGGCCGTGGTTCCTGCCTTCATATGCTATAGCTTGCAGTCTCTCTGGAGAAGCAGTCAGTGCAAAACAAAAGCAACTCACACAAGACAATAGGCGCCCAAGTCCCTCGTAGGGGGCTCCAGAGTAGAGTGAAGTGGATCAGGGCAGGGTTGGGAGGATCAGTGAGGACAGGGGTAGAAAAGACAATCTTGCGGAGACCTTGCAGGGAGAGGGCAGCGGGGAGGGCAGGTGGATGAGGGAGATGAGAATAGTGAGCTGGAGGAGAATGGCTGCCCAGCCTCCATCACCGTAATTCGGGGATGGTGTTTAGAGTTCAAGGCCAGTGACTGGGGTAGAAGCTCTGATTTTACCCATAACAAGGAGATGCAGCAATTATTTAGGGCAGGGGTTGGCAAAACTTCTAAAAGGGGCCAGGTAGTAAATATTTTTGGCTTTGTAGGCCATGAGGCAAACACTGAGGCTCTATTATATAGCCTTAATTTTATATAATCATATAAAACATACTCCTTTGAAAATGTAAATCCAGCCTTCGCTGGAGAGTTGCACATCCCTGTCACATCAGCTCATCGGTTGCTCAGCCACGCAGAGGACTGCCTCCTGGTGCCCAGTCTGCCTGCGAAGCCAGATCTGCCTCCCTGATTTGATCTCACTCAGTTCAACTAGCATTCATTGCAAATGCCAGCCCTGGTCTGGGGAGGGGATCCCCTGCTGGCACTTCCTAGCCCTGGCAGGGCCTCACAGGAAAGGCTTAGCTGACTTCTAGATTTTTTCTACATGGCTTTGGGGCAGACTGCTCTATTTCCAGGGAGGAGGAAGGAGTTGACAAACTGGAACTTTGCCCAGGACTCTGGGTAGTGGGTTTCCCCTGAGCTGCGATGGAGCAGGGCCCAGACTGCAGGGGCTTCCTTCTCTGGTCCTTAGTCTTTTTCTGGAGGCTGCCCTCCCCCTGCCCCTTCTCACCTGCTTCTTCTCTGGCTGTGGAGACAGGCCGTGGGCTGGGGCAGCCTCTGTGTGCACGTGGTTTGCATGTGGTGTGCACACATATAGCAGCGTGCGTGGGTCCGGGGCAATGTGGCCCAGTCTGGAGTGAATCAACTCCAGCCCTCAGGCCTCCTCCAGACAGAGCAAGATGCTTGCTACCGTCCCTTTACTTGATATTTATTTTCTAATGGCAATCTTTGCACCACGGGATGTTTCATCTGGAAAGAATCTTACAATCTGGTCTGTCCCATTCATTTTTGAGATGAGCAAACCAAGAGAGAAGAGGCTTACTCAAGGTCACACCCCTCATTAAAAGGGGACTAGGATTGTTTTCCCTGACTCCTAGGCTAGACTTCTGTCAGTAATGCCACCCTGCTCCTTCTGCACGAGCATCTCCAAGTCTTCATTAGGTTGCCCTACCTGCCCCGCCTCCCGAGGCGCAGCCCTGCCGTGTCAGTTTATCTGTGTCCAGTCTGCCTGTGAAGCTCTGATCTGTCTCCTCTGATTTGATTTTTCCTCAATTCAATTTGCATTTATTGCAAACTTCAAGCCTATGTAGGTGATGCCAATATAGTGCAATAATGAACAGCACCCCTAAACAAGCACCTCACCGTCTCAGGGGGAAAATGAAAAGATTTCTGATCCAGTGTACTTAATACTATCATTCATTCATATGTTCCTCCATTCATTCGATAGGTATTTACTATGAAGCAGGCACCATACTAGGCTCTGGGACTAACTGGCAAGGATCTTTCCTGATTGGCTTTCCAGTCGAATGGGGAGAATCAACAATCAAGGGAACAAATGAAGGAAGTGATAATTTTCAAGTCGAAGAAATAAGCAGTGTTGTCACTGGGGGAGAGACCTGCTGCCTAGAGAGGTGGCATGGTCAGAGAAGGGGAGACGTTTGGGTGAAGGACAAGAAGGCACGGAATATGGGACAGGGAGTAGGGCAGGGACATCAGGACTATGGGGACACTAGTGGGAAGCCTGTGTTTTCTTGCAGAAGCCGAGGGCGGAAACCTTGTGCAGGGCTGGGGGCTGGGAGAAGCCAAGGACCACTGGAGTGCTCCAGGCAGGATTTGCAATCCCAGTGCCAGGCCTGGACACTCGCCATCAATGAGCAGGAAGGTGACCCTGCCATTGCTGGCAGCACACCCAAGAGACCACCTCACCAAGAGTGGTACGACACAAGTTTCTCCTGGAAGGCAAGCAGTGAGTTCAAATCTGATTTTTAAAATTTAATTTAACAGGGTTGGGCAGGAAGAGGCCTCAGAGGTGCCTTGATTGTTTGGTTAACTAACAGGACACCCCAGTGGACTCTCAGTCTGTGCCAAAAATCAGGGTGAGCAACCTGGGGCAATGACTGAGGCAGGCCCCGAGGGGAAAGGAGGGGTGAGGGGAAGCAAGGAGTCCTAGAGACCTGTCACTCCTCACAGCCCTTCTAAGACCAGAGATAGGAACTGGAGAATCTAAGAGAGGCTGCAGCAGGGCCAAGAAGATGGGGACAGCTAAGCATCTGTGTGCACAGCGCCCATGGCCTGGACGTTCGGGGTGAATGCTCCACTCACGCTGGACCAGGGACTTGGCTCAGGCCCCCACAAGCATGAGCCTTCAGGGCTCTTTCAGGACCGGAGAGCTCTGGAGGACACTGAGGCTTCCCTTCATCCTGCGCACACTGCTCCCTCCTCCCAGTCACTCTCCAGTGGGCGCTGGACCTTTTCTCTGCGGCAGCCCCAGCTTGGGGAGGAGCAGGAGGCAAGGTCTGTGCGGAGCTGCAGCTGAGATCAGCTCTGACCAGCAGGAGGTCGCCCAGCGCCCCTCCCCTCACTGTGCTCTCCGTAGCCTCTCCTGTGTGACATCCTGTGCTGTGAGGAAGTCACTTCTGCCTCCTACCCGTGTCTCAGATCTGCTGGAAGAGCCCATCAGTGCTATGTACTGTAGGTGGGGACGCTGACGAGACAGATTCTGCCTTCAGAAAAGTCCCTGGCTGCTGTGGACGGCCTACACCTGCCTGTACACGAGGAGACATGTGCAGGAATCATTATAAATGAAACTAAAAGAAGCAGCTATACATGGCCCAGAGAAATATAATTGTGCTTAAAGGTTTGGGGATTGATCTAAGTCCAGTAGAGTTATTCAAGCCGGGATTGCTAAGAGAGAAGATCTTCAGAAGCAGTGTAAAGGGAAGGTTATATAGATCTAATGTTTATTAATATAGTCTTCCCCCTCCTCCTGCCCCGTGAACACTCCTAATTCCCCCAGCCCTCTCATGTCATTCATTACTTGTCACCCTATCCCTTGAATTGGTTCTTCATGCCACGTCTTATCTCCCAGACTTCGAGCTGGCCCACATCTCATGATTCACTGTGGCCCTCGTGGTTCCCTGCACACAGATTGAGTCTCCGTGCTGCAATATAGTGAGAGATCAATAGTGATCTGCTGAATCTCAAGTCTATTTAAAAAAATGAGCTTTGCCCTTTTTTTCTTAAGTCTTCATTTTTATAGGAATTGGTCTCCTGGAAGCAGGCTACTTACAGCAGTCATAGGCTTCATTGTTTGATAATTCTACAAATTGTGTTCCAACACAAGACCTATACTTAGGAATTTCTGAGTAATGTCATACTATTACAATGTAATGTTTATTATAAATTTCTAAATTACTGCTACTATAAAACTGCATATTTATGCAGCAGCTTTGCTCCAAAGAGTCCAAACAGCTGTCCCTTTGGCATGTATTGTAAGCAACTGAGATTGTGCAACCTGAATGGGTAACTGTCAGTAATCTGTGCCAATTACTGGAAATGTAAACATTTGTTTGCTTTTTTCCCCAGCAGATTAAACTTTCCATCACTGTAATCAATTGTGTTTTTTAAGTGGGCATCACCTAGGCAATTGAGGAAAGTGGTACCAATTACACTTAGGTGGTCAAGGCGTTCAGTTGCAACGAAGTATTTCTTACAGAATATGCAACTCGGACCACTGGCAGTCGCTTGTGCTCTGATCCTCCATCACACTCTCTGTGGTGCACATTTTGCACTGTACTGTTATATTATTGCTATTTATTGTTCTTCTGCAAACTCCACACCATTTGGACACCAGTTTTGAATTGGTGTCTGGGGACAGCTATAGCAACCTCCTAGTGGTCTCTGCTTTCCTTTCACTTTTCACCCTGTGTGGGACTTCCAAATTAATAGCTGCAGGGAACAACTCCGGTCATCACTTCATGCCAGGGCTCCTGAACAGAATCATTTCAGTCCCTTTAGCCTAACTTTTAAGCTCCTCTCTAATGTGATGCCAAGTACATCTTCTCAGAGAAACCATCTTCAGGCCAAAGCCATCTCCCCTTTGTTAATGCTCCTACCAAAAACACATTCTGCCCCCCCCTGTGGCCCGGTGTTTACATACCTCTCTCCCACCCCAGCTCAAACCCCTCTGGAGAGCAGGTCATTGCTAATGGTCTTCTTACTCATCTCTGTGCCTAGAATGGGGCATTGGCGATTGCAGCTACACAATAGGGCTTTCTGGGCTGAATTGACTCCTCTTCTGACTTAAAACACAACATTCGTGGCCTTGCACATTGAATGCTGTCACTGCACAGTTGACAGAGATGCTCTCTGGCATCCAGGCAGCTGCAGGAGGCGGGTCCTGTTCCGACAGTTCCCTGTGCTCTGCCCTGACTCACCATGTGTGCGTCCGGGTGGGTGAGAACATCACTGTTAGCTGGGACTCCTCGGGTTATGAAGCAGGAGAGCTCTGTCAGCAGGGAGCTCTGTCAGCAGGGATTCAGGGAAGTGTTTCAGAGACTGAAGCAGAGCGGCAGGATGGGGATGGAAGAGAGGACGGGCTGAGAGATAGAGCTGGGAGATGGGAGAAGTTGGCATTCTGGGCAAAAATACATTGGTGAGGGATGGAGTGACCATGTCTGGTCTGCCAAGGACAGCCAGGTATACCTGCTGTTGATCAGTGATGTCTTATTAATTGTTTTTAACACTCTGTGCCTCTCCCCTTCCAAATGTCCCAGCTTGGAAGGTAAATTAAGTGGTATGATGCTTCCCTGTATGTAATTGAAAATAAAGACAATACCCACCAAAATATGAATTAAGAAAGTCCTCAAGAGTTCTAATATTTCCCTTAGTGTTTTACTGATATATCAAATGTCAAAATTTTGATGCCCCTGTGTAGCTAGTACCCCCAGCTCAGGTTTACTCTTCTTCTTGGAAAATCCAGACCTCACCCAATCTCTCGTCCCCTGAAATTGGCAGGGGATCCCTCCCTGAGCTTTCTTGACCACATCACTGGGCCCGATCATGGGTAAGGTCAGTTCTGTCTGGGTAGCTTTTTGGAGTGGGAAACGGATTCCAGATGTTGTCAGCTGGTGGCCACCATGGCAGACCTTAGTCTGAGTGGAGCTTGGAATTTCCCAGAGCCACCCCCAGTGGGGTCTGGTTCACTGGATCTTTTCTGGGAAAATACTGAGAAGGCAAAGTTAGGATTAAGTCTGCTGTGAATTAGTGATAAACCCATCACTGATTCTGGGCCTGGGCCACCCTCATGCTCTGGGCTGCAGAGAGGATTTAGTGTAAACACTGTATTTCAGAGATGGTAGGGACTAGCTTGAAACAAAGGAACAATATATGATCCTTATGAAAAGTGTACATTAATGAGACCGATGAATTGTATGATAAAGAGTATGTCAGTGAGGTCTGACCATAACCTCACTAGAACTTGTTTTAAGCAAACATATGTGTACTGGCCTTCAGGCATACAAATAAACAAGTGTTCAAAGGGGTCACCTTGGAGAAGGCTATGCATGTAACTAGGAAATGTTGCATGGATCAAAAAGTTTTGGAATTCCTTTTTGGGAACACATTGAAATTCGATTTTTGGAGTTCACGCATATCCCTTTTTCAAATGGAAAGTTCCCATTGAACTAAGGGGCTAACAGTCATTCACACTTCAATGTGAACTAGTTACATCAAATCCAATTAACTATAATCTGACCCTCTAGGAAATGGGAGTTTAAGCAGAAGACTTGGGTGGGCGGCATGCAAATCTTGGCAGCTGAGGCTGGACAGCAGAGTGGGTTCAGAATCCTGAGGAGTGGGGGGCTGGGGGCTTCCAGAGAGCAGCTGGAGGGTGAGCTGTGCCTCCAGGGAGGGGAGGAGGCAGCAGGCTGGGGCACAGGTGCAGAGTGTGGAAGAGAGCATCTCAGTGGGAAGGTGTGCAGAGCAGCCTGGAGCCAGCACGGGAGGCGGCCCAAGTCAGTTCCGCATTTCGGTTAAGTGAGTGAGGTTTGGAGACAGGTAGATCTGAGTTCAAATCCTGATTTCATCATTCATTAGCTATGAGACCAAATGCAAGTGATACCTTTCCAAATGGCCTATTATAAAGTCGTTTTTCCAACCATAAAATAATGATAGTAACGAGGCCTGATTTCAGGTTGTCATGGGACAAGTGCAGCAAACAACACAGACATCAGTCAGGCTGTAAGCCCTCAGTAGAGGTCAGTTACTGTGGTTGTTACTGTCACGTAAAGCTCCAGGAGAAAGCCTGGAGCAAGTCCTGCCCCTCCCAAATGGGAGCATCACCAAATTTCATTCAGCGATGTTTACCGAGTGCTAGTATCACAGGTGCTATGCTGGAGCTATAGATGTCAAAACATGAATCAGAGGGAATTGTTTGCCCACAATCTACTAAGCAGCTCTAAGTGCACAAACGGCCAAAACAGACATAGCGGGCGGGAAGGAAGTGCAAGGTTTGGGTGCTCAGAAGGTGCGGGCCGCGTGTGGGAGATGCTGTGGAAAGAGGCTTCCGGTGCAGCAGGCTGTACGTGCGGCGGGCCTGGAGGGGTGGAGGAGGCGGAGATCGGCGCCGCTGGGGAAAGGCGCAAGGCAGATCCCCAAGAAGGAATCGGCATGCGCAAAGGCGTGGGGGCACCCGGGGCTGCGAGGGGAGCACTATGTGCCGCGTTGTGGGATGGAACCGACTTGTGCAGCACGTGTGACCTGCCTCCTCTCTGAGCTCAGCTGCAGCTTGGTCTCTGGGTCTGAGCACTGCGCCTACCTCCCATCAGCACGGGCGCGGTGTACGATGTTGTCAATATTGTAATTATAGGGATTAAGAAACAATTTAAAAAATCTACCAGCACACGAACAAAATTTTCTCTCCAGATGAAATACACAGGAGGAAAAATGCTATTTCTCTTACTGTTTGATTTGCCCAACCTCGGAAATGAAATCTCTCTGAGACTTGGCTCTTGTCAGAGACAAGTAGCTATTTGGTTAGATATTGAAAAAGTGTGAAAATTTGTGTGTAGCAAACATACCAGATACAATTTAACATGGACTCCAACCACCCAAGGCCTGGCATAGCCTTCCCTGTATGTCCCTCCTGGAAATGAATGAGACCTAAGATCACGGGCCAGAGCCTTCCTGCACTCACTCAGAGCATAGGGTGGGGACCAGCTGGTCTGGAAGTAGATTGTCCAGGTTTGAATCCAAGCTCTGCTGTTCACTGTTTGTGAAAACCTGTTTTTATCTGCCATGAGAATTAAATAAAACAGTGCATGGCAAGTACTTATTACCTTGCCCGGCATGTAGCAAATTGTGAACAATGTCACCCATCGCTGCCGTGCGTTCATTCAGCATCTACTGTGTGTCAGGCACGGTGCCAGTGCATGAATGAAGTACAGCTTCTGCCGGAGGAACACGGAAGGTTACAGGGCCAGCAGCCCTGCCCTCACCCTGCATCCTCTGTTTCTCTGGCTCAGCCCTCTCCTGGCGGGAATCTAGAAGTCTCTTCTCCTATGTCTCCCCACTTGGCAGGCTGTTCGGGCCCCCTCTTCAGAAGGACGTGCTCTGGCCTCCAGCCCCAAAACCCATCACCCTGTATCTTATCACCCTATTTCCTTTGTAGCACTTACCATTTTCTGAATTTGTATTATTTATTACGTGCTTATTGCCTCTTTCTCCTACTAAAATGTAAGCTCCACGAGAACCAGGGCCTTGTCTGGCTCGTTCTCCCCCTGCATTCCAGCCACACAGTAGCGTTGAATAAATGCTCTTGACGGACTGACTACTGAATGAAGGCCTGCAGGAGCTGGTGTTGGGCTGGTGCAGATGGGACAGAACAGCTAGATTTTACGTTGTTCCTTGAGGGAGGAGGCCATGTTCTTTTCTGTTATCTTTCTTGGTGGCCCACAGAGCTCGGGACACACAATGGAGCATAAGAAACACTTGTTAGGTGACTGGTTGAATCCACTGGAACAGAGAGGGGGGATACTCGGTGGAGGAAGGGGAATAGCGAGATTATGGGGCTTGAAAACAAAGAAAGGCATAGGAAATCATTTTTAGTGTAGGGGAGGTTTTTTTCCTATGGTGTGGTAGAAGCAAGTAGATTTATAGTCATTTTTACTGCTTGTAAGTTTAAAAATATAGTACATGATTTTATACAAGAAAGCAGGAGGTTTTATAATTTTCCATTGCTTTGAAATAGAGAGAACTTCCATCTACACTCGCACCCACCCCTGGGGCCTACGTGACATTTACAAATCATTTATCAGCACGGAACTCCCAAGAGCTTGCGCTGCCATTCTCCAAGATGTTGGCTGACACCCCCTGACAGGAGAATCTGGGATGTGTTTTGACAACCAAGTCGTTTCCTTAGCAAGCTGCTGGTGTTCCCAGGCAGCTGAGTGGAGAAAGCTTCAGCTTCCAGACCAAGGCTGCAACTCTCGAAGGCTTCCCTGGTAGAGGCGCACATTGACTTCATCCTAACACGGTTATTTGGTTTCGTCTCTGAGCTCTATGAAGCTGGCTTGTCAGTTGAGTGCAAAGGAGGTCTCAGGCCTCATCACCTTTGGTTTTTTTACTTAAGAAAAAAATCCAGTCTGGTAGCACAAACACTTAGAGACCATCTCCTGAGCCCCCCTAAGAAGCTGGAAGTGCGCTAAGTGATATGGGGGTACAGTGAAGACACCGAGAGTCAAACTGGGGAGTCAAGGTAGTGGGTGCTACTGGTCCTACCAGCTACCACTTTTTATATACATTATCTGCAGTCACTGGAATAACTTGCCAGGTTGTAGAGCCACTGACATTTAGAGAGGGTGATGATTTGCACAGCTAGTCATCGGCAGAGCTGGATTCGAACTCATGCTCTCTGCCTCTAGACTGTGTGTCTCCTCCACCCCACCAGCCAGCAAGGGTTGACCACAGAGGAGCAGAGATCTATGTCAGTGGGTGATCACTGCAGAGCCATGAAGACTTGCCTCGAGAAGGACACAGGATTTGAATAGGTGGTGAGGAGGGGCCAGGTCAGGGGAGGTGGAGCCCAGTAGCGGGAAGGGACATCACAGCAGCAAAAGCCTGCAGGTGGCTTTTTAGGAAGCACGTGAGAAGACAGTGAGGGCCATGTTTGCTTGAGTAGGACGTTTGTGAGCACTTGAGAGGGTTTGTGTGAACTGCGGGAAACACATCTGGGAAGACCCGTTGTGCTGGGGCTGTGGTAGGCTTTGAGCAGCAGACCGAGGAATTGGGAACCGAGGCTATACTTCAGGCCAAGGCGGCTGTGGAGGTTTCGAGAGGGGAGTTAGGCTGGTGAAAGTAGCATTTTAAGAAGGCTGGCCAGAATGGATGCGGGAGAGATAAGGCAGGGAGACCAGTGGCAAGGTTTGCAATGGCTGAGGGGGTGGGAGGTTGCTCTGCCTAAGAATGATTTCCCCGCCCCTCTGCTCCTCCGGTTCAGCACAGCTGCTGATGTGCACTCAGAACAGGCCTTCCTGGGGCTCTGCCCAGCTCCTGCTATGCCTGTGGCCTGCCCTCTCCTGACCCGGGGCCACCACCACATCCAAGGTTGTCTGGCAGCGCTGGGTCTCAGCAGAGCCAACGAAGCACATTTTCCGCAGCCCGCGGGTAGCCTGCCATGCGCTGCCATCATGGGGAGGGGCACAGCTTCCCTTCTCTGCCAGAAATGATCAGGGTATTATGGAAGCGACTTGGATGCTTTAGAACATAATGTATTTCTACTGTCCCTCTCTGGGAGTATGGGAAGATGATGTCTCTCATTTTAAATGGGAGACCAAAATCACATATTCCATGACATCATGCTTGTCTTCGGCCGGAAAGATGCCTGTTCGTGACGTGTGGATGGAATGTCATGATTTTCTTTTCCCTGCAAGGTAGTCAGGGCTCCTGGAAAACACATGGTTACTTTTACCAGGAGAGAGGCTGCCAGCGCCCTCACTCCCAGGCCCAGGTGACACATCTGTGACGGATGTGAGAGTGGCATGAAGGGCAGGAGGGGAGGAGGGCTCTGCAGCACCTGCTCTCTTGCTCTCTTCACATCTGAGAAATGGCTTTGGCCTCTGGGAACTGTGCCCAGTGGATTTGACAACATGGGGTGGGCTCGGGAGTTCATCCGACCGGACAGCAATAGAATCGGAGGCTGTCACAGCTGGAAGGTGTCTCAGAGTCCAATAAGAGCAGTGTTCTCAAATGTTAGTATGTATAAGAATCACCTGGGATGCTTCTGAAATCCAGATAACGAGGCCCTCTCTGCAGACATCCTGACTTAGCAGGGCTGGGGAGTCTGCATTACTAGCTGCATTATTAGTAAGAGGCAGGAACTTATTCTTCTCTGACCAAGAATTGCTCCTGTGGAAATAGACTCTGGCAGAGCACAGAAGGTGGTGGAGTGACATCCCAGAGAGGGTCACCTGGTGGACCTGACTGCCAAGCACCAGCTCCACACGGGGCCTTGTGGTAGCACTCGCACACTCCGAACCCCTTCAGAAGACCTCCTCTGCAACCCTCTCGACCTGGGTGCCAAACCATTGACCACTGCCTGTTATTTATGTTGGCTTTTATTTCAGATAATCTTCCCTTCCAAGACAAATGGACAACCATTTCCCATTGGCTAGAGATGATATTTTTTGATCATTTTATAATAATTAGACCTAATACTTATGCAGCGTTACTGTGTGTTATTATATCATGTATACAATCCTTGTGATAACTCTGGAAAATTGGTGTCCTAGATTTCCCATTTTACAGATGAAGAAGCTAGAACGCAGAGAGGTTAAGTAACCTGCCCACGTTATGTGGCAGGTCCTGGCTCACCTGGTTTGAAGCCGTGGTACCTGGCTGCACAGTGTGTCCTTTTCTAAGCGCTGTTCTTCACCTGGACTCCCCTTCTCAGGAAGGGCTCTGAGTGTGAATGGACGCAAGTGTGGCACATCAGGCCTCTGCACATCACATCTGGAGGGGTTTTTCTTAATTAAAATAGGATTTTACTTGGATTCCCACTTAATCTCTTTTGATCCTAGACACCTAGGCTCAGTTATCCATGCCAAAGTTCCCATGGTTCACATCCTGAGTCCTTCAACAATTTCACTGTCTAACCTGGTGACTGCACCCACCTTGTCTCTAGTTCTAAGCTCACTCTCTCTAGTTACAATGAGTGCCTTTGTTTAGTGATTATGCTGGAGCTAGAAAATCTTTTTTTGTCTTAACTCTCAAGACTGCCTCCCTGGATAAGTGTAAAGCAAAGAACTTCTCATGTGTCTTGCATAGGACAGAATCAAAACTTCTCCCTCAGTCAAATTCCATCTGCAAGCAGGCTGTACTAAGCTAATATTTATTGGGCATTTATATTTGCCAGAGACTGTTTTAAGAGTTTTACATGAATTATCTCACTTATTCCTCAAAATAACCATAGAGAGTAGGTACTACTATTATCGCCACATAGAACTACTAATATAAATGCGGCGGGAGAGAGATGTGTGCCTTGGGTCTCACCGGAAGTAGCTGCAGAGGCAGGATTCAATACCAGAGGTCCAGTTCCAGAGCTAGCTCTGAGCTAATCCTTCTTGCTATAGCTTACACTCATTCTCCGTGCTGCATCAGCAGCAAAGATTAATTCATCCATTCAACAAATATTTATTGAGTGCCTACTTATTGCCAGGTGAAGGAAAACTGTATGGTCTGTGACTTTATGTAGCTTAGTCTAATTGGGAAGAAAGTCGCTAATCAAATAGTCACAAATCTATGTGAAGTTGCATGTGCAAAAGAGCACTGAAGGACTTGTCTATGGTGCCATGAAAGTGTGTAATAGGATTTACCTGGTCAGGTAGGTGGGAGATGAAGGCCTGAAATTACAAGGCCCCTTATGACAAGAACCTGTGAGCCTATTTGTGGCCACTATTACTAAGGACCCTGTGACCTGACCCTCACTTTGGGAACCTTGGAGTGAGATAAGAACACAAGGAGAAAATCCAGAAGAGAATCCAGTTGTCAAATCCAGAAGGAGAAAATGCTTTGCAGCCCTCTAAGCAGCTTCTCTTCTTCTTTCTCTAAACAGTTCATTTTTCCAGCCCTGAGTGAACCCCTTGGGAGGAGTGAAACAGCAGACCCCTGAGGGCATTCTGAAAGCATACTCTTCCCCAGAGTGGGAACTCAGCATCCGGCCCTGGGAGGTAGAAGGAAGTTCTCAAAAAGAATCCGCCACATCAGATCTGCTAGGAGAGAAGAGCAGATCTCAAGGGACAGAAGGGACTCCATGGGAGCTGGGGTCCCAGGGGCACATCCTACATGGGTGGACAAGGCCCTCCTTCTGTGCCTGGCTGCTATGCCCTCTGTGGTAAAGTGAGGACATTCGTGGGGACTTCTGGTGCCACTTTGCTGCATAGATTGGTGTGGACGTCATTGCATAGCTTCATGGGGGAGCTTTGCAAACTCAGGGGCTACACAGACAATTTCTGAAGTATTTTGTTATCTCGGTGTAATGTGTTAATTGGGGAAAGAAGAGAGGGCTTCTCCAGCCCCTCTGAAGTCCCTTGATGGTGGAGGTTTTTCTGCCCAGATCTTTGAGTCCTTTTGCCCCAGCTCAACTGAGCTGTCAGGTATCAGTGACCCAGAAAACAGAGAGATTTCTTTCACTTAGAGACAATTTAGGGAAGGAGACTGATCAACTCAACCAAAGATTTGTCAGAAGGGGAAACAAGGAAGGAAACAAAAAAGGAGATAACAGCAAAGGAGGAGAGGGATAGCCTATGAACTCTGTTGGAGAGGAACTTGGGAGTAGCCGTGGAGTCGTTCCCTATGAGACACTCACTGTCCCCACAGTTCGGAGGCAAGCTACTTTGCCAAGCCCAGAGTGTGAGGCTATGTGTAGCCAGGGCTGTCGGCCTCTCCAACACCAGGGCCTGGACTTATAAACAAGGCAGGATGCCAGGAGCTCAATCTGATCAGATACCTGGCCTCCAGTTTATCAAGCCTGGGGGATGGCATTTTCCTCCAGACCCACTGGCCAGAGTGACTCCAGTCTTGGGAGCCCATGGTGGAAGCACTTTCTTTTGAACAACCAGGTTGCCTAAAACTAATAATTATGAGGAGCTCGGTGATACAGTGTTTCTCTCCCTTTAGGGAAACATGACTAGGATAGACATGAAAGAAACTTCTGTTCAGAGTAATGATGCTGAAGGAAATATGGCATAGTTGAATTAACCCCAAATGTGGAGTCAAGAAACAAGAGTCCCAGTTTTGTCACTTACTAACTGGCAATCCTATGCAGTCCCTGAAACCATATGGCTCCCAGAGCCCTCGGTTGTAAAATTGGAGCTAATAATTTATAAATGATGTGATGTCTTTTGAATGAAAGAGCTTCTCAAAACTATAAAATACTTTGCAAATAAAAAGGATTATTTCCATTAAAAGGAAAAAGTAAAAACAATAAGTGGAATGAGTATATTTCTCCTATACCGTTACAAATCCAGAGCTGCTGTGTTGCTAGTCACATTGCATTCCACATGAATGGCACTTTCAGGAGTGTAACGCAAATGGCATCCCTTGTAGTGGCAATGCAGTGGTGTCAAATCAGGTGCAAGGAAGGCGTATTTAACTAAATGAAAAGCAGTTTAGTACACAGTCCCAGTCTATATTCCAAAAAGCTATTAAATCAGCAGAACATTAACATTGAAGCAATGTATCAGTGAGGATAGGTTAGAGGATGCTGCAGTAACAAAATAATCCCCGAATCCCCAGGGCTTAAAATACAAAGGTATATTTCTACTCACCTTATATGTTGATTATGGGACAGCAGAGAGCTTTTCTCACTCTAGTCATTCAGACTCAATGGTGAGAGAATGGCCACCATCTGGAATATTGTGGGCTCCCACACTAAAAAAAAAGAGCCCCAAGAGTCTTGCACTGGTACTCAAATGTACTTGCCTAGACATGATATACACTATTCTTACTCCCAACTCATTGGCCAGAACTATTCACATGACTGCAGCAACCCACAAATGACCCCAAAGGAACAATTCTGCCCAGAAGGTAGACAGCCAGAAATACTTGAGAACACTAATCATATTTTTGTGTTTATTGGATCTTAGAATGTCAGAAGTGAATGAGATTTCAGGGTTCAACCAGTGTTACAGGTAGAAGACAGAGCCAGAGAGCAGCTAGGGGCTTCTCCTAGGCACACAACCATTTAGCTGCTGCCCCAGGGCCAGAATTCAGCTCTCTTGTGCAAGCTTTGTTCACTTGACTGCACACCACATTTTCTTTAGTCCCTTTTCTAGAACCAGATGTTTCCACTTTGTGGTACCAGCTCTGATACTTTTTTTCTGATATAGCTGGCTCATCTAACATAATTCATCTACATTCCTCCTTTTATCAAATAATGGAATGTCTGCTCAGTGACGCCAACATGACCAGGCTTTTGGTCTAACTCCTTTGTAGTGGCCTGTTTTCTAAAGTATTCCCTAGCTCATTTGCGAAGACTCAGGGTGACCTACTGAGTTTACATGAGAAAGCTGTTAGTTGCAGCTATTAGCTAATTCATAGGACCAGGGTTTTACCTTTTAATTGTGTGTCTTAATGTTGTATTTTGTTACTTTGTTAGCTACTATAATATACACAAGCATTTATTTTTTACTAAACTGTAAACTCCATAAGAGCAGGGACCATTTTGTTAGGTTCATCACTATATTTCCAGCCCCTAGGCATTCAGTAAAATTTGTGACATAAATGATTGTATACTGGGCTGCACACTATGCTAGGTGCTTAATAAACAAGACATTATCCTCACAGGAACTTTGGTGGGTAACTATATCATTCCAATTTTACAGATGAGTATACTGAGGCCAAATGGTAGAGGACATGTAGCTAGTAAATGGATGAGCCAGGGTTTAATCTAAACCCACCTGGCAATCACTTAGAGACATATGGGACTGTGTGAAGTGAACTAATATACAAATTGTAGGTATCCCCGAGGGAGAAGAAGAAAGAGCTAAAAAGCATGGAAAAATCTATTTCAGGGAGTTATTAAGGAAAACTTCCCTGGTATCACCAGAAATCCAGATATACAAATACAAGATGGTCATCGAATGCTGGGAAGATTCACAGGATATCTCCAAAACACATAGTAATCAACATGGCCAAAGTCAAAATGAAGGAGAAAATTCTACAAGCAGCTAGATGTAAGGAACAACTGACCTACAAGGGAAAACCCACCATACTAACAGCAGACTTCTCAGCAGAAACTTTACAAGCCAGAAGGGAGTGAGGCCCCATCTTCAATCTTCTTAAACAGAACAACTGCCAGCCCTAGAATCTTGTGTCCTATAAAACTAAGTTTCACAATTGATGGAGAAATTAAGTATTTTCCAGACAAGCAAAAACTGAGGGAATTCATCATGACCAGACCTGCCCTGCAGGAATTACTCAGAACTGTATTATATAAATGACTCAGAGCAATAGATACCCACCAGTGTAAAATCATCCAAAATAGCTAAATCTCACAACTCCTATAAAACAATAGCCCAAGAAGAAAAAGAAAGCAAAAAGGTACTACCCAACATGATGAACAAAACAACATCACACATATCAATTCTATCTCTCAATGTTAATGACATGAATACACCACTCAAAAGACATAGGCTGGCTGAATGGATGAAAAAACACAACCCAAATATCTGTTGCCTGTAGGAGATACATCTAAACCACAAGGATGCAAACAGGCTCAAAGTGAAAGGATGGAAAAATTATTTCATGCAAATGGAAACCAAAAGAGAGCAGGTGGAGCCATTCTCATAGCAGACAAAATTGGCTTTAAATCAACAATGGTAAAGAAAGACAAAAATAGTCATTATATAATGGTAAAGGGAGCAATTCAACAAGAAGACCTAACAATCCTAAATGTATATGCACCTAACACAAGAGCTCCAAGATACATAAAACAAATTCAACTAGAGCTAAGCAAGGAAATAAATAATAGCATCATAATTGCCAGGGGCTTCTGCACCACACTATCAGAGCTAAACAGATTATCAAAGCATAAAACAAATAAACAATGGACTTCAAAGGGATCCTGGAACAAATGGACCTAACAGATATTTACAGAACATTCTACCCCAAAACTACTGACTATACCTTCTTCTCATAAGCACATGGGACATTCTCCAAGATTGATCATATCTTAGGCTACAAAACATACCTCAACAAATTTTTAAAAATCAAAATCATACGATGTATCTTCTCAGACCATAGTGGATTATAACTACACACTCAATTCTACACAAAATCATGAAAATTGAACAACCTGCTACTGAATGATTATTGGGTCAATAATGAAATTAACATGGAAATCAAAAGACTCCCTGAACTGAACAACGAAGGAAACATAAACTATCAAAATCTATGGGATGCAGCAAAACCATATCAAAGGGGAAAATTCATAGCTTTAAATGCCCATATCCCCAAATCAGAAACATCACAAATTAACAACCTAATATCACATCTCAAGGAACTAGAAAAGGAAGAGCAAATCAAAAACAAAGCCAGCAGAAGAAAACAAGTAACAAGGGCCAGAACAGAACTAAATGAAATGGAAAACAAAAAAAATGATACAAAAGGTCAGTGAAAAAATAGTTGGTTCTTTGAAAAGATAAACAAGATTGATAGACTTCTTGCTAGATTAACCAGGAACAGAAGAGAAAGGATCCAAATAAACTCAATCAGAAATGAAAAAAGAGATATTAAAACTGATAGCACAGACATACAAAACATCATCTGTGAATACTATGAAAATCTCTACACACATAAACTAGAAAATGTAGAGGAAATGGACAAATTTCTGGAAACACACAACCTTCCAAGACTCAATCAGGAAGAAATAGAACTCCTGAACAGACCAATAGTGAGTGGTGAGATTGAAGCAGTAATAAAAAGTCTTCCAACAAAAAAAAGCCCTGGACCAGATGGATTCACAGCTAAATTCTACCAGACCTACAAAGAAGAACTGGTACACATACTGCAGAAATTACTCCATAACATTGAGAAGGAGGGAATCCTCCCCAACTTATCCTACGAAGCCAGTATCACCTTGATACCAAAACCAGGTAAAGGCACAACAACAACAAAAAGAAAGCTACTGACCAATATCCCTTATAAATATAGATGAAAAAAATCCTCAGTGAAATACTAGCAAATTGAATTCAACAACACATCAGAAAAATAATCCACCATGACCAAGTGAGCTTCATCCCAGGATACAAGGATGGTTCAACATATGTGAATTCAATAAATGTGAGTCACCACATAAACGGAAGCAAAAATCAAAGACCATACGATCATCTCAATAGATGCAGACAAAGTATTCAACAAAATCCAGCACCATTTCATGATAAAAACCCTCAGCAAACTAGGCATAGAAAGAACATATCTCAAAATTATAAAAGCTGTATATGAGGAACCCCCAGCAAACATCATACTAAATGAGGAAATGTTGAAAGCATTCCCACTAAGAACTGGAACAAGACAAGGGTGACTGCTGTCTCCACTTCTATTCAACATAGTGCTGGAAGTCCCAGCCACAGAAATCAGGCAAGAGAAAGAAATAAAGGATATCCAAACTGGGAAACAGGAGATCAAGCTATGGCTTTCTGCTTATGCTCTGATCTTGTATCTAGAAAATCCCAAAGACTCCACGAATAGGCTCCTGAAATTGATAAATAAATTCAGCAAAGTCTCAGGATATAAAATCAATGTATACATATCTGTAGCATTTTTATATACCAGTAACAGTCAAGCTGAGAGTCAAATCAAAGACTTAATAACATTCACAGTAGCTATAAAGAAAACAAAATACCTAGGAATATACTTAACTGAGGAGGTGAAAGATCTCTGCAAGGAGAACTGCCAAACACTGAGGAAAGAAATTGCAGATGACACAAAGAAATGGAGAAACATATCATGCTCATGGATGAGTAGAATCAATATTGTTAAACTGTCCATACTACCCAAAGTGATTTACAAATTCAATTCAATCCCCATCAAAATACCAATGACATATTTCACACATCTAGAAAGAATAATTTTAAGCTTTGTTTGGAACCAGAAAAAAGCCTGAATAGGCAAAAAATCCTAAGCAAACACAAAGCAAAACAAAACAGAAACACAAAGCAATAACAACAACAACAAAAAGCTGGAGGCATCACATTACCAGACTTCAAACTATACTACAAGGCAATAGTAACAAAAACAGCATGGTATAGGCACAAAATAAATAGAGACATAGACCAAATGAACAAGATAGAGAATACAGACATAAAACCATCTACCTACAGCTAACTGACTTTTGACAAAGCAGACAACAATGCACACTGGGTAAAGGAAACCCTGTTCAATAAATGGTGCTGGGAAAATTGGATAGCCACATGCAGAAGACTGAAACAGGATCTTCACCTCTCACCTCTCACAAAAATAAGCTCAAAATGGGTAAGAGACTTAAATTTAAGGCATGAAACTATAAGAATTCTAGAAGAAATATTTGAATAACTCTTCTAGATATCAGTCTAGGCAAAGAATTTATAACTAAGACCCCAGTGGCAATCATGGCAACAACAAAAATAAATGAATGGGACTTGATTAAATTAAAAACCTTCTGAACAGCTAAGGAAATAATCAACAGAGCAAATAGCCTACAGAATGGGAGAAAATATTTGCAATCTACTCATCTGATAAAGGGCTAATAACTAGAATCTAAAAAGAACTCAAACAAATCAACAAGAAAAAAAAATAACCATTCCATTAAAAAGTAGGCAAAAGACATGAACAGAAGTTTTTCAAAAGAAGATAAATGGCTAACAAACACATGAAAAAATGCTTAATATCATTAACCATCAGGGAAATGCAAATTAAAACCCAATTAGATATCACCTGACTCCTATTAGAATAACTTTTATTAAAAAGTCCAAAAACAATAGATGCTGATGCAGATGCAGAGAGAAAGGTACACTTACACAATGTTGGTTGGACTGCAAATTAGTACAACCCCTGTGGAAAACAGTATGGAGATTTCTCAAAGAACTATAAGTAGATTTACCATTCAATCCAGCAATCCCACTACTAGGTGTCTACCCAAAGGAAAAGAAGTCATTTTGTCAAAAAGACACTAGCACTCAAATGTTTATTACAGCACAATTCACAATTGCAAAGATGTGGAATCAACACAAGTGCCCATCAGTTCATGAGTGGACTAACAAAATGTGGCATATGTATAACATGGAGTACTACTCAGCCATAAAAAAGATGACTTACTGTCTTTTGGAGCAATTTGGAAGGAACTGGAGACTGTTATACTAAGCAAAGTACCTCAGGAATGGAAAAACAAACACCACATGTACTCTCTAATAAATTGGAACTAACCAGTGGGCACACAAATACACAGAAGAGAGTAAAAGTCATTAGAAATCAAGGAGGGGGATGGCAAAAACCTACCTAATGGGTATAATGAATGCTATTTGGGTAATGGGCACATTGATAGCTCTGACTCAAGCCATGTATTGGAAGCATCTGTACCCCCTTAATATTTTGAAACAAAAATAAATAGAGATAAATAAATATACCCACCTGGCTCCAAAGTACTAGTGGCTCTACAGTACTCTATAGTACTAGTGGTTTATCTTCTTTCTTAACATTCTAAGTCTATTTACCATATTTTCCTTCATTTTTAGCCAGTCTTCACGCTCTCCTTCTCTATTTGCTTGTCTCCGCGTCCCATCTATGCCTGATTTTCTTTAAATAATTCTTACTATTTCATGGGTTACTGAAATGTTATCTTGTGACCTATTTAAAAAATACCATGGAAATACTTTTTATCACAAAATCTGTATAGCTAAGACGATACCTCTGTTGCTGACCAAAGTTATACTTGTAAGTTGTCTTTGTGTCACATTTTTCTCATTTTTGAAAGAACTCCTTCCCACAGCTGCTTGTGATGTCCCATTAGACACCAAAAGAGATCTTACAAAAGATTTGTGTATTAGGGAGATTTATTTAAAATTTAATGCCAAGCTGGCAGGTGATAATCAGGCGTCTATGATTTGTGATGGAATTGGTCCATCCCTGGGCCTGCAGGTGGACTATGAACCCCTTGAGGGCAGTGGATGTTCCCCCTTCAAGTCACCTACCTAGTACAGGTGGTTGTTAGCAATATCAGGTTTTGAAAAAGCTTGACAAAGTTCCCCTGAGGAAGCATATGGTTCAGTGCAAAAGGAAGCCATGGAAGAGTGGGGAGGAAATCGTGCTTACCTGCCACTTCTACTGGGGGAAAAGGTCAGAGTGCAGGCCTGCATGCCGCTGGTCATCAGTGCCCTCGCTGTTTGTCAAGGAGAAGACTGACTACAATGTGACACTCCACAGCTGGAATGCATTCTTTAGCTTTTCTTCATTGCTGTATAATTAATCCTTCTCAGCTAAGGAGACTCTTCTCCATCAGTATTGTCCTATGTTTATGGGCACCAAGTTCAATTTCCCAACTAGAAGGGGTATCTCCTTCATCTGGCCTCCCATGATATTTTAACCACAGGCCTCTATCACGGTCATCCGTGTGCATGCCACACGCCCTCCACCAGTCCATAAGCTTCTTAGGCTCATGGCTTACGCATCTTAGCTTGCTTTATGTTACCTAGGAAAAGTACCTTTCACATAAAGAATCCATAAATGGATCATAAATCATTGTTGAAAATACTGTTAAATGTGGGCATGATCGCCCCAGAAAACCTGCCTAAGAGAGTCAGCTGGGAGTTCAGTCACTGGAGTCACATGTATCTGGCTTTGAACCCTGCTCTGCCACTTATGAGCCGGGTTAGACTGGACGGGCTATCTAACCTCTATAAGCTTCTGTCTCTTTGTCTGTAAAATGGTGATTGAAAAATACCTAATTGATGAGGTTGTTGTGAGGACCGATGAGACAACGTAAGCGAAATGCTTAGTGAAGTTACTGGTATTCTGTAGATTATAGCTGTAGTAATAGTAGGAGGAATAATAATAACAATTGAGGCATTTATAGAGATTTTTAATGTAGAGAAAATTGCCGGTGAAGGTTGCCCTGATATTTGCGCTCCAACCCATCTCAGAGCTATTCATTTGCTCTTTGACAAATCCCTGTTTGAACAGTGGCAGAGAGAATTGCGACTTTCAGTTGTGAAGTTCTTGCTTTGTTTCACTGGAGGTTTGAGCAACAAGTCATCCATGGAAGGTGGACATTAGGTGCGCAGAACCCAAGGATGTGGGTGAGAAAATGAGGCTCGCGCACACTGCACTGTAAACCCCACTACAAACCCCAAAGACAGTGGCATGATGGTCGCACAACAGGCAAAGCAAATACCAGCAAGGCCTCTTCGTGTGTGTGTGTGTGTGTGAGCCTTAAGTTAGTCAAAGCCCATCTTTTGTCTTGGCTTTCTTTGTCTTCAAAGTCTGGAGATACAGCTTTGCCCAATAATCAGAAATGTTATGAAGATGAAATAAATGTAAGAATTGAAATTTCTGAGGTATTTCAAAGGAGGTGAACTACAGAAATTCGGTGTGTCCTCATTACTGTTATGGAAGTCTTATGACTTTAGAGGGAAGAAACCTGGGCTCATTCCTGCCTCGTGAGCAAACTGTCGATCTCTGGGTTTCAGTTGCTTGTCTCACAGGGAGGTTGAAGGAACCCTCCCACTCCCTGCTGTTCCTGTCCTGGGAGAGGTGGGGAGTGCTGAAGGAAGACTTTCTAACCTCAGTTACTGCTGTTGTTATTATTGACTTGATGCTGTGTGGCTCTGGGGATGAGCTGGGAAGGAAGAAAGGCCCAGGCTGCATGAGGAGGGTGTGAAGTGACGCTTCCCAAGAGGGTGCTATTTTGGTGGTGGTCCTGGGGGGGCACCTCCCGCTGGCTGTGGCAGGTGTGAGGAGACAAGGCAGTGACTTTTATCTTCTGAGTGATGACCTGTGGAGGGACTTTTCTGGCCACCCTTTTTCTGACCTCTGGTGCCTTATCACAGGCGTAGTTGTGGGGGCCTGGGGAGGGGAGAGCTGGCAGGCCTGGGGACAGAGGCCCCTCCTTCCTACAGGCGCCGGGACTGCAGAGGACTGAGACCACCCTGCCATCTAGGAATGCCAAGGTGATTCAACTCGGGTGGATGAGCAAGAAAGGAATGAATGTTCTTATCAGACGCTGTGCTTGCCATTTTCACATGCACTTATTTAGTTTAGACAGACCTAGAAACAGCCTCCATGGGGAGCTAATGGCAGTAATAATACACACAAATATTTCATTTAATCCTCAGAATCACCCCATAAGGCGGATGCTATTATTATCTCCGTCTTGCATGGAGGGGACTGAAGCTGAGAGAGCTCAGGGAATTGCAGTGAGACACTAGGCAGGCATTTGGGCCCCGGGTCTCTAAGTCTGAAGCCCCCAGGCACCTCTGCCCTCCTGAGCTACCCCAGAACCCCTGACTGACTGTAAGTGGGGAAGCCTGACTGCATGGGAGGCTCAAAGCTCTCTGACCCGAGCAGAGACCACTTGTCAGATACCACGTCCCAGCATGAGGCTGCAGAATAGGCTGGACACAGGGGCTGGGGCAGGTTGGGCAAGGCCACATGAGCCTTGGGGAGGGAGTGTGACTTTATCCAGTTTAACACGGGAGTGAGGAGTGTCAGGGAGCACTGTGACTGGCTAGACGTGGGCAGAAGGTGGCGCTTTGGCTGACTCACCGTCTTTATTCTGGAGTCCTCGTGCGTCAGTTATCCTGCCTGTGAACTGGGAGATTGGTGAGAAAGATGGAAAGGTGCTCGGTGTCTCCTCTTTTCCAACGGTCGCCTGGCAGCACAAATCCGGATTTGAAGTCGGAGACCAGGGTTCTACTCGCAGCCCTCTCACTTGCCAGCTAAGTGACTTTCCCCGTGTCAGCAGGGGGTTATCCTACACTCACCGTGGGGTGCTGTGAATAGTAAACGAGGCTATGCAGGAGTAAATGAAACGACTGAAAACTGGGTGGATAGACATGAGGCATAATAGCAATGCTTATTCTAGATCGAGAACTGCCATGTCTGCAGAGTGGGCTTTGGAGTCAGAAAGACTTGCATTTAAACATAATCCTCCCTCCTTTTAACTAGGCTAACCGCTTCAACTAACAGCGTCTGGGTCCCTTTAACTGAAGAGTGGGAATGATGATACTGGCCTAATATGCCTGTTAGAAAGATTAAATTAAAAGTGTATGAAGCAGTTTTTGCAGCACCTGACACGTGGCCGGTTCTTGATAAACAGTGTTCCATGTTTAACGTAGGGGCTTAGGCCACGGGCACTCCTTCTGTCTCTTGGAAAGTGAAGACTACCATGGAAGAAGTAAGTACATCAGTCTGCCTGCGTTTGCCGAACCTTTCCTAATATTACAGCGCTGAACAAGGCCTTAGAAATCCTCCAACCCAAGCCCCTCATGGTACAGAGGAGGAAGTTAAAGACCAGAAATAGAAAGCTGCAGTATGGCAGAGTGGGGGGCGGGGGTTAGCTCCAGGCCAGAACTGGATCTTCCACTTCTTTCTTCTGGACCCAGCTCCCAGGCTCACCATCACCTCTGTCTGCTCCCAGCCCAACTGCAGCCTGGCAGGCCAGCCTGCGCCGGGTGGCCCTGGGCTGCTCACCGGAGCAGAGCGAGAAGGCGCTGGAGAGGCCCATGCTGTGGCTGGCCCGAGGAAGCATCAGAAGTAGGGCTTTGAAAGCTTCTGGCAGCAGCGACCTACTTACAAATGGGGAAATCAGAGAGCAGCCATCACGCATTTTGTTGCTGGAGAGGTTTGTTCTGCTGTGATTAGCTTCACAGAACACAAGCACACTAGAACTGAGCCGGAAGAAAATAAGGAACTAAGGCTGGAACGTTGTTCGTGTTACCTTCGGGCTCTGCTGCCAGAGGTGCCCATGCTTAGCTTAGACAACCATCCAATCGGAAAAGAAAGAGGGAGAGGGATGGGGGAGGGGAGAGGGAAAACACCGGAACCTTTATTGTGGAGGAGGGGAAGGGGGAGGTGAGGATGCTGAGAGCCCCCACCATCCCCACCGCAAACCCTACTCCTGACATCAGCCGTGAGAACGGGCATGCGTCACACAGCTGGCACACTGCTTCCGTGTTGTCTCGTTTAATTCCCCACAGCTTCACTAGGGTGGGTATTTTTTTTCTTTCAACAAATATTTATTGAGCTCCTCCTCTGTGATTGGAGATAGGTGCTGGGGTCAAGCTAAGCTCATTTTGAATTATTAATCACATTTTACAGATGAAGGAAGGGCGGTTCAGCGACGGGCCCACAGAAAGTTATCGTTAATGGAGTCAGAGCTCAAACTCTTTCCATCACATCGCCCAGCTGGCTATTCCCTAGGGGTGTCACGCGTGAACGTTCCCACTCCCCTGCCCCCACCACCCTGGAATGACTCACAGACGTGAACACATGAAAGTCCCGCATTTACGGCGTCCGCTCACACAGGTCCACAAGGAGAGCCGCCCCCACCCCTGCCGGCCTTGAGATCTCATCTTTAGAAATGGAGTCAAAGGGGTCTCTTTCTGCCTCTGCTTCCAAGAACTGGGTGCAGCCAGAGTTACACATTCAGATTCCCAATTCAACAAGTACGCTTATTGTAGCTAGAAGGCTACAAGCCCAACCTCAATCAACTGCCGTGGATCAAGCATCTCCTAAATGCTGAACAGTGTTCCAGACAAGTGGAGGGGACGTGGAGACAGCCGGGTCTGGCAGAGGGTGAGCCTCGGCAACGGCAGACAGCTGCTATCTGTTTGGCACAAGGCAAAGGCTGGCACGGATGCAGGGATACCCTGGTCTCAAGCACAGACCCTGCGGCAGTAGCCTCAGATTTCCACACCCGACAGAGGTGAGGCCCATAATTAAAGCAAGCCTGGGTAGGTCTAGAAGGACAGGGAACCTCCCGGGCCTGGTGCTTCTGCCATCTTGAGATACTCCTCCATTCTTGGCTAGAGGCCTGGATGTGGGGGGGGGGCTGACAAGTTCCCGCCAGATGGCGGTATTTCCTAGTGTGACTGTCCCGGGGACCACCATGGAGGGGACTTTGCTTGCAGTGCCTGGTATTAAGATTTACAGTCCCAGGAGGCTGTCCTTACAGCCAGAGTTCAGGCTTCTGGTTCATTCTACGTCTTCCCTACCCCACCCCTGCCCAATACACTTCCAAAACTCCATTCTGAGAATGAGAAAGTGGGGGATGTCAGAGGAGCCCTCCCCAGTCCACGTGGAGGATGACCACACCATCCTCTTCCTTTCCTTCCTTTCCATTCCTCTCCCTCCCCCGGTGCAAGTCTGAGTGATGCAGGCGTGGCTACTTCTCCCGTGAGCCTCGGTGACGGTGGAGCAGAGCAGCTGGGTCCCATCTGTAGACTGTGTTTGGCTTTCCCTGGCCCCAGTGATGGCTTCCAACGACTGCCTCTGAGCTGCCTGCTTTTCGGTCCCCGTCCTGTGAGCTCCCCTCCTGTAAGCTCACGCATCAGACCCCTGGAAGGTGGGATGGGGGCACATGGGAGGAGGGACGGATGGAGCCTCAGATGACCCAGGGACAAGAAGCTTCCTTGGCTGCTTATTGTGTTACGTACTTTAGCAAGGAGCAGAAGAAGGTGCAAAATGAAGAAGATGGACCAGGCCACCTGGGATTCCCTTTGTGCTTTAATCCCGTGATCTGCAAAGTGCTTGCGGGCCTCTGGATCAGCTTTAGGATGTGAAAGCAGTGCTACCAAATTTTTATTTCCCAAAGTCAAGAAGGTGACAACATTAACAGTATAAATGACATTATTTTTCTATTTAGAGAAATATTTTAAAACAGCAACAGATACCATTCGAACAAAGGGCACCTAAAATGCCCCTAAAACACTTTGCTCAGAACACGGATGTTTCATTGAGAGACACAGGGCTTCCAGGACTCTGGCCAATGTCAACAGTTGAGACCAAGGGCAATCAAGGTGCATGGCAGGCAAAGGGGTCTGCAGATGGTTAAGGAAGGTGCGACTTGGCTTAGATTTAGGTCACCCTCTAACGATGTGGTAGCCCAGGGCATTCCCCAGAATGGGGCAATTGCAGTTCTTCTTCCTTCCAATATCCTCAAACCCAGCTTTCTCTCCAAGCACATTTGGATGGTTCATTGTCACACGATTCTTTTAGAGCTCTGTTATGCTATTTGGGAGAACACAACTACATGAGGTGCTGTTTCTCTAAGATTGGGGTTGTTCTCCCTCACGCGTGCCCTATCCTCATCCTTTCACACATTTACTGGAAAGGCTATTTTACAAGCTGAAGAGAAAAGTATGTCCGGACCCTGAGCCCGTTCCTTCTGACCTCACTGCTGTTGGTGTGCATTACATGGCACGTGCAAGACAGACAGGATGGCACAGTGGGGACCCCACTGGATTTGAATCGAAGGCTGGGACTGTAGCCCTGGCTTATTAGTGAGCTGAGTGTGGGCGCTATAGCATCTCCATCATCAGTTTCTATAAAAAAGTGATAGCGACTGAGTGGCTTAAATCCCAAGTATTTTTTTGTAAATCTGATGAGTTCAGGTTGGCAAAAGCACAAGATAAATTATAAAATACTGTCATTATTACTAAGATTTCAAGTATCTCCAAAATCTTCTTCCAATTTTATGGCGTCCTCTTTGGGAAAAGCAGAAGACACTTTTCCCCAGCCCTGGAACAAGACTTGCCCGTGAACTTGCCACCCATTGAACTCAGAGAGGGCGTCTGCTGCAGCACGTTACCCGACCCCCTCAGTGCCTCACTCTGCATCCAGGGCCGTCAACGGCGTGGTCTGGGCTGTTCTGTGACCTGCAATGCAGCAGCGGTTGAGGTTCCTGCCGGGTCCTACCTCTTGGTGCTGCTGCCTCTGTGCCCTCCTCACAGGGAGTGGAGCACACTCAGCCTCTGCCAGTATGAACAGTGAGCGGCGGGTCCTTACACCTGGGGTTTGCTACCCTCCAGGCCTGATTATTACTCTTTCCTTTCCCTTCCTTCCTGATCATAACAGCAGCTGAAAGGGCTTCCCAGAAATCTCTAATGAAGGCTGTGCACTCTTGTTTGTGTTCCACACCACGAGTGCTCCCTCTGAGGTCCTCTCTGTAAATGCTAAGGGCCATTTTGCTTGGTGTAGTGATGAGTATGTCTACTCCAGGAAGTGAGTGGGTTTCAACTCTACAGGTCAAGTTGGGCTACACCAGGCTCAACCCACTTTCTCCAAGAAGCTCTCTGGATCCTCTAAGTCACATTCCTCTGGAGTCCTTGTGTCCAACCCCTGGTCCTGTAAGATTCTCTTATTGCTCATCAGAGTCTGCTGCCATCAGAAGTGTGAGTACAGGCTGCAGCGACTCTTGGGGAGGACAGGGAGAGGCTGGGTCTTTGCCAATACTAATGTCTGCAGTCCTCGCCTTCTCCACCCCAGGTGCCAAGCTTTGTGCTTTGCAAAGGACCAGCACTCAATATATACAGAAGCTGAGTGATTACAGTGACTGCGGTCCCTGCCTCAGGGCGTTCACAGCTTTACAAGGAGGGGGGAAAGGGATGCAGAGATGCGAAACCCAATAGTTAAATCAGGTATAATAGAAACATTAGGTTTCTTCCACCCAAGATGCTGTGGTCTGTGGGTAAGTTACAAACTCAGGGCTTTTCTTTGATTGATCTTTGTCCCTTCTAAAGGGTTGATAGAGTTAACAGGGGGCTCAGTATGTCTGATCCTTCCTTTTCAGAAAAGTGAAAAGGTAGAATAAAGATTTCACAGCAACAGGAACCAAGGGCCATGTTTTGTCAGTCTCCTGGATCCTGCTTTCTCAAGGTGGCAGAAAGGTAACAAGAGGGCCCTGGAGGGCTCAATCCCTGCAAGGGCTGAGGCCTCCCAGGAGGGCAGCAAGGTGAGCTGCTGTCCTGACATGCACCACTGGGCAAACACTTGTGGGTTCCTATGGCAACAGCAGCCCTGGCTGTCGGCCAACTCCAGCCCAGCCCTGGAGCCTGGGAGTCCACCAGGGCCTTATCTAGGCTCCTGCTTCAAGCCCTGGGAGAAAGATTCCAGGGTAGTGAGGCAAGCCCGTAACCCAGACCTCAGCCAGCACACCAATGCAGGGCTCAGCAGTCTCTGCACAGCAGTTCAGACAAACTAGATCTATGCAAATCAGTGTCGATATACCTTGAAGTCATAATGTCGAGTCGAAAATACAAGTTGCCCTGTGATATCATGCAACCCTTTTAAACAGGCACAAGCATTTGTAGAAAGGTAGACTCCGTGCTTGATGGATGGGCACCGACTTCAGGAGAGGGATTTCCTCTTGGGAGGGGGCCTGAGAGTGAGAAGGGCTCACAGATAGGCATTAGAGCTGCCTAGAATGTTATTTCTGAACAAAAGTACCTGGAACAAATGTGTCAAGGTGCAAAAACATCTGTTAACTCTTGGCAGTGGGCACATGGATTACTTTCTGATTATTTGAGAATTCCAACTGGGGGCTGGCGGGGGCTGGTGATGGGGGCACCCTGGCAGTGAAGAGCCGCTCGCCACGCCCTGCAGGCTGTGCTCACTGCAGACCGGAGCCTTCAGTGAGGCCTGGGCCCCGCTCAGACTCACATCAGGGGCTCAGAAGATGCAGCCCATGGTGACACTGACCCCACCAGGGTCAGCTCAGATGCCATAAGAGCAGCTGCTCTGTCCTCCCTGACTATGGAGTCTACACAGCAGGTCTTTCAACAAGCTCCCGTACCAATGTTGGTCGGCCTTTTGCCTGGACGTGCTTCTGCTCTCATGTCAGAAACTGCACTTCTGGATCAGGTTCCTGCCAGGAGAAAATAGTTTCTGCTGTTTGGGGGACCCCAGTGGCAGCATGGTCTGGCCAGACGCAGTCGGAATAGCTGAGGTCACAGGGCTGGATACAAACCCAAAGCATCTCACCGGTCCTATTGGGTTGGAAGCATTGCTAGCCACCCTGGGCAGCATGCGGTGAGAACTGCCCTGCATTCCGTGGTCCTGGGGGTGTCCCTGTGGATCTGTTCGGCTACCCCAGCCCTCACTAGAACTGTTTTTATTTTGTTTCATTTCAAACCTTCAAGCTCCTCTTCTGAATGTTCATTGTTGCTGAGGTCTAAGAGAAGGGGAAGAAAGCCCCACAGGAACCCACGCTAGTGCTTTGATGGGACAAGCGTCGCTCTGCAGTCCTGGCTCTAGGGCTCACTGCTTGTGTCCTGTGACCCTGGGTGCTCCTTGCTGGGCAAGGAGAGCGCCTCACTAGCGCCCTTCTGCATGCAGAGAGGCCGTGAGGAAGGAGCAGGGCAGGGGTCTGAATCCCAGGGCCGCCGCCTGCCTCTTTCTGATAGTGGAATGACCGACGTAGCTTTTAGGTCCCCAGCTCCTTCCTCCCTGTGCACATTGTACGTACCCAAGGAATACTTGCTGCCGAGAGGAGCGAATGAGCCAACGGAGTGTTTTGAGAAGTGCGTGTGCAACCTGAGAGCAAGAGACTGTTATAATTAGAACACCAGAGCTTGTGCTGGGAACCCAGCATTGGAGCTGGTTCCCGGTGCCCTCCCCATCAGACATGGCTGTCCAGGCTCCCAGACAGCTGGGTCTGGGCCAAGGCTCAGAACACGGCTTGTAGTGAAACCCCAAGGGAAGCACCATCCATCACGGGACGCAACACGTCTGCCCCCACCCCACCTTCCCCAGATGGGTGGAGGTTGGGAAAGAATCTGGCTTTCCCAAGAGAAGAAAGGCCAATTTTAGAATAGTTTCTTTCTTTTCTTTTTCTTTTTTTT
>VBSM01003218.1:1893204-1911059 GCA_008086735.1 Cheirogaleus medius | reverse complement strand
CTTCCTTCCTTCCTTCCTTCCTTCCTTCCTTCCTTCCTTCCTTCCCTTTCCTTTCTCTTCTCTTCCTTTCTTTTCTTTCTTTCTCTCTCTCTCTCTCTTTTGTTTTTATTTCCTTCTTTCCTTAAGTGACAAGTGCTTGGGACATTCTGTGCCAGCCTCATGCTAAGGTGTACCTGAGGCTTCTCAGACCATGACCTTAGACCATTCCTGCCATCCCAGGTCCCAGCCCCCATCTCCTGATCTATGCCTTCTCCCAGCATCTCCCAATCCTGAGGACAACAGTAGCAAGCAGGTCACTCATCCCTGACCTCCTGAACTGGTGCAATGGGCTCAAGGCTGGTTTCCCTGAGTTGGTCACCATTATTATAGGTGGCAGGGGTGGGTGTGGACAGTTTCTCTGGGAGGAAGACAGCCCTCGGGAAGAATCGCTGGGGCTCCCTCCTCTCTCCCACACCTGGCCATGATAGGCATAGGTCACAATGAGGGAATAACAGGAAAATAACTTTTCAAGCTTTGCTACTGAAAATGTGGTCCCTGGAGAGCAGCATCCCCAGCACCCGTGAGCTTGTTGAAAATGTAGGCCCTCAGGCTGCGCCTCCGACCTGCTGTATCAGAACCTGTATGTCACAAGGTTCCCAGGTGATTTTTATGCTCGTTAAAGTCTGAGAAGTCCTGCTGTGGTCCAGCGGTCCCCAAAGCCTCGTGGGCCAGTGGCATCGACGCCACCTGGAGACTGGACGGAAGTTCATGCTCAGGCCCCGCCAAGATCTGCCAAATTAGAACCCCCAGGGACGGAGTCCAGCAGTCAGTGCCACAATGCGCCTTCCAGATGACTCAAGTGCACACTGAAGTTTGAGGACCACTGCCTCAGAAGATGCTTTTACTTTAAAGAGAATCTAAAGAGCGAGGAGAACGGCGCTGTGTCAAACCCAGGCAAATGCAGCCACACAACACCAAGCACTCCACTTTGGGTCTCAGCAAAAAGCAGGTGCCTCAGGGTCCTTCTGTTTCCTATTTTTAGCAGAGAATCAGAATTTGTGACGTGGCAGACACACATCTAGACATCCCAGGAGCTGGAAAGATGGGGAGGGAGTGTCAGGCAGCTTAGTGGACCAGTGGAATCTGGCTTCTGCCCCTCACGAAGAGGGCTCCGGCCAGCCCGTCGGAATCCCACCGCTGCAGGGCTCTTCCACGCCGAGGCCACGTGCATCTGGAGCTATGGAAATGGGTACTGTGACTCCCTGATTCTCTGAGAGCCACAGCCCTGCCACCGTCACTGCCATTCCACCTCCAGTTTTAAAGCATCAAGGGCCAGTCCGAGGAGCCCGGGCTCCGGCGCTATGCAGTCACCACCTCATGCAGCCACAGCCGCGGGATTCTGTGTCCTCATCTGTCCCCCCAGGGGTAGTGCCGAGTCAGAAAGTGTCTGGTCCCTTTTGACTCTCTGACCCTTCTCCTGGGATGGTTTGGGGACAGCCTTGCTCAGAGAATCAAGCGTGGATGGGGTGGCTCTCGTAGTGCCTTGTGTCCCTTAAATGGTTGTGTTGGGTGTGTGACACGTTCGTGGACTATGTCTCACACCGTTTCTCCAGGCGCTGCACAGTGTTTTGTGGGAGCTCATCTTTGCCAGAACCGAGATGCTCCATCACCAGATGTCGATGCTGACAGCCTGGCCCCCCTGCCACCTCAGTGGGAACCCGGCCACGTGGCGGTAGGGGCACTGTTGATCAGCGTGGATTTTGGCTTCTATAAGAGGCCTCAGGGCGAGTATTGTGGCTCAGGATCCATTTCTATATCGGTGTCTTCCTTCATCACAAGCACAGTGTATTTTTGGACACCCAACTCTTGTTCCACACGGCCTTGCTCCCATGAGAAAGCAAAACACCCACAGCTCCAAGTAGAGACAGACTTCCCAGCCAGCTCTGTGGACTGGGGGGTAGAGGTTGCATAGTCACATTTTACTGAGGTTATTGCCCTTCGCGAATGAGTTATTTTGTAGTTTCTTTTTACTGAAGATTGTAGCTTAGTTCGGGGTTCTCAGAGCCCACGCCCTAGGCCCCCCTCCTGCTCTGTGTCTGCGCTGGTGGAGCCTCTGGCTCCGAGAGCCCCTTTCGGGTCTGGCCTGCACACCACCCTCTCTTAGGACTGCTGCACCCGGGGGACGCCACTGTTCTGGCTTTCCATTCCAGCATTATCTCGGACATTGATGGAGTTTTCTTTCTTTCTTGCAAGCCCGACTCCCTATTTAGTTTTTGACTTTACTTTGTTTAGCAGTTTTGTGTGCTAAGGTGGAAGCTTGCACTAACTTAGCCCACCGTGTTCCCATCTCCGTAAAGCCCAGACGATGTCATGTTTCACGACTCCTTCCTAGACAAGGAAATCATTTATTGGATTCATAGAATCTTTCGTCATCTTCCCAGACTTTCCCCTGGAGTTCTACTGACACAGAACTAAGAGCTAGGGGTGCCAAATATCCATTTTCTCCGTGTACCTGCCCCACTCTAAAGTGAGAAGAAGACCAAGCCACCTATGCTGCTCATTCCTAGGATGCTCCATCATCAGATGCTGCCTCACCTGCTTGCCACTCTCCATCCCGCCTCCCCCGCTGGGAACTTGTTTGGTTTCTCATCACAGTTCTCCCCTGGCTCACCAGGGGGACCTGGACTGTGACTCTGCGCGGTGACTCAGCAGGGCAGAGGGAAGCTGTTGACTGGTGACTTCCCGAGGAAGCCAAAGGGTGGCGAGGATCTCTTCTCTTTTACAGCCATGGAAGTTGCTTATCCTAGTTTCAGTTTTCTATGGTGTTCGAAGATACATCCAAATGTTTTATTTGTTATCACCCAATTAAGGTGGAGGTGGAAATGTTGAAGAAAAGAAGGAGGGTATCTGAGGGGATTTTTCCTTTGCAGACTAGTTTTTAATATGTCCTGCCCCTACACTGAGAAAGAGAAACCAGAGTTTTATTAATGTTAATATTTCAGATAGAAGATGTGTTTTGGCCTGGAATATGATTGTTGTCATCTTGACATTGAAAAAAATAACATCATAAATTGGGATTTGGGAAGAAGGAGGGGTTAAAACATTGAATTCCTCATCTTCCACAAAGAAAAGTCAACAGGTACTATCCACACTTAAGAGTAAATACTAATCTTAAAATTCTGATTCTAAGTATATTTTGTGTTTAAAATAATTTTAAGTATGTTATTTAATGTCTCAAAGATAGCTATTAGGGGGAAAGATTAAAATAGTTTAATAAAAATTAAGAGATGGATGGGAGAGGGGAAGTATGAGGTTATAGATAGAATTCATTAAGTCCCCTGTCTGTGACATTTGGTAGACAATGCTTTCTGATAAAATTAGATAAATCAATAATAGAAGCATAAATATTTTATGCTATGATGGTAACCATGAGAAAAACAAAATCCAGAGCTTAGTAATCTTGGTTATCTCTGGAGGGGAGACGAGGGAGAATGTTCTCATTTCATGCCTTTCTATAATGTAAATATTTTTTAAGAGTATGGGCTTGCAATCATTTCTACATTATTAAAAACTATTTAATGTTTCCAGCGGGTCAGAGATAACTATGTCTTGGTCAGCAAGAGCTGGACAGAGAAATGTTTTGATTTCTAGCTCTGCCAAATCTATCTACTTAAGCAAGATAAAGCCACGAGGCCGTGAGGGACAAGCTCCTTCTGCCGTGACAGCTGGTGGGCAGCGGCGGAGAAGACTCTTCTGCTCTGCTGGAGGGGGCGTGGGAGCAGGAGAAGAAGAAGGTCAAGTGCATGTTGAAGGGACAGGGTGGGCACATGATTCATCTGAGGGTCGCTAATATCATGTCCATCTGGAGTGTAAGAAATTTTTACCTAGAGAACGGGGAAAGGATGGTCAAAGAAGAATGTTGTGACTGCGTTTCCCTTTTGGTCTCCTGGCCCACCATATTCAGTGACTGGCCTTTCTGTCTATTTTAGGGCCCTGTGCTGGAGTTCTCAAGTTCAGAAAGAGTCTAGAAACAACAAAAGAGAAAAGACGTGTTAGCCCAGCTGCCACCCTGTGGAAAGTAAGAATGCCCCGTGCAGGTGCGATTCCTGCTGACTGAGAGCCCAGCTCCCGACTCTCAGGACGGGATATTTGCCCCGAAGGAAACAGGGAAGAGGCTTCCGTGATGTGTCCCTGAAAATCACAGAGCCAGCACCCCACCCCTGCAACTCCTGCTAGCTCTGTCACATATTTGCTATACTTGGACCATTACCTGTACTTCAAGCAGCTTTGTCTGTGAGCCTGGGCCCTTGGTCCTTCAGGAACCTTGACAGGTGAGCTGCACTTCGCATTGGTTCCAGGGTGGTACTCATGTTTCTGATTTCTTCCTGGGTCATCTTAACAAAGGAAGCTGTCCTTTCCCTTAGGGCTAAGATACCAAGGGCTTCCCCAAGTCCACCCTGGGAATGTGGACAATCACTCGAGACTGCAGCCAACGGGAAAGTGCACCCTCTCCTTCCGCAATGCATGTCTCCCCAGACCAACACACATTGCCCAAACCACCTTGTGTTTTGTTTAAAATCCAGCCTCCACGTTGTGATATCCATGGTTCTTCACTTCATTTTTTTCTTTCTTTATTTCTATTTCTTTTCTGTCATTATGAAATCTCAGCATAACCACGGTTCTTCAGTGTCAGCTCTAGCCAATGTTTTTAGAGACAGGGTCTCACTCTGTCGCCCAGGCTGGAGTGCAGTGGCACCATTATAGCTCACTGCAGCCTCGAACTCCTGGGTTCAGCCATCCTCCTGCCTCAGCTTCCCCGGTAGCTGGAACTACAAGCACACGCTGCCATACCTAGCTAATATTTTATTTTTGGTAGAGATGTGGAGTCCCACTCTTGTTCAGGCTGGTCTCAAACTCCTGACCTCAAGTGATCCTCCTGTCTTGACCTCCCAGAGTGAGTGCTAGGATTACAGGCCTGAGCCACTGATCCCAGCCCAACTGATATTTTTAATTTATTCTTCTTTTTGTCATCATGCACCCTGTGCCCACCTTCCTTCTGGACACCGTGCAAGTGTTTGCATCCGTGTCAGGACACAGTCTCTCCTCTGTGCCTGGAAGGCCCTTCTTCGCCTCTCACCTTTCAAAATCGTTCTTGGTGACCTCACAGGCCGTGTACTGGCGCATGCTCTGGCTGTTGGCGCACTGTGTGCTATACCTGCACGTTGTATTGCATTCGTGTTTGCCCCTCCCAGAGTCCCTCTCTGTCGGGGACTGTGTCTCACCAGTGTCCCTCTGCCCAGCCCTGGCACAGCCCCACACTCAGCACACACCTATGAGCCCCTGCCCCCCCAGCATCCTGGGTGTGAAGCGAACTTTGGAATGTAACTGGGTCCTGGCTCTGCCGAGTACTTGCTGTGGGGCTGGGTCGAGTCAACGACTCTGAGCCTGACCTTCCCCGTCTGTACAACGAGGAGGATGAGACCCTGCTTCGCTGGGTGGCTGTGACTATTACATCCTTGGTCCCTTGAAATGCTTTGTGCACAGACTTAGTGCTCCATCAAATTCAGCTACAGTTGTTAGACAGCAGGAACGTAGTGCACCAGTTCACATTTTCCCTCATCTTTTCTAAAGCTCCTCACTAGGCAGCCATGAGTGGCAAGAACTCTGAGCTAGAAGATGGGCTGCAAAATCACACATATAAACCAGCCTTCACCTGCTCAAAAATATGTGCCCTGGGTCGGAGGCAGTGGTGGGTGTGTGGGAGCCTGGCTTTCCCACCCGTGTCCAGGCTGCTTGCAGCCCCCGCCCGCGGGAGGAGGCCACCCCTTGAAGCCGGCTGGAGATGGGGTCTGGCCCCGCTGGCAAGCACACACCGACCCTGGAATGCTCCTTTTCCCGTCTCCTTTCCACCCACCACAATGGATGTGGTTTTAGGCCCTCTGCCCTGGTTCTGTCACCACAGACTTGTATCCCATAAAAAAAACTAGCTGCAAAGCCGGCAGCGTCTTCTCTGGTTCTCTCGGACAGGATTTGGAGGCGGAAGAATTTCCATGGAAGGCTGGAGGGCGGGGCAGAATCTCCAACACAGGCCTTGCCTGCCACCTGGTGGGCAAAGGCTATATTGCAGACACTTCACCTGCAGAGAAGAGTCACTCTTCAATATAGGTATTTTTGACTTGTTTCCGTCATTGTAGGTAACCAGCCAGCCAGGGTATTAGACTCACGAATTGATAAATGTGCTTCAGCTAGCTGAGCTCAGGAAAGAGAGGTGACGCAGAAACGGTCCTGGGGAGGGTGTGAATCACCCACCTCACTAGCACTGTGAAAGAGCCGCTGTTCTTTGGACACACAGAGGATGAGTTGACTCATTCTTGATCACGACTGCGTGGCGTTACAGAACTGTCCTCATCGATGAGATTCCACTAACCATGACAGTGACCCCGATTCCACTTTTCCTTTGTCTTGCTCTTTAGTTTTACAAAGTACTTGTGCTGTTTGAGCCTGGAGGCAACCCAGTAAGGTGAGCAGTGCCAACATTATTCTCCTGACTGCTTGGTATGGGAATCGAAATGTCTGGTCTGAAGCGAGAGAGCTGTGTAATGATGCCACCAGGACTGGAATGCAGAGCCTTCCCTTCTGTGGTCCACTTAGTTTTGCGATTTTCAGGCTGCAGTGGTTTCTTCCCTCATGCCTTTTTCTACAACTTCACTTCCCTCCGTGGCTCCCTCTCTTGCTGCATTTACTGCAATGACATCATGGGTCTCCTGCCCTCTGGTCTGTTCCCCTTTAATTCCCCTTCCATGGTGGAGTCAGTTGTATGTTTAAGACAAAGACCCCATCACACCACTGCCTTGATTTAAAAACAAAAGTAAAACTGCCATGGTTCCCACTGCAACCAGGACAAAGCTTAATCCTCTTAGCCTCCTGCACAACATCTCTGACCCCAGACTACCACGTTGCAGCCCTGTCTTCAGCCCCTCACCTCCCCCACTTCCTATACCCCACTGTGCACACCTCGTCCGAGCTGCAGATAAGGACGATTGCTGCTCTCCATTCTCCAAACACCCTTCCACTGCCCACCTCGTTGATATCTTCTCAGAATATGTTTTCTTCCCACTTCTGCCCACCCAGCTTAAAACCCCCTGTGGGCTGGCAGTTTCTCTTTAGGTTCGTTCTCCTCCTTTCTCTTCCTTGGTTTGTGCCCTGGAAACTTCACTCGGGCCCCATTCTCTCTGAATTTCAGCTGACTCCAGCCATGGATCCCTGCCCTAGCAGGAGAGCAGAAGAGTGAGGTCCTGGTGCTCCCACCCTCCTCCACGGCCAGGGGCGTGGTTGCATTCCTCTCCCTGGGCGCCAGTCCTGTGAGCATCCCTCTGCACAGCCAGTCATCGTGCCCACTCCATCCGCGTCCCTCTGCAGACCTTCCTGTGCTCCTGTGGCTCGCTGGCTCCGGTGACACTGCCCACACTCTGCACTCGGTCCCTTTTCAGGCTCTGTATGGTCACTCCTGTCCAGTGTGTCCTGTGTTCTGCCAGGAGGATGCCAACTGATGGAATCTTCCACGAGGCCTTTCCTGCATCCTCCTTCCATCCGGGTACTAGTCATGGCTCCCACGCAGAGCGCCGTGCGTGTGCGCATCTGCACTCACACTGCCACATGAGATCAGTTGTTCACATCGGCTTTTGCATTCACAGGCCGAGTACATGGTCTGGCACACAATGTGAGGTCAAAATGCTTGATGAATGAATCAATTCATGCACAAAAGAACTGTTTTATTGGAAAGACTATGGTCTAATGACATCAACGGTTTGGGTTTGGACTTTACATGGATCAATTATTTTTATGAGAGCCCATGGTGCACTCCACCCTCATTCTGGTCTCTCACATGGTTTGCCTTTGCAGTGCGGATGGATCCACCAGCTCCATCATGTCCAAGAGAGTGCGGGCTCGAGAACACACAGGCTCCTAGTGGCACAGCTTCAGGGAGAAAGTCTGACTGCAGCCAAGAGTGGTTCCCTGCAGGCCCTGCACACAAGGCCTGTGGAGGGAGGAAGAGGAGCTGTGGGGCCAGGCCTTTTCCATCTCACACTGCGCTAAAGCACAGAGACTTTCTGGTGATCACTGGGAAGGAAAGACCCAGGGGCGGGCGCTGGGATGGGGTTTGGGGATAGAGGCTGGGAGTGAAACTTTTTTTCACAGGCCAGGGGGCCACGGCTCAGAGACGCCTGGGCTGCTCAGCCCCCTAGACAGGCCCCAGGGTCCAGGTGTGCACGGAGAGGTGATGGGTTGGCCCCTGGTCCCCAGCACATACCAGCTCTTCATTCAGAGGTTCTGTGGCACCTGCTTCCAGGTCTTTCTCTGACTGTCCGGGCTGGTGCAGGAACAGTGAGGGTGAATCCTCCTCTAAGGATTTGGCCCATTTGTCAGGAAAGTGCTTATAGGCAAGGATATAATCCTGGCCCAGGGCCCAGCACTCATTATGGTTAATCTAGGGCTGTGGAGTTCTGTGCACCTGGAATAGACTAAACAGGACTTGGTGAATAAATTAAGCCACGCGCACAGTCACTGCAGGCAGAGCAGATTTGTAAGTCCCCTCCCCCCACCACAACATCCACAGTAAATACCCACAAGGCGGTTCGTGGCTGGTCCTCAGGTCTTTGCTCTGTTTCTCTGGGACAATTTAGCTGGCTTCTTTTTTCCCTCTGGCATCTTTGTTCCTTGACCCTGAGTGTGTGTCGGGGGGGAGATGGTCTCCCTGTGTTGCTATATTGGGAATTCTTAGCCCATTGCTGTGAATACAGTGACATTTGGCTTCACATCCTTGTTCTGAAAAGAGGCTCCTTCTCGCTGACCGTATTTTCAGTTTCTCTGTGGTCATTTAGACTAGCTGATAAGAAAACCGAGAAGGCCACAGACTTGCCTTGCAGGGCAGCATCTTTGCACACTGGCACTTTTGTGTACACATGGGGGTGGCCTCTGAGGCTGGTATTTCAATGACTTTGGTCACTGTTGTTTCCTCCTCAGCTCCCCGGGATAAATTCAGAGCGCGGGTTTTCTTATGGGCCACTGGGAAGACGCAGCTCTGTGAAGACCCACCGCACGCGCGGGCAGTGACGGGGTTCACGGCCTGCAGAGCGAGGCGGCGGCGACACAGGGCGTCAGCTGTGCTTGCGCAGGGCAAACTGGCTGGGCCGCTGGCCTGAAGCTCTGTGTGGCTGAATTCAACCGCGTCCTGTTCGTAGAGGCCCAGAGGGACCCAGGAGTCGGAAGGGGTGGGCGTAGCGCAGCACCCTGTGCGGGGACCCCAGTCTGGACATTCCCTCCACACCTCCTCTTTCCCTCAGGGGGCTAGGAGGTCTGGCCAGCCCCGTTTCAGGGGAGCACGGCAGCTGGGAAGCATTTCTCTCTCCCCAGGCCTGTGTGCAGCACTGTCCCTGCAGGTGCAGACGCCCGGGGGCCAGGAGCTGTGCTGAGCACGTGAGGGCGCTTCAGCCACAGCGGGCCCACAGGAGTGCGAGTTTGACATGACTGGGCAACTCCTGGGTTCCCTCCTTGGGAAGGGAAACCGGGATTTCATGAGAGGGCGAGGAGGCACTCCCCAACTTGCATAAGAGAGGCTCAATCAGGCCACCCCAACGTGCAGGTGAGTCCCTTCTCCACGTACCTGTGGCTGGATCTGTGACCTGGTGTTACCTGGCAGAGGAAAGCCAGTGGCTGACCTGTGGCTCCTACCATCATGACCCTGCAGCTGGCAGTGCCTGGCCTCCTGGTCCACAGGGCCCAGGCCTGGGTAAGGCATGCAGGGCAACTCTTGGGTCTTCCAAAATCACCCAGTGTCACCACTGACAGCGACTCAGCAGCGGATCCACTTAACCTTTTCTTGACTTCCGGCGCAGCCGCAACTGTTGGCCTCATTACACTTCCCAAAATCATGCTCAGGGCCAAGAAACGAGGATGCAGAGCATCACATTGCCCGGGCTGTTCTTTTAAATGGCCCTACTTGTCTCTCTGTGTCCAGTGCATGTGAGCCGAGCCAGGAAGGCTGCGGGGCCACTCCTGCCCATCCTCCAGGTTCCTGCAGGGGAACCTATGCCTCGTGTCCAAGCTTGGGGCTGAAATGGCACAGCCGGCTGACAGGGTGGGCTGGGATGTCTCTAAGCCACCCTTCTGCATCAGTGTGGCGGGGGGCGGGGGGGCAAATGAAAGGTAAAAGTTGACTTGTCCCAGACTGACCTCTTGTAGGCTGGCTTCCCAGGAAAGGAGGTGGCCGCCAGCTGTGGCCCAGTGCCAAGGTAGTCAGACCTAACCGTGCTTCCCCAGCTGGGGACACAGGTGCAGTGGATCTCGCCACTGGCTTGCTGTGTCAGACAAATGGAATTGCAAAGCTTGAACCCAGCTCCCTGGTTAGAAGGGGAGAGCTGTGCTCTGCACAGCCGCGAGTGTGGAGCTGGCCAGATGGGGTGGGAGCCGCGGTCCCACGCTGTGTACTGCAGCTGTATCCTGGCCCTGATAGTGCCAGGCGGGTACATCAGACAACTCAAACCCACCACCCAAAGGCTGCAATCCCCACCCTGGACTCTGACAACCAGCCTGCCAGTCTCTGGGACTGTCCTAGAAAGCAGTAGGCAGGAAGGTGCTTCTCTCTGCCCCACTCCTGTCTGCCAAGTCCCCCTGGCCGGGAGCACCGCCCTAGTGGGTACGGTGTGTGCACACTCGCTATGCTCAGTAGTCTGCCGTGTTCCCTCTGACCTTTTTGTTCAATGTGTATGTGTGTGCACACGTGTCTGTACATGCTTGTAGGTGTCTTTAAACAAAACTGAGATCATTTGATGCACAGAGAGTATTACTTTTATTTATTAGTATTTTATTTAGAGGTAATTTTAGCTAATTTGCAGACAAGTTGCAAAAGTAGTACAGAGATCCTGAACACCTTCTATCCAGCTTCCCCTACCGTTAGCTCACACCTTAGACACAGCACATCTGTCAAAGTTAAGAAATTGGCATTGGCACATCACTATTAACAAAATGACAGACTGTGTTCAGATTCCACTGGTTTTTCTACCAATGTTCTCTTTCTGTTCCGGGCTCCGATAAAGACACAGCACTGCATTCCGTCCTCAAGCCCCCTTAGTCCCAGTTTCTCAGCCTTTCCTGTTTTCCATGACCTTGACAATTTTAAAGAGCACGGGTCAAGTATTTTGTAGCGTGGCCCTCAATTTGGCTTGTCTGATGTTTTCTCCTGATTAGACTGAGTTGTGGGTTGATGGCAGGAAGACCGCGGTGGGGCCATGCACGTCTCAGACACTGCAGCAGGGGAAAGTGCTGATAAACAGGGTGATGCAGGTGTCTGCCTGGTTCCCCACTGTGACATTGCTGTTGTTCCCGTTCTGTGTGCTGCTCTGTGGGAGCAACTCACAGTCTCACCTGCACTCGGGGGAGGGGAATTAAATTCCACCTCTGAGGGTGGAGGAGTATCTACATATGCTATTTGGAATTTTTCTATATGGAATATTTGTCCTTTCTCCCCCAGTTATTTATTCAGCCATTTATTTACATCACTATGAAGTGATAGTGTATTTTATTTTGCGGCATATCTTTTCACTCAGATTGTCCCAGTTTTGGCCATTGGGGTCTTTCTCAAGTTGGGCCCTTTCGGCCTTTCATCCTTTCAGCATGTCCCCGTCTTTTTGGTGAGCGCTCTCTTACTTTCTGGCCCTACAAGGTGCTTCAAGTTCATCTTGTAGTTTCCCTGCTCAGCCCTGCAGTTAACTATTTCTCCTAGAAGTCCTGATTTCTTTTATTGGAGACACCTTTTGTTTTGTTGATCCTTTGTATTGTTTTCTAGTCTCTATTTCATTTAGTTCTGTTCTGATCTTTATTATTTCTTTCCTCCTGCTAAGTTTGGGTTTGGTGTATTCTTGGCAGTATAGTTACCTGAGGTGCATTTTAGATCATTTATTTGAAATTTGCTACTTTTTTGATGTAAACATTTATTGTTATAAACTTCCATCTTAGCATTGCTTTTACTGTATCCCATAGACTTTTGTATGTTGTGTTTACATTTTAATTTGTTTCAAGAAATTTTTTTATTTCCTTTTTAATCTCTTTGTTGACCCAATGGTTTTTCAAGAACATGTTTAATTTCCATGTATTTGTACGGTCTCCAGAGTTCTTCTTGTTATTAATTTCTAGTTTTATTCCATTTAGAAATAAAAGAAGATACTTGATATGATTTCAGCTTTTTAAAATTTGTTGAGACTTTTTTGGTGGGCTAACATATGGTCTATTCTGAAGAATGTGCCATGTGCTGATGAGAAGAACGTGTGTTCTGTAGCCATTGGATGCAATGTTCTGTAAATAAGCATTAGGTTCATTAGAAGTGCAGTTTAAATCTAATGTTTCTGTATTGATTTTCTGTCTAGATGATCTGTCAATTGTTGAGAGTGGGGTGTTGAAGTCCCCAACTATTATTGTATTTGTGTCTGTCCCTTTATATCTAATTGCTTTATATATTTGAGTACTTTGGTATCGGGTGCATTACATATTTAGAATTATTATATTCTCTTGCTCAATTGATGTCTTTTCATTATATAATGACCTTTTGTCTCTTTTTACTTTTTTGATTAATAGTGCATTTTAGCTGATATAAATATAGCTACTCTTGATCACTTTTGGTTTTCATTTTTTCCATACTTCCATATTTCTTCAATATTTTTCCATACTTTTACTTTCAGTCTTTATGTATCTTCACAGGTGAAGTGAGTTACTTGCAGGTAGCATATAGTTGGGTCATGTTTGCTTATCAATTCAGCAAGTCTGTATCTTTTAAGTAGAAAATTTAATCCATTCACATTCAAGACTGCTTTTGAGATGTGAGGACTTATTGCTATTATTTTGTTAATTGCTTTCTGGTTGTTTTGTATATTCTTTGTTCTTGCTCTTTTATTGTTAATCTTTATGGTTTGGTGGTTTTCTGTAGTGGTAACATTTGAGTCCTTTCCCTTCCTCATTTGTGTGTTTGGTTTGCCAGTGAGTTATATACTTTCTTGTGTTTTCATGATGGTAGATGTTGTCTTTTTGCTTTAAGGTGTAGGACTCCCTTAAGCATTTCTTTCAGGGCCAGTCTAGTGGTAATGTTTTTGCTTGTCTGGGAAAGTCTTTATTTCTCCTTCATTTATGAAGGATAAGTTTTCTGGGTATAGTATTCTTGAATGGTAGTTTTTGTTCTTTCTCCACTTTGAATATATCATCCCATTCTTTCCTTGCTGTAAAGTTAATGCTGAGAAATCCACTGTTAGTATTATGAGCATTCCCTTAGATGTGATGAGATTCTTTCCTCTTTCTGTTTTTAGAATTCTCTCTTTGTCTTTTGAAAGTTTGACTATATTGTGCCAGGGAGAAGACATTTTGTATCAATATCGGGATTTATCCAGATACAGGATGTCTAAGTCTGTCACTAGACTTGGGAATTTATTTGCTATTATTTCATTAAATAGATTTTCTATGCCATTAAACTTCTCCGTACCTCCTGGGATAACCAAAAATCAGATATTTGACCCCTTTATGGTGTCCCATACATTACATAGGCTTTCTTCATTTTTTTTTAATTCATTTTGTTTTTCTTTTGTCTGACAGGATTATTTTGAAAAGCCTGTCTTCAAGTTCTGAAATTCTTTCTTCTGCTTTATCTAGCCTATTGTTGAAGTTCTCAATTGTATTTTTTAATTCAATTTTTCAGTAATTCAATTCTTCAATTCCATGATTTCTATTTGGTTTGTTTTTTGTGATATCTATCTCTTTTGTGAATTTTTCATTCATATCCTGAATCACTTTTCTGATTTCTTTCTATCAGCTATCTGTGTTCTTTTGTATCTCACTGAACTTCTTTAATATAAGTACTTTGAATCGTTTTTCAGGTAGTTCATATTTTTTTGTTTAAATCTATTATTGGAAAAATATTGTGTTCATTTTGAGATGTCATGTTTCCTTGCTTTTTCATGTTTCTTTGTCATTTTGTGGATATCTGTGCATCAGGTGTAAGTTTCTTCTTCTAATTTTTTGCATTGGCTTTTGTAGAAGATGACTTTTTCCTATAGATGAATCTATGGAAATGGTTGGGTAAGGCAGTTTAGCTTTGATTCTAGATGTGTGCAGTAGTGTAGTTTCCATATGATTTCTTTGGCTGTAAATACTGATGTCTGTGATTTTCTCAGTGGCTTAGGCTGTAGTTGTTAGTGGAGGCTATTTGTGAAGTTTTGCTGCAGATGCCAAGTGGGCCAATCCTCAGGTCCCAGTGGCGGCAGCAGCAGGCCAAGCATGCCTGTCCTTGGTGTGCATGGGTGGTGTTAGCAGGTGCAGGTAGGCCAATTCTTGGGCCTCCAAGCTGCTTGCTCAGGTCCTAGTAGTGGCAGTGGAGGGCTGGGTGGTTAGGCATGTCCTTGGGTTCCTGAGCAGCTTGCATGGTGTGGGCAATGGTAGTTGTGAGGGTGGGAACACCCTTGAACTTCCAGGAAACACTGGCTGATGTTAGCAGTGACTGCAATAGGCTGAGAGGGCTAGTTCCCAGGTCCCCAGGTGGTATGTGTAGGTAGGTCCTGGCAGTGGTGGTGGTGGCAGGCTGAGCAGGCCCATCCTCAGGCTTCTAGGAGGAGTGCTCAGGTGCCAGCAATAGTGGATACTGCTGGGCTATACCCAGGAGTCTGGAATGCATACCGATGCCAGTAGCAGGCTTTTGTGCCTACTATTAGGCTTCCTTGTCATGTGCATGTGTGCCAAAGGTGACTGATGGGGCAGGGCAATTGCCACTCCCCCAGGCGGCATGCTTGGGCACTGGGAGCTAGTACCAGGGTGGGCAGTCCTATTGTCAGGTCCCCCAGTGGTACACATAGGTGTAAGCTGTGGTAAATGGGGCAGGGCCAGCCCCAGGTCTTGGGCACTGTGCTCAGGTGGTGGCATAGTGGAGGCAGTGAGCAGAAAAAGCCTGTCCTCAACATGAATACAAGTGTGCAGCAGACTTGCTGCAGGGGACTGGGGTTGCTAGCCATGGTAGCTGCCCCATGAAGGTGGCTCTCAGGTGCTGGGGGGAATGCTCTTTGGCTCTCTGGCTGTGGCTGTGGCTACAACAGCTGATGAGGAGAGCCTGTCTTCAGGATTTGTGCATGTGTATGGCAGCCCTGCTGCTGAGGGGGTGCAGGGTTGCTGTTAGTGACAGCAGCCCTAGGCAGGTGGGTTTTGGGTTCTGGAGAAAGCATTCCCTCTGTCCTGGGGCAGCCTCCCTGGTGTACTGCACCACCCTTTCCCCAGCATGCAGGACACCATGTGGGCTACAGTGCTAGGGACACTGCCATTCCACTGGGCCCAATGGGCGTTTTATTGCTGCAACCCTCCAAGTAGATGCAGAGGGATGTCAGTGGGGATCCAGGGATGTGCAGATGCAGGATGCAGTCTAGTGGGGACTGCGATTCCAAAATGGCACCATACTGCAGCTGCCTGGGACCCAGGGGGTGCATGGGACCCAGTGTGAGCCCCCTATGCCAGTCTCAGGGCCCATGGCAGTTGAGGGGCTGTCCTGTGGCTGGAAGTCTGTGGCAAGAGTGTGAACCCCTGGGCATCTCTCATTTACCTTCTCCCCATACTGGGAAATGTCTTTTGGCTCCTGGCCAATCCCAGCTGCTCCGACTTCCTCACCTTTGGTGCCTCTGGTGCTCCCTGTCACTTCTCTGTGATTGCTGAATCTCAGCTTTCTCCATCAGCAGTTTTATTCAGAATGTGATTACATACTACTTTGGTTCTTCTTTGTGGAGAGATCAAGTGTCTTGTGTTTCTAGTCATTATGTTGAAATCAGGACCTGTTCTGACTTTTAAATTTAAAATTATATCATGAGCTTTTTTCTTTGGTCTTAAATATTTTTCTATAATGTGATTTTAATGGCTATATAACATTCTGCAGCATTATGACATCATAAACTAATTATTCCCCTACTTCCAGTCATTTAATTGCCTTCTGATTTCTGGAGTATAAAGAATGCTGGCCAATGATACCTTAACAATATTGGTAAGAGAATGCTGTAATTATACTAATTCCTCAAAATCAGTCAAATCATATCTGGAGTTTTGTGTTCCACTCTTGCCCTTAGTCCCCAGAGCACATCCAGAGGGGGTTTATGAGGGCAGTGAGGATTCCGGGAACTGATGTGCGAAGCTCAGGTTGGGGGACTGGGATTATCTGGCATGGTGGGGGCAAGACAACTGTTTTCAAGTATGTGAAACACTGTTTGAAAAAGGGATGGACTTACTCTGTGTTATGAAGTCTTAGTCCTCATATTTAGCTAAGAGGAGACAGGTTTTTGAATTGTGTTTTGTTTTTGATGGAGAATAAGGAAGGTTATGAATCATCAAGACCAGGCTGCCTCTGAGAGTGAGGGGGCACCAGCCGTGCCTGCAGCTGGACGGCAGGCGTGAACTCAGACTGCCCCAGGACACCAGGACGTTGACCATCACCCTAGGCACAAGAAAATCTTTCCAGTGAGGGGAGACATGGCTGAGAAAGGAAAGGCTGCCAGGCAATACTGATCTCTCCGTTATTTGAGGCATGTTGCTTTGTTGGGCATGGCTGTGCAAAGGTTTCCTGCGCTACACTGGTTGATGTCCAAGTGGCTAGTTGGTCACTGAATGCCATTCTAGTTCTAAAAGTCCACAATTCAACTTAGAAAATGATCAGCTGTCTTGCCAACATGAGTAAATGAGATTTCTGTTTCTTTCTCCCACATCCTTGCAGAAGCATGCTTCCCATCTGGTGCCCAAACTTGACTTCTTTTTTTTTTATTGTTTTTTTTTATTTCATTATATTATGGTGGTACAAATATTGTTAGGATTACATATATTGCCCCTGCCAACCCTCCCCCCTGCTGTGCTAGAGGTTCAAGTGTGTCAACCCCCTTGAGGTGTGTGTCACACCCATTATATAAGTATACATTCTTCCCCTCCCTGCCACCTGCTCACCACCCGATAAAATATATTTTTTTGACATTTTGGTTACATTATATTTCTTTGCCTCTCCCTAAGAAGGGTTAGAGGTATTCCCTTCCCCCCCACAATGCTCACCATATCCCAAGGATGTGAGTTTCCACCCCCCCGAATCCCTGATGAATACTACTACAATTTGAGCACCATAGTTTTAATCAGTCAGAACCAATTTGATGGTGAGTAGATGTGGAGCCCATTTTCCTGGTCTTGTGTTGCCTCACTTTGGATAACAGGCTTAAGCTTAATCCACGATAGCATAAACGGTGCTAGCTCACTGTCATTTCTTAGAATTGAATAATATTCCATTGTAAGCATATACCAAAGTTTAATTATCTATTCCTGAATTGACGGTCACTTGGGTTGTTTCCAAGACCTTGCAATAGTGAATTGTGCTGCAATAAACATTTGGGTGCAGATGTCTTTATAATAGAATGACTTATGCTCTTTTGGGTAGATGCCCAACAATGCTACTGCAGGGTCGAATGGTATTTCTATTTCTATCTGTTTGAGGTATCTCCAAATTCTTTTCCACAAAGGCTGCACTAATTTGCAGTCCCACCAGCAGTGTAAGAGTGTTCCTGTCTCTCCACATCCTCGCCAGCATTTGTTGTTTTGAGATTTTTTGATACAGGCCATTCTCGCTGGGGTTAGGTGGTATCTCATTGTGGTTTTGATTTGCATTTCTCTGATGATTAGAGACGTTGAGCATTTTTTTATATGTGTGCGGGCCATTATTCTGTCTTCTTTGGAGAAGTTTCTATTCATTTCCATTGCCCACTTTTTAATGGGGTTGTTTAATTTTTTCTTGTTAATCCTTTTAAGTTCTAGATATATTCTTGTTATTAGACCTT
>VBSM01003218.1:1816048-1888747 GCA_008086735.1 Cheirogaleus medius | reverse complement strand
AATAAAAAACAGCTTTATTGATGTCTGATTTCCCATAGTTAATATAATGTTGGATCCTCAAAAACCTGCTGAGAGTCAAGATCTCATGATAAGTGCTCAAACTTGGCTTTTGTGAGACTGGGAAGAGAGGACAGTGGCAATGCTTCGCAACTCGCAAGATGCCAGACATTCAGTCTAGTGTTCTGAGGTGGCTCAGGTAGGTTCCATGTGAGATGTTGACAATTTATTCAGGGTGCACTAGTCAGAACTTTTTGGTTGTAAGGAATACACGTCATTGGTGCTAGCATAGGCCTGAGGATCAAGTATTTCCGTGACCCTGAATTGCTTAGGGGCCTCCTCTATCTTGATAATACATCACCCCCTTTCTAACTTTCGTATCTTGAGATAATTTTCAAAGTACAGAAGAGTTGCAAAAGTAATTCAGAGAATTTCTCACACATGCTTTACACAACTTTTCTCTAATGTTCATATCTGACATAATCAAGCAAAATGAACAAAACTAAGGAATCTACTTTGGTGCAAGACTCTCCACTGAACTGTAGGTTTTATTCAGATTTCACCATTTTTTTCTATTAATGTCCTTTTTCTGCACCAGGATCTACTCCAGGATGCTAGTTTGCATTTAGTTTTCATGTCTCCTCCAATCTGGAGCAATTTCTCAGTCATTTCTTCTCTTTTATGATCCTGATGCTTTTGAAGAGTACTGGTTGGACATTTTGTAGACTGTCTCAATGTGAGTCTTTCTGATTGTCCTCTTGCAATTTGAACTAAGCTTACAAACTACTGGAAATATTGCCACAGAAGTGATCCCTTGTCCTCAGCGCGCCGTGCCAGGTGAGCATGATATCAATACGTCCTTTACTGGTGATGCTAATTTTGGCTACGTTCTTAAGATGGTGTTTGTCAGGTTTCTTCACTGTAAAGTTACTATTTTCCACTTGTAATTAATAAATTTTACTTTGAGATCATGCAAATATCCTTTTTATAAACTTTCGTCTTTATTCACCATAAACTTTTGCCCATTAGTTTTAGCATTCTTTGTAAATCATCATTTTTGTTTAAGCTGAGTCACATGAATTTCTGAGGAAAAATGCGCAGGTGCAGAGAGCTGACTTCCTGTGGTCCTCTGTCTATCTTTCAATGTCACTTTCTGGTTCTGCTTTTTCTTTTTAACCCCCTTTCATTTCCCTGTCTCTGCTTTCCAGTTGGCATGCTCTAGAACAAGGCTACCGTCGGTACCTCTCACCTGTTTAAGAGACCCATGCAAGGGGGATGGGCTCTCCTACTTTCAAGCCCAAGACCCTGGGGGAGGGACCCTGACTGGTTCAGTCTGGGTCATTAACCACGCCCTGACACATTAATTTGGACGAACTTGCAAAGATGCAAGACAAACTTGCTCAGGTAAGTCTGCTTGGGATCCACTTCAGTATTGGAATGGGGTGGAAAGTATTTCCTGAAATCTTTCTGAGATGAGCAGCCCCGGTGGACATGCATCACACATAGCAAGTCTGGGGCATGGTGAGAATTCGAACACAAGTCTCTTGACTCAAGCAATATGAGTCCCTCAACACCCCTGCACACAGTAGGCACTGAATCTACGACAACTTGACTTCTCTGCCTTGACCACACTCAAGATGGAGTGGCACCTTACCCCAATTCTTAGAACTAAATATGAAATTACACTTGGGTAGGAAGGAGAGGTGAAGGATTAAAGGACCCTAAGAGTTCCCTGGACTTAAAGCTTCCCTTGGTGATCTGTGGAACTGCATTATTCACCCAGCTGTGTTACCCCGAATCTCTAAAGACAGGAAATAAAAACCCCAAAGCTAATCTCTTAATGGTATTGACCTGAAAATGCAGCAGATATTCAGAAAAGATTGAACAATCCTTTTTGAAAGGAGAGAAGCCTGTATCAGATTCTTCAAGGAAGGAAAGCAAAGCATGCCTCCTTGGTTCGGTGGGAGAAAGGGAGGGTTGGTGCACGTTGGGAAGAAAACAATGCTTAGCAGCATTTCCTAGATTCCTGATTCATATTTTCCCCCTGATGTCAGGAAAGGAGCATCCTTTTCTCCTTTGGCAGCTTGATTATGGGCTCAGAAATCTAAGATAAATGGGAAGCTCTGTGAATGGAGCCCGGAACAGCTGGATGTTGCTGGATACAACTGCAATGGCTGGTCAAATGGGGACATCTGGTTCCCTTCCCCAGAGGGCTGGCAATGCAGTAAGGCCAGTAACGATGATCCCATCAGCCGCTGCCAGGCGGAGGCTCCCAGGAGCCTGAATGCTGAGCTCGGGAGATTGAGTTTCTTTTCCATGGGAGCAGAGAAGGAGATGGCAGCAGTGACAGCTGCCTGCCTGGCTTTTCCTGCCTGAAATTCTGGGTCCCTGAGACCATGGGGGGAACCCCCTCACAAGTGGGGGGATTGCCTAGAGGAGTGGAGAAGACTTTGTACGTTTGTAATTTGGAGGCACGCTAAAGGCCAGAACCTCTGCACAGTCATCATCATGAGACCTCCTCGCCCACAGTGTGGCAAGTGTCTGCTCCATGGTGACTCCGTGAAGGACTCGCAGCTAGAGGTCAGGAGACTTGGGAGTAGGGCAGTCCCGTGTCATGCACATGCTAATGGGTCTTGGGCAGAAGACTTAGTCTCTTCAGAAACTCAGTTTCCTCATCTGTGAAATGAGGACAGTAATACTTTCCTCTCATGGTCGTTATGAACATTATACAAAATCATGAATGTGGAGAAGTTTGCTAGAAAAATGCGAGCCATTTTAGTGGCGAATGAGATCAAACCAATAGTTTGTGATGTTGACAACCAAGTGTCAGCTCTCCATAGTGATAGATGACGTGGAGAATTGACACCCAAGGAGGATTCAGGTGTCTCCACTTTAGCCTCTAGTCTCAAACTTTTAAAAGTTATTTAGTTCTTTTTCTATAGAAAGAAGATACAGGTAGACAGACATGCTTGGTATCCACGCCTAATTCCCACTGCTTGCGCAGGGACCAGGGAACATTAAACTGACCAGTAGGTGGTGGGGGAGTGTGTAGGAGTCACAGATCTAAAACTTAGATTTTAAGGTTCAGAAAAGGGACCAGAGCCAGCCAACATCATAATGTAGAGCTGAATCTGCCATCTGCCTCGTACCAGCAAGTGATTTTGGAGCCAACACACTCTGCAATTTCCTGGGCCAAGTGACTAGGCCAATAATTGACCTCAGTTTCCCCCGCCCGCTTTGTATCTCTAGTCACTTGAGACACGGGGGTGCTCTGCCGTTGAAGGAGTGAGCCCTGAACAGCATGCTCAGTGACATCAACCAGGCAGTCGCAAGCTTGGTGTGTGGGGCTGGGAGGTTGGGTGCACTTGGAGGGAGGGAGGGGCCTATTCGGCCTTAGCATCCTGGTCTGCAGAAGCGCCACAGAGCATGGAGATCGGGTGCATGGAGGGTGCACAGTGACCAACAGGGCCCAGTCACAAGGGCCGCTTTGATTCCGGAGAATGTGACGCGAGGACTGACGCTTTTATTCGGCTTGCTCCATTAAGGGCCTGTTTGTCAGCAGGACCGTGAGTCAGAAGAGGAAAGGGTCTTTTCTATCCTAAAAATAAAGCAGTCAAGGCGGGCCGCGGCTTGACCTTTCCTGTTTCTGAATGTGTGCAGGGCGTGTGTGTGCTGCGGGTGCGGAAGCAGAGCGGGCATGGTGGAGACACGTGTCTGGCTCTAAGCAGCCCTGCTGGGACAGTGAGCACTTGGTGGCAGTGTAGGTTAGTGGTAATACCTAAAACCACAAGCCAGACTCTGGCTTGGCACCCTCGTCCCAGGTCTACTCTGCTGTCCGTCTTGGCTCTCACCGGCACGTTCTGGTCGCCCAGACAGGGGGCATGGCTCACACCCCTTAATCACAATGCACACGTGCACCCCAACCCCTTCACACGTGTGCTGCCAGATTTCCATGAACATCTAAAACTGCCTTTGGGTTCACTGAGGATGCATGCTGTTCTGGTGACTTCCTCCCAAACTGAGACACCGTCCAGAGCAGGGTGGGAGCCATTGCATGTGGACAAGTTGTCATCAGAACATGCAAGAATTTTGCTTGGAATGTGTCAAAGAGGAAACCAGGACTGAAAAGTCACCAAGTGATGAGTGCAGTGATGGAGAGTGCCACCTAATTCCTCCTGCTCTGAAGCTTCCAAATGCAGTATATTCAGTTCTGTCCTGAGTACAGAAATGGCTGAGAACCAGGGGCATACAACCTTGCAGATAAGCTCAGAAAATCCTTGGGGTCATATCCTTTTTACCTTCTTTGTTTTCCACAACTTATCAGAAAGCAAGCCTTTGTCTGCAATCCCCACCATGCGCTCATCCACAGAGACCCAGAAGTCCCCAGACGATAAGTCGGGAGGGAAGGGAAAAGGAGGGGTGAGCCCCTGCTTTCTCCTCCACTTGCCATGGGCTCCTACTGCCACACCCACTTCACAAGCATGCACTTCCCTGCTCCTAGCCTGCCCCTCTACTTACCTGGATCGATCCTACCCATCCTGTGACTTGTTACCCCAACTAAGCTGGGGCACAGTGGGAAAGAGAGATGTAAACCTTCCCAGGCCCAGGCAAGCAGCTTGCACGCTCTAAGGCACAGCTCTTGTGTCAGCAAGACGGGGCTACTCTCTCTAAGCTCCTGGGGTTGCTGGGAGAGGAGTGCAAGAACGTCAGGAACTTAGACTAGCAGCTGGCGCCCCGTGAACGTTTGAGGACACGGCCTATTGGTGCTCTCACTGCTAGAGGATAAAGATGATGTACTTTGTCTGATTCCATATCCTCCCACATATTGGCTCTCACCACACCTGCAGCATAACTGCTGGTCCAAAAACGCAGGTAAAATAAAATTATTACACAAGTTGTCACGTGGGGCCAGTGCTGCCCTGCTGCCACTGCTGAGCGCCTGGTTACGGTGGCAAGTGTTGGTCGGCCCATTAACCTCCTGCCCCGTGGGAGGGGTGAGAACCTCGACACCGGCCTACTTGGCAGAGTGTCTGGGGAAACGGCCTGCGAGTCGGAACACAGGCTCGCAAGGGGCCCGCAGATCATGTGTGTCATGGCCTTCCTGGGGCCTCCTCTAGCCTCACACCCCATAAATCTGAATCTGATGAGGATGGGCAATGACTGGAGATACTCCCCAGCGAGGCGGTGCCAAGAGCCCTGCCCAGGAGGGTCTGTCAGCGCCTGCGATGAAGCAATCGGAGGGGAACAGCTGCATCTGTCTTGGTAAACAGATGAGCTCAGTCAACACCCTCCGCAGAGCCAGCACACAAGAGCAGCAGCCCCGGGAGGCTCTGGGGCCAGCACATGGTGCAGGAAGAAGAGACCGGCTCATCCAACCCCTCAGATCCCGCTCTGCAAACCAAAGCCGGGAGGGAGATGGGAAGCAACTTGCCTGAAGCTACAAATCCAGTGTGTGGCAAAACTCAGACCTAGGGCGACAGTCTTCTGGATCTCGTTTGACTACTCATCCATCAGACTAAGTCTGGAGCAATCACTGTCACAACACCTCCAAGCCTGCCACCTTCCTGTGTGAGACACCCTGGGATCAAGGGAAGTTCCCAAGGTCATGCTGTCCACTCTCCTGCCCCCTGCACTGGGGATCAGTCCCTGAATGCAGTGGATATGTTGGATGCAGAGTCTGAATTCAGACCAACTGGTTTGTGCTGTGGCTGTGGCAACTGGCTCACTCTGACCTTCTGTTGTTTTCTCTGTCCAGTGGGGAGAATAAGATAATTCCAGCCCATTAGACCTGGGATTTTTTAAAAACCATAGAATCTTCCAGTTTCTAGTTAGAACTCAAAAAATGCTTGTTGAGTGAATCTTGACTGCTTGAGAAAATTCCATCTGATTTTACTTGCCCCCAAGAAAGCAGACGAGGAACATTACAATCAGACCCATTCTGGGCTCTGGACCTCAGTCTGTGGGGAGCAGATGCCAGGGTGGGAGAGTCAAGGCCACTGCCCCGTAGAAGAGTAGGAGAAGGGCGGTGAGAGAGTTAGATCACTTTCCTGGGGCTCTGGAGGGTGTTTTATGAACTCAGAGAGCCAGACCTTCATGCAAGGCAAGGTGCTGAGTCTCACCGAGCCTCGGTTTCTCCATCTGTAAACAGTGACAATAGTCTCTCCCTCGCTGGGAGTCAGTAAGGATCAGGTAGGAAAATGCACTTTGTCAAGTACAGTGGCAACGTGAGCCATTAGTACTCTGTTTAAAGATGACTGCTAATGCAGAGAGCCATTTAAGCTGACACTGGTGATGGATCCCTTATTCCCAGGGCCATTCAGAAGGATTTAGTGCTTCCCGCAAACACCCCTCAGGCTGTGGCTGCACCTACCCACCCAGATGGGCTCCAGCTGCCTGCTGTCCACTGCACCAGGGCTGCTCTGCAGATGGCCGGCTGCACCCACCAGGGGGAGACAGCGGAACACTCAGCGAAGAGCACACGCAAGGATGCGCACCCTACCTGCTTTCCTCACAGTGTGCCTACCAAGGCACTTTAGGAGGTCTCCATGGGGACCGACTGCCAGAGGAGGATGCTCCTTCCCCCCTTCACTTCATCCACTCCTATTTCTTTTCCTCTGCTCCGGATTCTTTAAGGAGCCCATGCAGTTCCTCTCTGCCCTTCTCCCATCCCCCGTCCCTTCCTTCTTTACTAACTTGAATGTTTTAATCAATATGGCACCTCTCTGGGGTCTCCACGCTGTCACTGCAATTTGGTGTGGTTCAGTGGGTGAATTTTCTTTTCCCTTCTAGTGGGAAACAGAATTATTTCCATGATAGGAGCTGACTGGTCCGAAGAGGCTTCTACACAAAGAGCACTATGAAGAAAGGAGACAGCTGGCTGGAAAGAGAGAAGGGATTTGGGGAATTGAAATGCTTTATGATATTGGACTTAAATGTGGAAAATTCACTGCTCTGCATTGCTCAAATGCCCCTGAATTAGAGCAGAAGGGGTATCAGTTAATTTGTTAGCTCTGAGCACGAATTCCTGGCCAGAGCTCTCTGCAGGATTTTTTCCGACTGGTGTGACAACCATTATGCTGGGCCTTGGTCTACACTCACCTCTTCTGGTATAGTCTGGATGGACCCCAGGGACTGCTCAGCTGGCAGGGGCTGCAGGCCATTATTCCCGCCCTTTAGAAGGGACAGCATCCAAACCACTCCAGAGAAGAAGCTGCCTGCCATTATTCTCACCTCTTTCTTCAGGAACAAGGACTGGGGACATCTTTGTGAAGCAGTGCGGTGCATTCAGAAGAGCACAGGACCGAGAAGGGAAGGCCAGGCTTCCAGCCCACCTCTCACATACCTGCTGATGGGCTGGGAACAACACCTTCTCCCTCCGACCTGCTGCTTCCTCAGCTGTGAAGCGAGGGATAAGGTTTTGACCTTTTCCCTAAGGTCACTGGGGAACCCATACAGTTCTAAGCAAGGTTTTGATGACCAGATTTGCTCGAGGAGTTATTGACCCAGAGAGTTATGGCAAGAAAATTGGGAAGTTTGGAGCTTTACTTTTTACCCCCCCCTTTTTTTTTTACTGTAGCTCTAACATATCACAATACATAAATTGCATTCTACAGTTCAGTTGCCTCTGTTGATTTTTAACACTTAAATCCCTTTATTTATGCATACTGTCCTATGCATAAGAGTCTTACCTGTGCATCCTAGAACTGTGAATTTAGCACTAGGGCTAGATCATCTCTAAGTTCTGACTCTAATTTTGCCATAAATTCTCAATCCAGTTGAGCCCAGTCCAGACTGGAAATGTGGGGTCTTGGTTTCTAAATCTACTTTTTCACACCTTTTTTCTGCTGCTGCTTGCCCTGTAATGAACTCCTGCCACCAGAAAGCTGCAAAATCCACCAGGTTTTGACTCCCAATGTTCAGTCTTTTCCATTGACTTGCCCATTGTAAGACCAGCTCTGCTGTTGTCTGATCTATGTTCTCCCTGCCTTTCTGCTTCCCTTTAGCCTATTTTTAGAGTTCCACCCTCTAATGGATGGATTCTAAGACATTTTGTGTTTCCTTTCTGAAGATGTTTCGGAAGTTTTCTCTTCTAACCCTCCCGAGCTACCTTTCTCCCATGATGGTCCAGCCCTGTCGGTCCTGTTGTCCTAGGTTCCAACCAGTCTTCCAGTGTTTGCCCTGGATAGCGATCACTCTTCTGTCAAGTTCCTTTCCGAGGCATCACCTCTGGACCATGGTGGTGAGCCATGGCCTCCCTCCCACATTGTCTCCCATTTGCCATGTTCTGAGCATCTTTGCACAGCCGCTCCTTTGTGCTGAGCATCTTCCAGAAGCACTGAACTGGGAATCGGGCTCACGTGAGTCAAAAGTATTCAAGAATGTATCTACGTGTTAAGTATGTTGCGCATCTGTATATGTCTAGATGACTTGGTGTGTGCCTGGATGCCAAAACCACTTGAAAATAGTGCTCAGATTTATCCTGAAAATAAAGACAGGATGTTTATCCCTGGATACCATTTAGTTAGTACTGACTGTATATCAGCAATTATTCTAGATGCTTTCCAAAAATCCATGTGATCAGTACTTCTACAGAACAATAAAAGAAGATAGCTATTTTAAATCTCCATTTATAGATGAGGAAATCAAGGATCAGAGAAGTTGAATAATTTTCCCAAATTCTCACAGCTAGTAAGTGGAAGAACCAGAGTCCAAAGCCATCTTGTGTGAGGGCATCCTTGCTGTGTAGCCTTGTCTATCAATCCAGGAAGGATATTAGATTAGGGCAATGCCTGTGATGTGCCTTGGGTCACCTGCAGTAGGTGGAGTGCATGCCTGAACCAGTGTCCTCAGGCAGAACTCCGGCTTCCGTTAGGACATGAACAATACCATCAGGCGTTTGCTCTTCACACAGATGCCTTCCTTTTCTTGGGGTCCATTTCAGTTTCCTAACACTCTGCTTTACCTCTTTAATTGGAGAAGGCCAAGGAGCCAAGGAAGCTTTGGGGCTCTGTTCTAGGAGGGTCCCACCCTCAGAGAAGGGGCTTCTCCAACCCGGGAGGCCGTGTCTCAGAAGTTGACATTTCCAGTAATGTCCTCTTAGCACTGGAACTTTGGAGGGAACTGTGTCATGCCAGAGTGAAGAAGGGTGCAGCAGAAGCTATTCAATAGATATCCCCAGCTCCAAGTGGGCATCAGCTTCCACACTGACAAAGTCCGAGGTTGGGATGCTCCCTCCCCACTGCTCGCTTCACCCACCGCCAAACGCAAGGGGTTAAGGCATTTCTATTCGCTCATCTGTGCCCAGCACTGGGCTTTGTATTGTGGGTAAAATAAATTACTAACAGCAGAGTCCTTGTTTGCAAGTTTACACAGTCTCTTTTCTTTCTCTCTCCCCAGAGGATGGGACCTTATGCAGATGAAAAGAAATTCTTACAGATTTTGCAAGTGCACTCAGTAGTTAGCTTTTAAAAAAATTTTTGCTTAATAACCTCTCTCTAAGATGCTGCGTTTTGTGGGTGATAACTGATCTCACACTTTAAATATTTCTGAGTTAGGAATCAATTGAGAACGTACAAGAATCAAACAGATGAATTTTAAAATGTTATTTTTACTGTGGATGAAGCTGAATTCAAATAAATGGTTGAGATATACAGCCACAATTGGGCTCCCCCTCCTCAGGTATCTTGGGAGAATTTGATCTGTGGTGTAGACCTGCCCAATATCACTGTCAGGAGAATGATGTGAAAGAAAGAGAAAGGAGAAAGACCACATACGCTTAGCTGTTAGTACACTAAGTCCACTCAGGGAATAGCCCAGCAAGGGCCAGATTAAAGCCAAAGAGCTAGGCTAGATGCATTACTCAGGGGACATCTCCGCACAAAAACATGAAACAAGGAAAATGGCAATTTTCCTCCAGGGTAGGGACATTCTCGAGTTGGTTTACTTCAGTTAACTTAGAAAGCAGTTCTTTAAAAGATGCATCAGTCATTTGCGAGACCAGAGAGTTACTATTTCCATGTTGACCGGGTAAGCAAGACACACTCCCATTAAAATTAAGGAAGAACTCATACTACATACAAGGATGTGAAAGTCTGGGCTTCCATCCCTAGGGGCTGTTCTGTGGAGGAGAGGAGGAGGTGTCCCGTGTGGCGACGAAAATCGTCTACTACCGTGCCCACACGTGTCCAGTGTCCCATATACTGTAGTTAAATAAATTGTAAAATCTCAGCAAAAAAGTTATATATGTATATATGTTATATATTATATATAATTATATGTTATATATTATATATATTTATATATATATGTTCTTGATGTTTTGCTGGTGTTTGTGCTCTGACCCCATTCCCTGTTATGTGGTCAGCATGCCTTATAAACAGACAACATAGTTGACTAATTTCCAGCCTTTACTCCTCCTCGCCCTGAATGTCACAGAGACCCTTGCCTCCTCCTGAGCGTCTAAGACTTATTCTCACTCCTCGCAGCCTGCAGAGGAGCTTAGGATATAACTCCATATAAAAACAAGTCTGTAAGTATCATAGTCTCCCAGCTTCTGGCTGGTAAAAACCACCCTCTCCTTACTTCCTTTTGATCCCACACACAGATTTTCAGCCATGGCAAAGCTATCTCCAGTTTATTTGTGGGTTTTCCCCCCACAGCAGTGGCCTCTGCAAGCAAGAGTATACTGGATTTTATTTGTCAGCATCCTCATTCAGAACAGAATATACCAGCCTAGTAGTCCTCTAAACCAGGCGTCCTCAAACTACGGCCCACGGGCCACCTGCGGCCCGCCGAGGACATTTATCTGGCCCGCCGGGTGTTTTTGCCCGTTTTGATTTTTAACTTCAAAATAAGATATGTGCAGTGTGCATAGGAATGTGCTCATAGTTTCTCTTTTAAACTATAGTCCGGCCCTCCAACGGTCTGAGGGACAGTGAACTGGCCCCCTGTTTAAAAAGTTTGAGGACCCTTGCCTAAACTATTAAACCCATCAGCACCCACTCTTCCTGCTATATGTCCCTGCTCCTGGGCCCTTTCTTCAACTTCCAAATGGGAGATCTCCACCTTCACGCTAGCTGGTGGAGAGCAGTTCTTCCAGCTTATAAGGACTTTGCTGGCCCAGAGCTGAAAACCCAAATGCCAGGCTTGGGCCCCTTGGGACCTGCTTTACAGGTCTTTCTCTGATGGAGGAGACAGTAGCTCCTTTTCCTTCGGGAAAGCAGACAGTAGCACATCGCTGATGGCATAGTGCTGGTGATGACAAGAGTCCCGGCCTTCAGAGGGGTTGCTGACACAGGCCTAGGATGGTAGCCCTGCTGGGACTTGGAAGGGGTCCCCAGGGGCATCTACCTCCTCAGCCCTCCTCCAACCTGCCTCAGAGAGACAGGCGTCTCTTGTTCTAATTGATCTTCTGAGAGAATATTCTAAAACCTTCTCTCTTAACCCATTTTTGGCATTTCCATTAGAAAATCATGGTAATGCCAAACTATTCTTAGCAGTTCTGTGGTTTTAAAGCCTGGGCATTCACGCAACCTATCAGAGACAGGATCGAAAAAGCTTCACGTACATTTCAAGATAGCTAGAAGAGAAGATTTTGTATGTTATCACTACAAAGAAAGTATACATATTTAAAATAATGCATATGGTAATTACCCCATGGTAACAGGGCAATTATCCATCCAATGCATGTATACAAACACATAATATATACATGTATTGAAACATCACACTGGACCTGCCTGCCCCCTCCCCCCATTAGGATCCAATAAAAAAGAAAACCTTCAAAGAAAATAAATTTTTTTTCTTTGCCCATTTGGCAGGGCTGTCCTCAGCTGGGTTAGTAAGCCATGAACTCCAAAAGTAAATAATCAGAGTCCTCATTCAGTGGATATTTTTTCCCCTGTAAACTACTCTCTTGAAAGGCCATCAGAACACTGGAAAACAAACATTCTTCAACTGCCTGCTTGATGTTTTCACCAGAATCCTTTGGTATGTGTATCTCCCTCCCAAATAATCCTGCAGGCCTTTTTATTTGAGTTCAGCGCTGGTCCAGGCTGCCTGCTAATATCGGTACCTTTACAGTACAAATCACATTTCTCCTATCAAGTCCCTGAGGCCAAATTCATGGTTTGCTTTTCCTTATAGCACCCACAGCACCTGGAACAGCTGCTTGCAGCCAGTGAGCACTTGAAAACAAATGCATATCCGACTGAATTGTGGAATTAATATGAGGTTTCGGCTTAACCTGAAGCAGCGTGTGTCTTCCAGGGGAAGGGCACATCCAAACCAGTCTCCTGCTCCTTCTTCACGCCCAGCAGTGTGAGAACTGACGCATGACCATCCTCCTTCCGGATCCTTCACACTCAAAGAAAGATTCAGTGGGGTGCACTGTCCCTAAAGCAAGGCAGTGGAACAGTAGTGCAGGGAGGAGTTTTAGAGATTACTTTAGATACTGCATAGTCCAACAGATTGGAAAATTGAGGTTCTGAGAAGAAAAATGAATTGGCTCAGGTCCCTAAGCTGGATGATGGAAGCATCAGTGCTAGGGTCCACTTCTGAGTCTTTGCTGAATAATCTTTCTGCTGCACAATGATATCAGTTCATGATCACAGAAAAATTTTCAACCTGAGTTAGAAGGAAAATTTTGGCTATTGTTATTAAACTCACTGGAAGGTCTCATTCCTTCAATTATTCAAGTTATTTAAAATTATATTATTTTAAAATGTTTAAATCATACATATTAACAATAAATATAAAAAATAACCCAGCACTTCATTCACTGAATACAGATGTTTAGACACATCCCATGACCAACGTGGTCCCAGGCATAATGACCAGCCAAGGAGAAGCCTGCCCGAGCCCTGTGGATCTGGTCCTTTCCCATCATAATAGGATTATAAAGTATTTAACTTCTGCTCCTAATATTGGAACCAGATTTGCACGTTCACCGCAGAAGCCCTTTTAGGAGCAGCCAGGGCTAGTGGGTCTTATCATTTATCACTTGTTTCAAGGGCTTTGGCTTTGATCTGGGGATAATTTGGTATGTTTACAAGTGGAATAAGCCTTTTGTCTAATCTGGGGAACCAAGTACAGAATCCAGCAGCCGGAAGTCTTGTGTTTATTTTGCTCAGGCAAACCCATGAATTCATCCTCATTTCAGGGAGAAACAAAGAAGGGGTTTCAGGAAGCCGTTCCCAGCTGTTGGGTACTCGTTTTTAAAAAAACAAAGAAAGCCTCTCAGGCTGAAGAAGTGCTGCTGCCCCGGAGCCCAGCAGATGAGGAGAGACAGGCATTCCTGTCGGCCAGTGGCAGGGCCGTGAGAACCAGCTTCTCCCAGCTCCCTGCTCCCCGAACCGTGGTCGTGTCTAGGCAACCTCAATACACCCTCTTGAGGTTCTACAAGGGCTTAATGTAGTGCGAGGAAGGAGAGACTAGGTTGTCAGGGTGACATCTGATTGCTCTTTTGAATAGGATTTCAGAAGCTTATGTCTTGGAGGAATGAGTAGCACATACACTCGGCTCCATTCAGAAGCTGTATGCATTTACCCACACACAAAGGAATATGAACTTTTCTTGAACTTTGACACATTAACTGCCCTGTGAGTTGTATTTAACTCAGGCCGGTTTAGAGCCCGGGGCCTCGTGAAGCATATGTAACTCATGCGTCTCTTCACCTTGGGAGCTGCGTAACTAGAGCACAGAAAACAATAAAATATAACAAATTGTCATTAAATTAGAAAGGATTATTTTATTTTTGAAGTTTTTATTCTATCTTTGTAATAAAATACCTTGGCACCAAGGAAAAATTTTTTTTCTAGTGTGGCAGTCAATGTGTTAAAGGACAGATAATCTCAGTATCTAAAGTTAAGTTCTGGTCAAAATGATGTTTTCATATTATTACTGGTTCTTATAGTTGTAATTCCTCTTCTGAATTGATAGATTACCCTTATGCTAATAATGTGATATTCTAACTATTTTACCTATTGCTTCAAATATTGCCGATTTAAAATACCTGTTCTATAGATTAAAAATTAGATTTTAAGCTGTAGGTGCTATGCCTACCTTGAGTTTAAAATTCATTTTGGGGAATCCTACTTCTGCTTCAATTGAACTTGCTCCCTTTTGTGACCTTAAAGGGTGCAGTGGCTCCCGACTGTAATCCTAGCACTTTGGGAGGCCAAGGCAGGAGGATCACCTGAGGTCAAGAGTTTGAGACCAGCCTGAGCAAGAGCAAGACTCCATCTTTACGAAAAACAGAAAAATTAGCTGGGCGTGATGGCACTTGCCTGTAGTCCCAGCTACTTGAGGGGCTGAGGCAGGAGGATCACTTGAGCCCAGGAGTTTGAGCTTGCTATGAGCTATGATGATATTACTGCACTGTAGCCCAGGAGACAGAGCAAGACTCTGTCAAAAAAAAAAAAAAAAGGCTGAGTACCACAGGTGATGGAAGTGAACTGGAAGAATGGGGCCCAGTTTTATCATTATTATTATCATTGATTTATTCTGTCCATTTTTATTATAGTTTTACAAAGTGTTTTGAAATGTACCTGCTTTAAGAAGGAAAGATGTATGGGACACTTGATTTTCTAGAAGGATATTACCAACATCCATATAGACAAAGGTGAAAGTCAATACTAATGATCCATTATTAAGATCAGTTTTGGATTTTAATTGTTAATAATTGAACTTATCTATCACTTTATGTAATCATTATGTAAAATAAGTATTTTCTAATATGGAGAGATTAAAATGTTATAACAGCTGTACATCTAACTTGTAGCAGAACTAGGGGCAGAACCTGAGTATTTCTACTCCCATTTCCTTATCTTTACAACACACTTCAGTTTAAGCAGAACCACTTTGTCCAGGTATTAAAGTGGGTTTTGATTGATCAAGATTCTAATTTCTTCCAATATGGAAATCCTTTCATATACACATACCTCACATCTTCTTTGCGTCCTATCTCCCCAGTCCACCTTTCTAATTCCAAGTGGATTCCCACCACAGAGCAGGCTGGAACAGCTCAGTGACAGCAGCCACTGGGTGGATTTTCTAGTATCTCCCTAGATGTTTAAAAAAACACATGCTTTTTCCTGACATGCCTCAGTGGGCAGTAGTGGTAAATTGTATTAGAAAGAGCAGTGAATGCAAAATCAAGTAGGTATGGGTTCAAGTTTTGGGTCCCCCATTTATTAATTCTATGACTAAAAAAGTTAATAAATCTCTACATAAAAAGTCTTAATAAAATGTTAGCAATTCTATCCAGCTGTATATAATACACATATAATACTTACCATCAAGAACTTATTCAGGAAAGCTGAGTTTGTTTAACATTAAAAATTCAATTAATATAATTTAACACATTAACCTACAATCATCTCCATAGATTCAGAAAAAGCATTTTATAAAATTTAGCCCATTCATGGAAAAAAATAAAAGAAGCATACCTTTCAACAACTTAGGAATAAAAGGAAACTTTTGCAATTTGCAGTCATCTATAGGTGAACAGCCTATAACTTGCAGCATACTTTATAGTGAAATTCTAAGTGCTTTCCCCCTAAGAAAAGGACCAAAACAAGGATGTTTGCTTTCACCACTTCTATTCAACATTGTACTGGATGTTCCAGCCTGTATAACAAGCCAAGATAAAGAAATAAAAACATGAATATTGGAAAGAGAAGAAGTCAAACTCTTAATTTACATAGGACATGATTATATATGTAGACAATCTATTATATATGTAGACAATGAATCAACAAAAAACTAGTAGAATAATAAGTTAGTTTAGTAAAAATCAGGAAACAAGGTCAATATATAAACAATTGTATTTCTATACATTGGCAAAAAAACACTAGGAAATAAAAAATCAAAATACAATTTACAAAAGCATCAAACATACAAAATATTTAGGAATAAATTTAATGGAAAATGTGCAAAATCTATGAACTGAAAAAATTGCTAAAACAATTAAATAATATCTAAATAAATGGAGAGATATCATTAAGATCACAACTCTTTCTAAATTGCTAAAAAGAGTCAGTCAAATTTTAGCGAAAATCCAAAAAGACTTGCTTTGTAATAATTGACAAACTAATCATAAAACTTATATGTAAATATAATGAAGCTAAGTTTTCCAATACAATCTTAAAAAATAAGATCAAAGTTGGAGGAGATATGTTACCTGATTTCAAGACTTGTTATAAAGCTACAGTAGTCAAAACAGTGCAACACAGGCAAATTGACAAGTAGGTCAATAAAACATAATAAGGAGTTCAGAAATAGACCCACTCACATATGATTAAGTTTTTTGACAAAGCCACCAAGGCAATCCAACAGAGAAAAGAAAGTCTTTAAACGAATGGTGCTAGAGCAACTAGATTCTATATATGGAGAAAAATGAACTGCAAACACTACATTATACCACACACAGGAGTTAGTCTGACATGAGTCATAGAGCAAAATATAAAATGTAAAATTATAAAGCTTCTATAAGAAAACCGAGGGGAATATATTTACAATTATGGGCAGGCAAAAATTCTCAGATAGAACATCAAAAACACTCTAAAAGACAAAAAATTGATAAATTAGACTTTATAAAATAAAAAATGTCTTCTCATCAGAACATACCATTAAGAAAATTAGAAAGCAAGTCACAAACTAGGTAAAAATATTTTGAATACACTTATCTGAAAAATGACTTTTTATACAGAATATATAAGTTCTACAAATCAATGAGGAAGACCAACAATTTGATCTTTTAAATAGGGCAAAAAAGCCTTGGCTGTACACTTCACAAAGATATATAAAAAGCCAATAAGCACATGAATAGGTTCTCAACATCACTTGTATTTAGAGAAATTCAACTAAACTCACAACAAGATTCCATTTCGCACACAGGAGAATGATTAAATTTAAGAAGCTTGACAAAACCAAGTGTCACCAAGCATGTGCAGGAAGGGGTGACCTCTCCCACTGCTGTGGTCTGTGAAGGGGAACAACCACTTTGGCACTCTGCTTGGTAGGCTCTTGCGAAATCAGTCCTGTGACCCTGCAATTTACCCATGAGAAATGAACATATATGCACAAAAAGCAAAAAGCCTTGAATAAGAATGTTTATAACAGAATTTGCAAAAAGAGCCCCAAACTGAAAGCAATCTGTGCATTAACAAGGATTCATGAACAAACCAGGATGTATTCATACAATGACTAAAAGGGATAAACTACTGACAAAGACAGCTGTATGAATGAATCTTGAAAATATATGTTGGGTGAGAAAAGCAAGATGATTACATTTATAGGAAGTTCAAGAATAGGTGGTATGGCCTGTGTTATGGGCTGTGTCCTCCCCAAACTGGTGTGTTCGTGTTCTAAGCCCCTGCACCTCAGACTGTGAGGATAATTGGAGATAGGGCCTTGAAAGAGGTAGTTAAGTTAAAATGAGGCATTTGAGTGGGCCCTGATCTCAGACTATTAGTGTCCTTGCGAAGCAGAGATTAGGACCCAGACGCACACAAAGAAGACCACGTGAGGACGCAGGGAGAAGGCCATCTGCAAGCCAAGGAGAGAGACTGGCTTCGGAAGAAACTAACCCTAACAGCACTTTGATCTTGGACTTCTGTTCTCCAAATTGTGAGAAAATAAGTTTCTGTTCTGTAAGCTACCCATTCTGTGGTCCTTTGTTATGGCAGCCCTAGCAAATTAATACAATGAGCAAAACTAGTAAATGCTAATAGAAAACTAAAGAGTGGATGCCTCTTAGGGGAAGGTTTTTGACTTGAAAAGGGCATCAGGAAACTTTCTGGGGAAATGAAAATGTTCTATAAATTGGTTAGGGAGGTGGTTGTTTGGATGTATAATTGTCAAAGTTATTCATTAAACTGTATTCTTAATGTAGGTGTATTCTATTATCTGTGAATTATACACCAACTTTAGGTGGAAAACTTAAATTCATCTAAGTTCCAACATTTTGTTCCGGCAAGTGTTAACAGCTCTTGGTAGTGTTAAACAGCTCTTAAGTGTTAACAGCCCTTGGTAGTGTTAAACAGCTCTTAATGCTGGAAATAACCGGGCAGGATGCGGAGAGTCAGAGAACTGTCTTTATTCCATCTGCACCCTCAGCCGCCTTCTGTTCTTCTGACCCACCTTCCCCGTTCTCCTGCTTTTATACCTTCGGTAGGACTCAAAAAGCGTCCAATCAGCAACAAGCATTAACAGCCAATCAGCAACAAGCGTTAACATCCAATCAGCAACGAGCTATAACATCCAATCAGGAACAAGCTATACCATCCAATCAGGAACAGTGAGATTCAAAAAGTACCCAATCAGGATCGCTCAAGCAGCGTGACTGGAGGACGGGAGCAGGCGGCTGAGCATCGAGCGCGGGCCCAGACCCGCACAGGAGGCCTGGCTCTAGCGCACCCCGGCACCTGCACACCCACCTGCCGCTGCCTCCAACCCGCCCCTCACAGCACCGGCCTGCGATGATGCAGAGCGGCGAGGAGGCGGCGAGCGGCCGCGTCCCAGCGCCTGACAGTTTTCCCCATCAATTTCAACTGAACAGGAGGGGATGATAACATAGCTCTTACGGGGTTGTTGCTGCCACAAAGTGACATAAAACCCACAAAACGCTGGCCCAGCACTCAGCACAAAGGAAGCTCCCAGTATTCGTTCCATCTGCACCTGCCTCCATACTCTGGCCTCTCGTTCCTTTGGAATATTTGCTTTCTGGAATTTTAGTTAAAAACATCAATGAGACAAACCAGACTACTTTGTTCTTTTCTTCTGTGGACTCTGCTTTTTGTTGGAGGTCTCTCTCTCTTTTTCAATCTGTCCCCGAATAATCACCTAGTGCCATGTAGAAGTGCCAGCATGCCACCCACCCTGAGATGGCCTTCACCTGGCCAGAGGCTTGGATTCCATTCCTGAATGAATTTCACACATTCTCCTAGTGGCCATCGATCCTTCCTGGCTCCGATGTCACCCTGCAAACTGCCCTAAGAAGGTTTGTTGTCAGGCGTCGAGGGAGGTGGCTGCCCATCTTGCTCACATGAACTATTCTGCTGGGAAATGGAGCCGGTCCCCTCCCACTCAGGTTCGTGGCACTTTTATGTGGGGCCTGGAGAGGAGAGCTGATGTGCAGCTGGTCACATCTGAAAGCCAGTCCCTGGGAGGGCCCCTTGTCCTCTGCCTCAGAGAGTTTAGCTTTTGCCCGAAGATTCTAAGAGAAGTAGCGTTAATGTTCAGCTTAAAAATTTTCACTGTGAACCAAAGTAGAGCATGTGGGAGTCTATGCTCATCGGCAAAATGGTCACACGGGAATCCCCAACCTTGTTCATGCATATCTTCTCTTCACCCAGGTCACTCCCAAATCACTGGAAAAATTAGCTATTCATATGGATGAAAGGATGGGAAACGGGGACATAGATGGCCAGAGATAAAATATTGTCTAGAAGTCTCGGTGCCAGCATGGATGGTGTCACCGAGGCCTGTCTTAAGCATGCATGCTTCAGTGGCTTCCTGCTTGCCATCGTGAGTGTCTGAACTGACCCAGCTCTCCTAGGGCCCAGCACCTGGCCTCCCCCACCTACACAGCCCTCTTCTCCGTTATCCTGTGCTTATCCTCCACTCTTGCAAGATTTGTCACTTTACTGGCCCTGTGGGAGCTATAATCATTCCCGCAGAATGATTACGGATGATCTTAGGGTTGGCGATACTCATGCGGAGAGAGATGGAGAGATGTGTCTGGGAGGAAAGTCGGGTTGTGCTGAGGAACAGAGAGGCTCTAAAGTAGCTAAAACTGGGAAATGGAGAAGTAGGGAGTAAGTGCATTTGTAGGGCCCGAAGGAGATGAGAACCCTGGGAGTGATGCAGGGGTGTCCCAGTGAGAGGAAGAAAGGCCCCTGAACTTGCCAAGTGGGTTCTTGGCTTCCCAAGGAAAGAATTCAAGAGCAAGCCACTAGCTGCAGGAAAGCTCATTGAGAGAGACAGACGAGGGACCCTACACCACAGACAGAGTAGGGGTCCTTCCTGAGCAGGAGGGGGCTTCTTATGGGGCAATGGTAATGTTTTCATGTGTTCAAAAACCCTGTAGGTGACCAGCGTTGTCTTGGGGCCAGGCCTTAAAGGTCAATCATAAACTGGTGTCGCAGGAAGGTGAGCACAGACAATCTGTAAGGCATCAGTTAGTAATGCGCCCACCCTCGTGTGCTCCCATGCTGGCCACTTGCTGGTGACTTCCTTGTTCAGGGAGGGTGGGGTCCACACTCAGGCTCCTGCAAACGTCCTCTTCTGCCTTTTCCCCTATCAGCAGCTTCCAGGTTGGATAGGCAGGGACAGTCCTTAAGAATATTTTGAGTTAGTCAAGAAAGCTTCGTGGAATAACACTGCATTGTACAACTCCAGAGCCACCACGTACAGAGAATAAGATGTAGCTGTGTGACATCGTGGCCTGGACCTCACAGGGGATGTGGGATTTCGAAAGCAACTTACATGATGGGAAAGGGAGAGCGAAAAAGAAAAAGAAGAGAGAAAGAGAGATTACCTGAGGTACACTGTGGAGGCAGCTCGGGAGTGAATGAGGGAAAGCTGTCTATGGTTAAAAATATACGTGTCCTTTCTCAGCTCATGTTTGTCAGAACCTTCCCTGAGTTCTAGGCCCGGGTCTCTGCTAATCTATTTCAGCCCAAAAATTGGACTGAAGAGGAGAAGTTAAGGAAGCTAGAATTGCTTTTCCTGGAATGATGGAGGCCAAAGGGTGACTCAACAAAGCTTTCCAAGTCAGGAAAGGTCATTTTCCAGGCTGCGGTGACCAGCTGTCCTCTCGCTCCCATGACTGCAAAACAAGATTTCAACTCACGGAGACTCATGACTCATTTTAGAAAGCCATTCTGCAGGACTGACCCCACGTCAATTTATTTTTACGCTAGTTAGCGCCATAAAAGAGTCTAAGAAAGCATCATTTGACCTTTTTAAACAGTCTCTGACAAAGAGGAAGGACTTCAGATCATAGATAAGTCTTATTCATTCATTTCATAGACACAAAAACTGAGAACTTAAGAGGTAAAGTGACTGTATCTAAATCACATAATCAAGTGGTTATATTTTATTTCTAGGAAAAAAACCAATAATTCTTTATTTGGTATCCATGAACCCCTAAGGGATCCATGAATCCCCTGAATTTGTGTGCAAAGTTTATGTGTATCTGCCAGTCTGCTAGTAGGTGGTTTACACCAGTACATCTGGACCAGGTGTTAAAATATTCAAATGCCTCCGAACTGGTTGGTATATAGACTCTGTTCTGAACTCTCCGAGTGCCCCACAGCCGCAGCTGTTCTGGCCTCTCTCTAGGAACCCTCTAGGATGTTCCCAAATCCAGCAAGTGAAGGCCTGGTGTCTGGCCCAGCAGGGAACTGCTAGGATCCTTCGCTCTCAACCAACAGTGCCCGGACCATGCTAGATTTGTAATATTTTGAAAATTACTCTTGTGTGTGTGTGTGCACCTGTGCATGCATATATGCACTCTCTGGAAAGAGGCCATGTATATAGGCTTTTATTATGTTGTCCAAGAGGTAGCATAAGTCACTGTTCCTATCTATGGTCTTCTCCCACTGGACTGGTCGGGGGGGCATATAAGGAGCTCCGGATTATTAATGAAACATAATCGATAACATTGTCCTAGTAAACATTTTTTTACAGCCCTCTACAGCTACAGCAAAATCATGTGTTTGGATTAATGGGAAGTAGACGTGGATGTGTGCAGTAGTGAATGTTCTATACCAGAAGTCTGTCTCTCTCGCTGAACAACATCAGGGCAAGCAAGTTCAATGCAATTAAAGTACATATTCAGCACATTTTAGGGGTGTCTAGGAGGACAGGCTTAAAGAGCCATGCGCCAATGAACCTTTATTTTATCCTACTCTGCGTGAGGTCTTTGGCTAGGCTCTGCAGAAGGGTTCTGAAATAAGCCCTGAGAAGTCTCTAAGATACCATCTGGGCTAAATTATTCCTCATTTTCACGGAGACTGAGACTAGAGGGTATAGTGACATGCCGATGACAGTGCTGAGCCTCAAGTCCTGATCTTTTGTGCCTTTAAATTTGAGACATTAAAGGGACTTAGAGGTTATCTGGCCCAAAGCTCTCTTCCTGAAGATAAGAAACAGATTCACCAAGGTCAGTATAGCGTAGTGGTTGCAACAATCAAGACAGGGCCCAGATCAGCTCTTCTGATTCTCTGATCAGTGCCCTTTGTCACATCCTCATAGGATCTTTCCCGGCTTCGGTAGCTGGCAGGGTAGAGACAGGGGATTAGGGTGCCCAAAGACAAGGAGGCGGGGCCTGAGTCCTGGCTTCACAGTCCTGTAACAGTCTTGGGCCAATGACTGCGTGTCCCTGAATCTTAGTGTTGTCTACACTGCTGGGATGTACTTACTTACATTTCAAGATAAATATTAAGTATAATTCTTTGTGAAGCATCTTGCATTTTGCCTAGTGTGCCTCACAGGCTCAGCCAGCCTTGGTTCCCAGGCTTTGCACATCCTCTTCCCTCTCTGCCTCAACAACATGGAGTCTCTTTCCTCAGGAAATAGAATCTGAGGTATGTGCTTCAACAAGGACACTTCTAGAAAGTGATAATTGTCTGCCTCGAACTCGGTGAAGGTTTGCAAAAATATGGCCATAGTGGTTAAACTACCTAAAATAAGATCCTAGGAAAGAAGGCTTTTGGAGGCTACTTTATCAACCCTAAAAATGTACTTTCCTTTGACTTATAAATTTCATTTCTAGGAATTTATCTTAAGTAAATAATCAGAAATGCTTTACATGTTTATATGACATCTTTGTTCGTGAAAGAAAACCAAAACTATCTAGCAATTAGATTAGAAATAACCTCACGATAGATTGGCAATCCATGTAGAGTGATGCTATGCGGCCTTCTAAAATAGGCTTATTGGAAAATAGTAGTAGTTAAGTTGCAAAGTTTTAAAAAAGTACATTATAAAAATGGTACATATTGTATAATACTATATTGCAAATATATGTCAATATGTATATACATCTGCCTAAAATAAAGCCACAAAGCATGCAAACCATATCATTAACAGTAAATTGTTGCAGGGTTATTGAACTGTAGGTCATCTCTTGGGCCCTGTGTGGTGTGAGAAGAGGCAGAGCTATGTATTAGCCACACAATACAATGTCATTTTCTTCCTAAGTACATAGGAACATGGTATTTCCAGGTGTCCTGTATGTAGGTTGTCCAAGGGATCAATTCTGGCCAATGGAATGTAGGAGCAGTGATGGAGGCTACAAAAGGGCCTGGCTTTAGGAAAATCTTGAGAAATCCTCCTCTCTGTCTCTGTCTCTGCTTGTTAACCAGTCGGTCAAATTATGCAAAGGGTCTAGCTGAAGACCTTGAGGTCCTGGGAGCCACAGCATGGCAAGATGGAAGAATCCTGAGTCCCTAAGTCACTGCCTGTGGAGTCACCAAAGAGAGCCACCTGCCTAGAAACATCTGTGTTCAACCTTGTGTGAGGGAGAAATACATTTTTATTTTGTTAATCCACTATGATTTTAAGGTTGTTTGTTATCGGAGCCACTGTTAATTGCCCTGATACAATATAAGCTATTCAAGTTTTCTACAGTAAATACGTATTACTTCTGAAATTAGAAAAAAAAGTTATTTATAATAAAAAGAATGACTGCCCATCTCTCTTTTTCCATATGACACCCACTACTTTAAGGCATTCAGGAAGATATGTACCTTTAAACACCCGCGAGTAAAGGGCTAATCGCCCTCCTATCCCTCTCGCTCCACGTGCAGAGACACAGTGCTCTGGAAGCATTTTGGCAAACCCGCCACTCCTTTGCCTCTGTACAGTCACAGCTTGTTTGAAGACTTAAGCTGCTTTACCAGAAACCCGGGGAGCAGAGCTGCAGAGCCGCTGGCAGCTGATTCCCGGAAATCGCAGGCAGGCACAAGCGCTGCTGTTTGGCCCAGGGCCCAGCATATGGTTTTGGAGAAGACGTATTTGTCATGGATGGTTCTCACTCTGCAACTCTGCTTAAGCCCAGGAGTTGCCTGATGTGAACATGAACGTGGCAACTGTGGAGCGACTGAGGGCTTTGGGAAAAGACGAGGCCGGCATGGTGAGTGGACTTCTGCTTGGCCCGGACCTGGCCCAGCCACTACGCTCCCCTTCCAGGGTCAGCAGTCTCCCGCCCTCTGGCTGCCGTGTGCAGCCTACACAAAGGTTGTGACACGTGAGGTCATGGTGCGCGTCCGTTGGTATCAAAGCCTTGTTTCAGAATGAGGGTACTAAGCCTGGCACTGCTGGCCTGGGCACTGTGGGAAGACAGCTGGGGCGCCATGAAGGGGAAATGAATAAGGCTCAGAATCGCTGAGCTTATTACCTCCAAGACACTGCACTGGGCACTTTGCACGTATGCTGGCATTTGCCCTGTCAGGTGGGTACGAAACCCTCATTTTACAGATGGAGAAAGTGGAACCTAGAACTGTCAATACCTTGGCACAATTAGCACATGGTATCACTAAAATTTGGCCTAAGTCTGCTGTCCAACTCTTCTATGATCTTTTTTTTTTTTACTTATAAGAATGATTAAAGTATTCAACTGAAGGCCAGAGGAGACATTTCAAGTTTTAGTTTCAGATTGTGATAAACATTAAAATATCTCCCTCCTACCTCCCACCTGGTGGCTCCAGTTTATTTCCTGCAGAGTTTAGGAATTGCTCTGAATACCTCCTTCCTTTTTCTTTGCCTGCCTCCATGTTGGACTGGGACTACTTGAGTTACCTGGGTACAAGTGTGTTGGCTGCCCCATTTGTGACCTGGAGTCAGTACCAACCATGACTTTTGAGATGGGATTTGTCACTTGAGCCCTTCAATCTCCTCCACCCCCAGCCTCTTTTGCCTTTAGGGGTCACAGGTTTAGATATTCTTCAGCTTGTGCCTGTGAACTAAAATAAAATCCCAAGCCCCCCACTGACTTAACAGAACCCCTCTTGGCCAAGGGGACCCCAGAAAACCTTAAATCTGAGTTCCTGGCCATGAAGGGAAAGGAGACTGGACATATCTTGTTATACCTTCTGCCTTTGGAGTTTACATACTAAATATTAACAGGATCTCAGGCCATGCAGAGCAAAGGTTAAATCACCTGCAGGCCATCAATCTGCTTCACAGATCACTTGAATTGTATATACTGGCTGGTCTCTGTTTAACAGACATCCTTGTCTTAACTTAAAACATTTCAAGTCCTTAGACAGAGCTTCATTTCTTTAACCAATTACAAATCAAAGAATCTTTGAAGCCACCTATAATCTGTAAACATCCCCTTTGAGATGCCCTGCCTTTTCAGGACAAACAAATGTATACCTTCCTTGTATTGATTTATGATTTTACTTGCAATTCCTGTCTCTCTACAGCATATAAAGCCAAACTATAATCCAATCTCTGGGAACCACTTGCTCAAGACTTTCTGGATGTGGCTCCCTCGGCCAGGGTCACACACATTGGCTCAGAATAAAGTTTTTAGAATTATTTTAGAGTTTGGGATTTTTTTTTTTCTGTTAATATGCCAAATCTGGTTGGCCCTGCCTTACTCTCTCCTTTTCTCTGTCTCTGCCCCTGTCTCTCACTTGCTCTCTCTTTTCTTCACACACACACACTCCAGTTTGAGCCCCCATTTAAGATAATCATGATGAGCCCTTATAGGAAGGCTGTGTTTTAAAGTTGTGTGCAAGCCAAGGAAACTATCAGGAGAGCAAACAGACAACTACATGTCCAATAAAGGGCTGATAACTAGAATCTATATAGAACTCAGGAAAATCAGCAAGAAAAAAAATTGAACAACCCCACTAAAAAATGGGCAAAGGACATGAACAGAAATTTTTCAAAGGAAGATAGACTAATGGCCAACAAACATACAAAACAGTGCTCAACATCTCTAATCATCAGGGAAATGCAAATCAAAACCACAATGAGATATCACTTATCCCCAGTGAGAATGGCCTTTATCAAGAAGTCCCAAAACAATAAATGTTGGCGTGGATGCGAAGAGACAGGAACACTCCTACACTGCTGGTGAGACTGCAAACTAGTTCAACCTCTGTGGAAAGTAATATGGAAATACCTCAAAGAACTAAAAGTAGAACTATCATTTGATTCAGCAATCCCATTACTGGAAAGGAAAGGGAAGTAAGGAAAGAAAAAGAAGACATTCTATAAAAAAGACATCTGCACTAGAATGCTTATAGTAGCACAATTCACAATTGCAAAGATGTGGAAACAACCCAAGTGCCCATCAATACATAACTGGATTAATAAAATGTGGTATATGTATACCATAGAGTTCTACTCAGTCATAAAAAAAAATGGTGATCTAGCACCTCTTGTATTATCCTGGATAGAGCTGGAGCCCATTCTTCTAAGTGAAGTATCCCAAGAATGGAAAAACAAGCACCACATGTACTCACCATCAAATTGGTTTTAATTGATCAACACTTAAGTGCATATATAGTAATAACATTCATTGGGTATCAGGCAGGTGGGAGGGGTTAGGAGGGGATGGGTATATACACACTTAATGGGTGTGGTGTGCACCATCTGGGGGATGGACCTGCTTGAAGCTCTGACTCGGGTGGGGCAAAGAAAATATATGTAACCTAAACATTTGTACGCCTGTAATATGCTGAAATAAAAAAGAAATAAACAAAAAAATTTAAACAATGAAGTTGTGTGCATACTTGTTACATCTTCTAATCCCTGTAAATATACTTGTGGTAGCTTTTTCAGAAAGTGTACTAATATCCATGATTGAATGACTTAGAGGATGACAGGAGAATTTAGGGACATTCTGTGTGGCTTCAATTAGGTAAGGTACTACCTGAAGAGACCTTTCCTTAATTACTCTTATTTGAAAATGAGGACGAGAACAAGTCTGTCGTGCAGTGCAGACACAATCCGATTCCTGACAGACGCAGGGCACTGTGTCTGTCACAGCAGCGAGTCCTCAATGGGTTCTGCTCTTGGGGACAGGGGTCCACTCCCTTTGTCTTCCAGGACACATCTCAGGAGGTTGGTCGGAAAGACATTCCCTCTGGGACCTGCACCACTTTGGAAGCCCTTTCTTACTGGTGCTGATCACTCAGGGATTTCCTTAGACATGGAGAAACGACAGCCCTCTGTGTGGAGGGCTGTCGGCCAGAGTTGAGTCCCTCCTTCTCTCCTGAATCTGCTTTCTGTCGTCTTCACTGTCTGTGTTCTCCGCAGACACCCATCACACAGTGCCAAAGATGGCTCCAAGCCTCTCCGGGATTTCTGGGCCTCAGGTTCCCTGATCCCAGAGACAAAGAAAGTCCCTTGCCCCTTCCCAAAGTCTATATGTCACACTGCAGGGAAGGCTCTGCTTGGCCCTGCCTTGGTGCTGTGCCCATTTCTGAGCAGTCCTCTCTGGCTGAGGGCTGAGGTGCTGCAGGAGTCAGGCTGGTCACAGGTCACCCTTTCACTGGGCTCGAGGCCCGGCAGACCATAGCTGGGTGGCCCTACCTGGGCCACTCGGGATGGGTGCTCCCAGGAAGGGAGGTTTCTGTAGCAGAAGAGGATGAAAGGGGTCAGGAAGGCAGAAACAACACTCACGGGTACATTATGTGCATGTTAAACACGGAGTAAACATTGCGGTTTCTCAAGGATGTGTATGTTTCAGAAAATCTGTGCCATGTGGGAGTGCCGTTTGAGTTGCAAAACTGTGGTAAACACTTACTATTTTCATTAACCTGCTCTTTCAGATGCTGTAGGTCTTAATCTCACTTTCTTTCTCCCTCCCCTAAGTAAAAATTCCACAGATGTTTGCATTCAGGCTTAGGTTTCATTCATTCTGCTGTTTTCTATAATGTTGCTTGGGAATTAGACTATCCTTCTTATGCGCTTTTTTGTGATTTGGTAAAACTCAGGGGTGAATTTCTTGCTTTTGTCTTTCTTGCCATGGGAGAATGGAAAGTAGTGGCTTTTGTTCAATCCTATTACTTTTTCTTTTCTTTTTAAAAATAATCTAAAAGAACATCACCTTGGGCCAAGAATCTGGGGGCAGCTCCCTCCTTTTTTTACTGCTTCCTTCCCTCTCTTATGTCTCCAATCTAGCTTGTCTTTCTGAACGTTTTCAACTCCTTTTTTTGGCTCCTTTTCATCCTGGCCTTAGAGAAAAAGGACAAGCACAGGCCTAGAACAAGTATGGTCAGGGCTCCGCTGACCAGCACACGTCCTTGTTACCTGGAGCACAGTCGACTCAGGGCCCCGTGAGAACTGTCCTCGCGTGCAAAGGACATCTATAGCAGGCTTGTCGTCCAAGTCCCTGGAGACCATGGAGAGGCAGGTACAAGCTAGGAAATACATTCATCCCCCGGCATCCGTGGGGGGTTGTTTCTAGGCGCCCCCTCCAATACCTAAATCTGTAAATGCTCAAGTCCTTCTGTATCCATGGGTTCTGCATCTGTAGACACAGAAGGTCGACTGCAATGTATGTGGGGTGGGCGCTATTCTGTTGCAAACAAAAAGTGAAACTAGATAGGCCAGGAGGCTCCATCTGGCCCAAGACACCAGTGACTCCATGGAGATGACCCAGACCACCAAAAGGGATATCCCCAGGCACCTGATCTGCCATTCCACTAGCCCTTGTGAACACCGAGTGTTGGCTAACATTGCCTCCTGCTACACTCAGGAGTTCTAGACCAAAGCTTGCTTAATAACTATCAGTTTAGAGTACTAGATTGCACACAAATTTCTTCATGTAAGCCTCTTAAGCACCTGATACTCATTCCCTTCAGAATGCAGACTGAAGCTTAAAAAAGTTATATTCCTCGATCAGTCCATATGGCCAGTAAGTTGCAGACCCAGGGTTTGAAAACAGATTTATTCCACTAAGTTAAGGCAGGCAGCTGCCTCTGTGGTATGATTTCTGAAATAGGGGGAGCTCTGCTCCCACAAAAATCTCCTTTCTCCGTTATATACTATCTCAATAAATGAAAAGACTGTTTAAGTTACTGTATTAGTAAATATCTTGGATGTTGTGGCAGGGACAGGTAGTGCTCCCTAAGGACCATGGGCTCCCCTCCACTTCTAGGCCTGTCTTGGCAGTAAAGAGGGGCTAGTTCTGGCCAGCTGCCTGCGAGAAATGACACACTTACACTCCCACGCCAGGAGTCAACGTGTCTCTGCCATCTACTTTGTAATAATGTTCTCCAGAAAGGCAATAGGAGACGTGTGTGTGTGTGTGTGTGTGTGTATATATGTATATGCATGTGTGTATATATACACATACATATATGATATTGTGGGGTTCAGTTCCAGACTATCACATTAAAGTGAATATTGTGATAAACTAAGTCACAAAAATTTTTTATTTCCCAGTGCACATAAAAGTTATGTTCACATTATACTATAGTCTATTAAGTATGCAATAGCTTAATAACTATCAGTTATTATATCTAAAGAAACAATGTACCTACCTTAATTAAAAAATACTTTGTTGCTAAAAAATGCTAAGAAAGTAAGCACATGCTCTTGGGAAAATGGCTCCAATAGACTTGCTTGATGCAGGGTTGCCACAAGCCTTCACTTTGTGAAAAATGCAACATCTGCAAAGCACCATGAAGTGAAGCACAATAAAGCAAGGTATGTCTGTATATGTTGTTAAGGACAAGGGAGAACTTCCTCTTTTCTCCTGGAAGGTTCACTGAAAGATCAACTCATAATAAAGCAGATTAATAAGAGAAAGAGATTAAAAATTTATTTACCATGTGCATGCGGAGAATCACAGAGTAATTACCCAGTGTCCCAAAGTGGTCTGCAAGTTTACATACCCTCATTTTAGAGGGGAGAGGGAGGTGAGGAATATAGGCAATTCTGCTGAGGGTATAATAAATGATTACTAGGCAGGATGAATAGATACTTGGGCGAATGGATGGATGGGGAAACAGATTGACTTGTTAATGATTCTCTTTGGAAATTAAATTAACCTGAGAGAGACAGATATTATTTTTAAAATGGATTGGGTCAGGTCTGGTTGCATTCTTGATCTTCCTTCTTTCAACAGATATCGAGGTAACAGGGAGGGGACAAAAAGGTCAGAAAGACCTTGAGGCCTTTTCAGTCAATCCAGTATGTCAAAATGTCATATTTTTGGGGTAAAAATATTTCTAATTTTCTTATACATACATACATACATCTTATACATACATACAGAGGGAGAGAAAGAGAGAGAGAGACAAAGACAGAGACAGAGACTGAGAGACAGAGAACAAGAGGCAGAGAGAAATAAAAACAGAGACACAGAAAGATTTATTTAAAGGAATTAGCTCACATAATTGTATGGCTGGCATGTTTGAAATCTGTAAGGCAGGTGGGTATGCTGGAAACTCAGGCAGAATTTCTGTGTTACAGACTTGAGGCAGGATTTCTTCTCAAAAAAATCTTCCTTTTTGCTCTTAAGACCTTCTGCTGATTAGATGAGGCCCACATTATCCAGGATGATCTCCTTTGCTTAAAGTCAACTCATTATAAATGTTAATCACATCTATAAAAACACCTTCATAGCAACATGTAGTGTTTGGCCAAACAACTAGTCACTGTAGCTTAGCCAAAGTGACACATAAAATTAGCCCTCACAGTTGTCAATGGAAAAGAAGCCAAACTCCGTAAAATAATTTAAAGAGGTTTATTCTGAGCCAATTTGAGGACCATGGCCCAGAGAGCTATGCCCAGGAAGCCTTGAGCAAGTGGACTCACTGTGGCTGGGTTACAGTTTGGTTTTATACATTTCAAGGAGACAGGGATTACAGGTAAAGTCATAAATCAATACATGGAAGGTACACATTGGTTTGGCCTGAAATGGTGGGCCATCTCAAAGCAGGGGCTTACAAGTTATAGGTGGGTTTAAAGGCTCTTTTACTTGTAGTTGGTTAAAGAAATGAAGCTTTGTCTAAAGGCTTGGAATGTTGTAAGTTAAGATAAAGAAGTCTGTTAATCAGAGATAAGCTACTGGCCACATATTTGTTGTATAAATTGAGGACCTACGGGTTTGTCTTTCATAGCTTTAGGCCTGTCAGTGAGTTACAAAGGATGTCCCCAAGAAGGGAGGGGGCCATGATGAAGCATGTCTGGCTTCCTTTCTCATGGCCAGCAAATCAGTTTTAGGGTATCCCCTTGGCCAGGAGGAGGTTCATTTAGTCAGCCAGTGTGGGGGAGTGCTTAAGATTTCATTTTAGTTCACAATTCCTGCCTTTTGGTCAAGATCTGCCAGAGGCAGCATTGATGGCCAAACTCTTATTTTGTTCCATCCATTGCTGAGGTGGTGTGGCTACCTGCCCCAGGTCCATCCAGGCCCTTGGTGGGATCCTTGTAGCCAAGAGGACTGAACAGTTGAAAGGGCTTAAAGCCAATTAAATGTATTGGGCCAGACGGGCCTGGAGGTAGACAGGCACTCATCACCCTCTAAATCCTTCTAGGCAACATAAGAGTAAAACCCAAAATGTCAAAGACAAGGCCACAAAATTAATTCATCTATAAGTGTTGAGCTATTATTTTCTTGGGTTTAGCTGCAGACTTATAGCAAACATAAGCATTGTTAACCATTTAAGCTAAGAGATTTAGAGACTTTTGTTGTGTCACAATATTTTAGTTTCTTTAGTAATTTTTCCTTAGGTGGCTGATAAAATTCTTGTTATATTTCTTTTTGCATAAACCCCATAACTGAGAACAATTATGCTCAGGAAGCTCAAAGTCTATGGGAAGCAGGAATGTTTTTATGATTGGGATGGTTATCTGCACCACATGGCCCTGAAAGGCAAAGTCTCTCATTTATTACTTGTTTAGGTTTCTGTGTGCTCATCCTTGATCTGAAGCGCCTAAACTAATTCTATCCTTAGAATCTGCCCTTACAGTCTCGCATGCCCCCTCTTCCATGATGGTGCCTGGGCCTAGAGGGAGGAGGGTGAGAAGCAGGGCTTTGGCAGTGAATAACAGGTTGGGCACAGCGGGATTCAATACTTTTAAATCCTGGAGATATCAGGTAACTTTGTTGTTTATTTAAAACTTGTCATGACTCTGGAAAACAAAGCAAGAGAGAATCAGTAATGTTTTAAATAAAAGTCATAAAAAATATTTTAGTTCTTTCCATGACTTTCTTTTTTAAAGAAGCAATTCTTGGACTGTAGTTGATTATACATTCTTATTTAAGGACAATAAAAGTAAAATAATAATTGTCTGTGGATGACAAAAGTCCTACAATAGTTATGGTTAAAGACACAAAGATTTGGTTATTTCTGTGGCACATAACAATTTAGCGTACATAATTATTATTGACAGTATAATACCAAGAGATATTAGAATTTTAGGAATCTCACACAGTTTTGGAATTGACGTTTAAAATATATTTACACAAATACAACCTAAAGAAAGGTAAAAACTATTTTATATTTGACAATGCTTTTCTGTACAGTTTAATATGCCTGTAAGCAAATCTAATAAGCTTTTCTTAGACTGTTAGCATTTCTATTATTAAAAGCTAGTTTGAGGTTAAAAGGACTAAATTTGGAATTTTGTTTTTGGAAGCTTTGTCAAATATTACACATTTAATACATTTGTTTCAATAGAATCACAGGTCACCGTAAAATAATGGTCATTTATTTAACCAAGAGTGATAGTTATCAGAAGACTTTTAAGGTGATGCAGGAAGGTATGTGGGTGTAAACCTTAACCCATAAAGTTTAGTTTTTCTAGTTAGTCAGAAACCTAAAGACAATACAGGGATTATCTCTATAAAGCATAAAATCTTTGTTTCTTTCAGGCCAATTACCAAAAAAATAAAGAAACACCTTCTGCAGTATAATAGCTTTTTACTTGTTTGTTTGTTCTTCATGGGAAGCCCATTTAAATAACTTGAAAGTTAAACCTGATGAAAAGGGTGCTTGAATTAATCAGACACAGCAAGAGTGTGTTCAGGGTCAAGAGTGTACAGTATATTATAGAGGAACATGAATAAGAAAAACTAGCACCTTGAATAGGGGAACGAATGACTCTTAGTAACAGCATAAGAAATTTTCTGACCATATTAAATAAGGTAGACATACCAAGAAAGATCAAGAGTATAGTATTAAGTTGTACATTGTTTTCTTAAACCTTTAAGATAAAACATTCTAACATCAGGCCATAACAACAGACTTAGAAACAGAAGGGAAAAAGAAAAAAAAATTATAGGAGCTGATGAAAAGTTGAACGTGAGAGTTACCATCCCAGCCTCCATATAGGGAAAAGCTGAAATCAGTAAGATATAGAAGTTGTTGACCTTTCAGGATACAAGTCTGTGAATTAAAAAAAGAAAACAGCTTATAGAATTAACATCAATAGATCATCTAATTTTATTAAGAACAAATTAATATTTTAAGAAAACTTTGTTGTTTTAACCAGAAAAATTTTAATTATAGCCAACTTGATCACATGTAAAATTCCTTCATAAATTCCCTTCTATGAACCTTATCCCAACTTTTACAGACTATCTAAAACATTCTTAAGCATTCTGTTTCATCCTAACTTTTCCTTTTAAATAACCAGTTATTTTAGGACAAAAGTTTATCATACATAGATTCCATACATACATACCATAGATACCATACATATAAGATTCTTTCTTATACAATATTATTCTCCTTTTTCTTAACATTTCTTACCAAAAAGATATTTTTATATTTATAGCCTTTTTACATCTCTTTCTCTTATTTCACTATTACTTTCTATCTTGTTTTTATTTTCTTTCTAAACCCATATTTCAAATCAACCTTTAGATAACTTCTGAATTAGACAAAATTACCTATATATTTAATAAGAACACATTTTATACTTCTTTTATAATTTTTATTATTAAAACATCTTATTCTTTGATATGTTATATATAGAATCACATGTATTGCCTAGAATTCTTATTTTTAGTAACTTTAAATTTTAGCAAAAACTTGAAAAGCAGGAAATCATAAATTATCTGTCATAAAACAATTGTCATGAAACAGGATCACAGGTTACTATAAAATTATAGTCATTCACTTAGCCAAACTGATAATTAAAAGATTTTAAAAAGCAAAAAGCATACTCTTTGATAGAGAGGAAACTCAGTTTCCCAAACAATCATAAGACCTAATATGGACAAACTGAAATACAAGTGAAAAGGTGAACAAAATTTTTGTTATTCCTATTAATATCCTATGAAAATTTTGTTCAAAGAAGAAAACCAAATTTTACCTTTACATTTGTGTATTAATGGTAAAGCTAATTTTAATAAAATTTTATAAACAAATCCATGTAATTTTAATTGATTTGTAAGTTAAGGTTTGTATAAACCTTTTATAACTTTTAACTTTTATATCCACTTCATTTTAATCATTTACTTATTTAATTTAAAACAGTTTTTAAAATCTATAAATTAGACAAAATTATCTTTTTAAACAAAAACTATATTTCCGTGTCTTATAATCTTTTATAAAAATATGTCTTATTCTTCATATAGAATTGTTTTTCTTCTATCTGGTAGTTTTAATTATATATGTTAATCATAATGCCAATTCTCAGAAAAACCTAAGAAGTTAAAGCAACCTTGACCTGTTATCAGTCCCCAATTTTATTAGCGCTCCTAAATATAAAAATAAGATATCAAGGTATATAAATGTAAACTTATGTTTAATAATATTTTATTATTTTATCTTATTAACTCAGACATTTCATAATCATCCTCTTAATATAACATGACTTTAAGATTCTAAATTATATGAAAATTTCATTTGTGTTTATCCCATTTATATTTACTTAATTTACCTAATTTATTTATTTAGGTTACCCATTTATTTAGATTCTAGTTATCATTTTAAGTTATTTTTCTGTTAACCATTTTTACACCCTGTAAATTAGATATATAACACAGACCAGGGATCAAAGTATAGTTTTAATTACTGCTTTTAAACTTATAAATCCTACCAATAAAAACAAACATAGGTATTCTAGTAAGACTTGTTATAACATCACTTTTAAGATTTATATAAATGTAGTAGACATTTTAGAATATATTCTGTTTAAAGTGTTAATTAATTAGATCCTTCCAAAACATCACATCCCCAAACAAAATCTATTGACATTGTAGGGATCAAAGTGTCCCTGGCCCCTCAAAATTTAGCCAAACTGTAGGGAACAAAAGCTACTGTTCCCATAAAGATTTACAGAAAATTCACTGTTATGAAGCAGATTAATTAATAGGAGGAAAAATTACAAACTTATACATGGGAGCCTTCAGAATTAACACTCAAAAATATAGGAGAAATTGTCCATTTTTATCCTTAGGGTCAACAAAGTGTGGACAGCTGTGTAGAAATATGATTGAACAAAAACGGTATCATCTAGTGCTAACAGGCTGAGTGGCAGAACCCAGCCTACCTAGATTCTGTTTGGCCTCTGAGTGTGCATTCCTACCTTCTGGGTGTGGGCTGGGCCCTCCCTGCAATGGGGTTTTACAGTAAAACAAAGTAGGTCAGATCATTACTTTATGGCCATTTCACATAGAAACCTTTCTGAAAGGTTTCTGTCCCTTTCAGAAAGAGGGACTCTGGCTTTTATGACCTGCCTTGGGGAAGAGGAATTCTGATTTCTATGGCTAGGCTCAGGGAAGAATTGGAACAAGAGGCAGGAGGACAAGGCAAGGTCAGAGAGCTTTGCTTTTGAGGCCTTCATTTTAGGGTAGTTTTCTGAACCTCATCAACATAAGATCACCTGACTATAGACTGAAAAAAGACCTTCAGAGCCAATCCTCAACACCTCAAACAATGGCACAAAGTTGTAACATGATTTTCTTATATGAGGATTAACATTAAGCTGTTTTTTAAAAAAACAATCTAAATAGTCTCAAAACATTTTCCAACTTGAGTGTAGACTTGAGTACATGCACTATTTCCAAAGAGTAAGACTGTTCTGAGATTCTCTTTGGATTTTAACAATCATTTCTTATCTTACAATAAATTACTATATAAAAATTAACAGTTAAGGATTTTTTTCTTAGGCAAAAACTTTGTTATAGCAACATAATGTACACATAACTGGCAAGCAAGTCATGAGTGGACAAGACCAAGGGAAAATTAAAGCTTCCAATTTAAGGTCTTGTAACTACAATTTCTAGGACAACTTTGACTCCCTAACAGTGCTGTTAACATCAGAAGAGAGAGTTGAAACACGTTTTGTGTACCTTTCCACAGGCACTGACATCAGTGGAAAACAGTGCATCTACAGCTAGGATTAAAAGACCAAAAACAAAGTATTTTCATAAACCTTTGAGCATAAGTTTCTATTTTTGTGCTCTATCTACTTGATGTTTTATTTATTCTAAATATTTGCTGACTCTTATTTTTTGTTTAGGCACATCTACATTTTTACCTAATTAAGAACCTTAACATTAAATGCATAGGTATTTTTTTTATAACTCAGGAGATTTAGCTACTGTCATTAGACCAACAATATTAAACTTACCTTACTTATCAAAAATCATACAAACACAGATAATTTTGTCTTTGGCTGGGTTTAGTCTTATGACCTTTGTATCAAACCCTGACACCTTAAGAACATAAAAATGTCCAATAAAACCCAGGCAAAAATGTATGACAACAATTTAAAAACACATTTTTACTGTTACTTTACCAATAATACTTTTTTAAAAAAATAACTCAACTTGTTTACCAAAGATTACTAAATTCATGTGAACCATTGGGTTTGTTTAATTAATTTATGAGTGCTCTCTTATTTTTAAGCCAGTCCAGAACCACGTAGGCACAAACATGTAACACATGGCCATACACACAAAACATATCTAAACATATACAATCATATGTACATGCACATGAAGTTTCAATATATTTTACCCTAGAATTCTAGCCATGAGATAGTAACAACTCACCAGTTTGTAAAAGACAACTGGATTCAACTTTCTTCTGACAAAACTGGAACTTGTTCACATGGCTAAACTTTAGTTGCCCTGATAGGTAACCTAATTACTCCTGTGCATCAAAGTTTTGGGTAAAGTGGTTTTTACAGCAGTTTGATTTTTAAAATCCTCTTTTATCCCCCTTTTTTCCTCCTCAGATTAAAATGAATTTTCAATGTTTACATTTTAGCTAGAACTGGCTGTGAGATCTTCAGGTAGCCTTTCAATTGGAGATACCATAAACAATGAGTTTATCTCAAGGTCAATAGAAAAAGTTAACAGGTTTAGGGTAGACAGAAAAGAAAGAGAGCTTGAGAGGCTCAACGTTTTAACTCTATAGAGGCAGGTTGACCATTTGAGCTCTAAATTTTCCTTGATGTAATTTGCCCTTTAGTAAAAACTTGTGCATAAGAATTGGCTATACCCAGCTGGAGTCCTAGAAAACCTGGCATGCCTTTGAATCCCTAACAGATACTTGCAAGTAGAAGTGCCATAAACCAACTAGAGTGCCCAAAGGGAGTTATTCTCCTTATCTTTCCTCATTTTTAAAGAATTTGTTTCCCATTTTTCTTTAAAAGAAGCAACTGAACTACAGTCTAGGGTTTAGTATAGTGGACCAGAGTGTGCTGATTGTGGGTGGGGGCTCCTCGGTGTTTCACCACTGAGTTGCTCCCACCCTCTGAGGTGTCTGTTTCTCTCTTTGGAGGTCTAGTACCTCCAAGAGGGCTCAAAACACTGAGTGATCAGCTCTTATGTGCGTTTCCTGGATGATCCTTCTTTTAGTTAGTTTTGTTGGGGGGCTCCCTATAGGGCCACTCATGCTTCAGGGAATCACCCCAGGCATCTCCCACTCAGGTCCTCAGTCACACAGGGGTGCCTTTCTACTGGAAAGAGTAAGAAGCCCTTTCTCTTTGGAGCTGAGGAATTCAGTCTCGCATTTATCTACAAACAAGATAGTTCAGTTTGCTCTTTCAAAAATGTGCTGAAAAGCCAATTAAAATTAATCTGGGAAGGAAGAGGCAATGGAAAAGACTCTTTAGAATGCACAGCCAAATCAAAATTAGGATCCCAAACAACAGATACCTAGGAAAAGAACCAACTCAGAATAAACCAGGACCAGTAACCAAAACAGGACCTCCAGAGCTCAGGAGGACTTACTGATTCCTCCAAGGAGAAGTTTGGAGTCAGGAGGCCCAAAAGGGGTCATACTGGTACCTGGCGCCAAGTTTGGGCTACTCCTTCAGGAGTCCTGAGTCTTCTCTGAACCCCTTGTCTGGGTACCCATCTTGTCACCAGAAAAGAAGCCAAACTCCATAAAATAATTTAAAGAAGTTTATTCTGAGTCAAATTTGAGGACTATGGCTGGGAACCACACCCAAGATGCCTTGAGACACACTGTGGCTGGATTACAGTTTGGTTTTATATATCTTAGGAAGGCAGGAATTACAGGTAAAGTCATAAATCAATACATGGAAGGCATACATTGATTTGGCCCGAAAAGGTGGGACATTTTAAAGTGGGGGACAAAAGAAGGCCTTACAGGTTAGGTGGGTTTAAAGACTCTTTGACTTGTAATTGGTTAAAGAAATGGAGTTTAGCCTGAAGGCTTAGAATATTTTATAAGATAAGAAAGTTCCTTAATCAGAGACAAGCTACTGGCCATATATTTGTTGTATAAATTGAGGACCTGCAGGTTTGTCTTGCATAGCCTTAGGCCTGTCCATGAGTTACAAAGGATATCTCCAAGAAGGGAGGGGGGAATGATGAGGCATGTCTGACCTCCTTCCTCATGGCCAGCAAACCAGTTTTAGGATATCCCCTTGGCCAAGAGGTGGTCCATTTAGTCAGCCAGTGGGGGTGGAGGGCTTAGGATTTTATTTTAGTTCACACAGCCCATCCCTCTTCAACTTGGCACCCATATACATCTCCTTAAACCATACTTAATCTCTAAATTAAGATAATAACAAAATCATACTCCCACCTAACATGACACAACTATGCTACAGACAACTGAAAGTGCATTAAACCTTTCTTTAGAAGAAGATGCAAAGTCCATGGGTAATGTTCATTCATCTCCTTGATGTCTGTAACTTAAATACTATGAGATAAAGATGATCCATCTTATGTTATATGATTAGGGAATATGAAAGAGAGAAGAAAACAAAGATATTATATGAAAGATATTTTAAATATACAGGTATGTGTATACACATATACATATACATTTATAATTAAATAAGGAAGAAATAACTATAGTCCTTATTTTTTGCTACTGCTCAAATTGTCATAGCTGGTATTTATAACTATTTTCTTCCACTACCCATTCCATATTCCCTTTGAACTCAGCAAACACCAGAGCTAGTTGTGTTTCTTTACCTGGTGGGGTGACATAAATCATCATTCCTGGAAGGTCTGAATCACTAGTAGTCTTGCCTAAATAAGACTGACTTTAATCACATGATGTGGTAGTACTAAGAGACATCCTAAGGGATCTCTGGAATTCCAGACAGTCTTCCTTATATCTGTGTTGTAACAGCAGTCCAATTTTCCCTTGACAATTAGGATCAATAACCCCAAACTCAACACTAACTTCTTTCTTTGTCTATTTATTCAGAGGTATGAGGAGCCCGGGGTGGCCAGGTAATAGTCTTAACTTGTAGTTCAGTGAAATCTTGTTTGTAGAAGCATTCTTCCTAACTAAGACCTCTAGACCAGCAGAGTATGAGGTTATGGGGACAGCAAGCAACAATTTTGCTAGTGGGTCAAATTTGAGGACCCATTTGGGGGTAATAATGAGTGATGCCATTTCCATCCCTTGATTCCTAGACCCACAAAATCTTGGCTATGGGAGAAGCAACACCATATATTGGATGTCCATTTGAACATATACAGCCCCCTGGAGAATATTGCCCCAGCCATGAAAGTATTGCCACCTAGCTGGTGCTGTAACTGTATCTTCAAAAGGCCATTCCACCATTCTACCAAGCCAGCTCCTTCAGGGAGATGGGAAACATAATAAGACAAATGAATTTCATGAGCATGGGCCCACTGTGACAGTTCTTTTGTCATGAAGTGAATTGGTGCTGCGTGGAATACCATGATGGTGGATAAGGCATTTGTAAGTCCACAGATGGTAGTTTTGGCAGAAGCATTGCATGCAGGCAAATTTGTATTGAGTAAGTTTCTATTTTAGTAAGAACAAAACATTGCCCCTTCCATGATGGAAGTAGTCCAATGCAATCAAACTGCCACCAGGTAGCTGGCTTCTCACTCCAGGTGATGATGAATATCAGGGGCTCAGTGTTGATCTCAGCCACTGGCAAATTAGGCACCTAGCAGTGGCTTAGCCAGGTTGGCCTTAATGAGTAGAAGTGCAGGTTGCTGAGCCCATGGACAACCTCCATTCCTGCCGCTGCGTTGTTTGTGAGCCCATTAGGCAGTAACAGGAGTGGCTGGGGAAAGAGGCCCCCTGGTGTCCATAGAATGGGTCATCCTATCCACTTGATTATTAAAACCATCCTCTGCTGAGGATATCCTCTGGTGAGCATTCAGAAATGCTTGCTGAGTATGGTACATGAATATCTTCATGTTTTTTGTTTGTTTATTTTTGCCTTTTCAGAGAAGTCTATCCACATCTTTCTTCCCCAGACCATCTAGTCACCAATTTTCCAATCATGTCCCTTCCAGGTCCCTGACCACCCAGCCAAACCACTGGCCACAGCTCATGAATTGGTACACATTCACATCTCTAGCCACTTCTCCCAAGCAAAATGAATGACTGGATGCACTGCTTGAAGTGCTCACCACTGGGAGGATTGTCCTTCACCACTGTCCTTCAGAGATGTCCCAGAAAGGGGTGATAGTGCTGTAGTTGTCCCCTTTAGGGTGGTGTCTGCATATCACATGGAGCTATTTATAAACCAGGCTCAAGTCAGCTAACTGTAGGGAAATCACATGAAGCAATGTATGTGTGCTGAGACAGAGGAGGCAGTGCAGGAGGAGTGTGAACCATGGGCGTTCGACCATTTCTTTATGTGACTTCCTTATGCCTTCAGCACTTGTGTGGGCCTCATCACATACATACCACTTCCATTTGGTGATGCAGTGCTGCTGTGCACACCCTACTTTGTGGCGTGGTGGGTCAGGTAACACCCAGGTCGTCATGGGCAGCTCAGGTCTCATGGTAACTTGGTGGCCCATGGTTTAATGTTCATTCAGTCTCTACTCCAGCCCGATAGGAAACAAAAAGCTCTTTCTGCAGGAGATGGCGGGGCTCTGTGCCAAAATCCCATGGATCTATGCTGTTGTTCACTGACAGGAGCTGTCCAAACAGATCTCCGCCTGCCACTTTAAGCACCAAGGGACCTTCTGGATGATACGGCCCAGTGAGCAGGGGAGCTTACATGGCCATCACCTGCTGGAGAGTCTTCTCTCTGAGTCCCACTCAAAACCAGCCGCTTTTCAGATTGCTCAATAAATGGGATGGAGTAGTACACCCCAATGAGGAATATGTTGCCTCCAAAATCCAAAAAGGCCCATCAGGTGCTGTGCCTCTTTCTTGGTTGTAGAGGGGCCAGATGCAACAACTTAATCATTCACTGTAGAGGGGATGTCTCGACATGTACTGTACTACTGGACCCCTTGAAATTTCACTGAGGTGGAAGGCTCCTGAATTTTTGTTTGTTAGATTTATTTCCCATCCTCCTACACTCAAATATCTTATCACTAAGTCTAGACTAGCTGCTTGTTCTTGCTCACTAGATCCAATCAGTGTCTGGTATCGATGGTATCATGGTATCAGTGCAATGGGCCAGTGTAATATCTCATGGAAGGGAAAGTGATCAAGATCCTCACAACTAACATAGGGCTGGGAAGTTGATATACCCCTGAGGTAGGAAAGTGGCAGTGTTGTGCTGGCATTGTTGGCTGAAAGAAAACTGGTTCTGGTTGTCTTTACTAGTAAGTGTTAAGAAAAAAGCATTGCCAGATCATAGCTACACACCAGGTGTACTAGGGGATGTGCAAATTCTCCCAAGCAATAAAACCACATTCTAAACAGCAGCTGCAGGTGGAGTCACACATAGTTAAGTTTGTGATAATCCACTGCCATTCTCTGGGATCTATCTGTTTCCTGCACAGGCCAAATAGATGAGTTGAAAGTTGATACAGTGGGAATCACCTCCCCTATGTCCTGCAAGTGCTTGATGTTGGTAATAATCTCTGCATCCCCTATAGGAATGTGGTATTGCTTTTGGTTTTCAATTTTTCTATGTACAAGCAGTACTATTGGCTTTCTCTTGGTCTTTTTTGACATAATTTCCCTCATTCCACAGGTCAGAGAGCCAACTGGGAATTCTGCCAGTTGTTAAATATGTCTATTCTAATTATGCATTTTATAATTAAGAAAATAACCACAGGATGGGTTCAGAGACTGGCTGGATCCACTGCAAGATGGAACTTGCTACAAGTCCATTGATCATCTGACCTCTATAAGCCCTAGCTCTGACTGGTGGACCACAGTGATGTTCTTGTGTCTCTTGGAATTGGTGTCAGTTCAGAGCCAGTAATCCCCAAAAAGTCTGATTATTTTCTTTCCTCTAATTCACAATAACCCTTTTGAAAGGCCACAGGTCCTTTTTGGAAGGCTAGGAGAAAGATTGTAGCCAGGTCCTTTCTCGAGGGGATCTGGCCTCCCCTGCATTCAAGGGGCTCTGGGTCTGTAAACCAGCTCGAGTCTAGGGATTGACTGAGAGGTTGAGACTCTCTGTTTTGGTGATTTGAGTTAGCCTTCAGTTCATTTGACCTAAAACTCTTCTACTCATACAAATGGGGTAAGAATTTAGTTGATAGCTCACCTATTTCACTTCTAGGGACACCGCAATCAACTAGCCAATATCACAGTTCTGTGCAGTGAGACTATTCTGATTTCTGCTTTGACCCTGCTCTTCATTATGGTCACCATGCCCACCTTTTCTTTGGCAATTAAGTGCTGCCATGTGTCCCCCACCACCATGGGATCCAATTATCCACACTGCATCTAAGGATCCCAGTTCAGTGGCAGCAGTTCCCACTGTAATTCCTGTCCTATGTAGAAGAGCTATCACAGAGCTCTTCAGAGACACTGCGGCTGCCCTAACCAATTTATTCCTCACAGTGGTGGTGAAGGGCATGTCCTGGGGTGGTGAGCAGGTCTAGCATTACAAATCCACTCTGACACTGCAATCCTCCCAAGCCTTTTGAAACCTTCTTCTGTAGTATGCTGTGATGGTTAATTCTAGGTGCCAATTTGACTGGATTGAGGGAAGCCTAGATGGCTGGTGAAGCACTTTTTCTGGGTGTGTCTGTGAGGGTGTTTCCAGAGGAGGCTGGTGTGTGAGTCAGTGGACTGAGAGGAAGACCCACCTTCCATGTGGGTGGGAACCATCCAATGGCTAGAGGTGCAACAGGCAGAAGAAGAGGGATTCATTCTCATTCTCTCTCTCTCTCTCTCTCTCTCTCTCTCTCTCTCTCTCTCTGCTTTTTCTCCTTTCCTGACTGGGGCACCTTTTCTCCTCCTGCCTTTGGACATCGGGCACCAGGACTGTCAGCTCTGGACTCTGGGACTTGCACCAGTGCCATCCCAGTAACTCTCAGGCTTCAGTCTTTAACTGGAGGCTGCATTGTCGGCTTCCCTGGTTCTGAGGCTTCTGGACCGAACCACGCTACTGGATTCTCTGGTTCTTCTGCTTGCAGACAGCCTGTTGCAGGACATCTATGCCTCTGTGATCATGTGAGCCAATTCTCATAACAAATTTCCTTTCCTATATCCTATTGGTTCTGTTTCCCTGGGGAACCCTGACTAATACATATCCCAAGACTGTCCTGGCATTTCACCTTCAGTTAGCACAGGCCACCGTTTGTCCATGTTTCAGTTAACCATCCAAACAGTTAAATCTTTTTGTAACCCCTTGAACTACAACATTGGATCCAGAAGCTCTTAATGGGATCACATCAATAAATTCAGCTTGATCCAACCTTAAGTTCTTTCCACCATTATCCCACAGCCTTAGTGTCCACTTCGCCACATATTCCCCAGATTTCTGTCTTTATGAGTTTAAATTATCATGCAATTCTTTTGGCACATAGTGGATCACACTTTGTACTTCACCTTTTGGGGCCTGTAGGGAGTGGAATCTAGTTATAGGCCTAGAAGCAAAGAGAACTGGAAGAGATGGGTTCTGAGGAGCATCAGCCCTGTCTTGCCTGGCAAATGCCTCAGGAGAGGCCATTACAGTTTCCGCAGAGGAAGCCGGGTTAACCTCCTCAGATAGGGGCTGTTTCTGCTGACAAAAAAGGCTCAGCAGAATTTAGGAGTTTAATGTCCTCATCAGGACCTGCCCGTATATCCCCATCCCAATTTTCAGGATCCCATTCCTTCCAAGTAGATGCCGTCACTTGAACAGAAGTTCCTCTGTGAGGTTGAGAATTCAATTTTCATTGTAATTCAGTCACTTCTCAGAAGACACTCTGGATTTTGTTTTCAGAAATCTCATCTCTGTGATTATAAGACATAGGATTTTTTCAAGGCAGACATAGAAACTTCCAGGTAATTTATGCAGTGCTTGGGCTGGGAATTTAAATTCCTGGGCTCATTCTTTGCTTTCACCACATTGTCCAACACAATTTGGATTAAACAGCCAATCTCATTATACTTGTGAGTTTTACAAAAATGTTCTGAAATATCAAATATGTGGTCACCCAGAACTTTGCATCTTAGAAGCATTTGGTTAGGAGCATACAAGGGTGGTATTTGGGGTCTCTTTATTGCCACATCATGCCCTTGTCTATCAGTGAACTCTTTACTAGTGGAAATAGTCATTAGTGAATTAATTTTTTATTTCAAAATACTTTATTTCAAAATACAAAAGTTTTTGTTACATGGATGCCTTGTATGAGGTTTAATTCAGGGCTTTTAGTGTGCCCATCACCAGAATCATGTTCATTGCACCCAATAGGTTAAGTTTTTACCCCACATCCACTCCCACCATTCACCCTTCTTGGTTTCCAATGTCCTTTACATCTCTTTGTGTCCATTTGTGCCCATTGTTTAGTTCTCAATTATTAGAGAGTATGTATTGTGTTAGTTTTTCCATTCCTGAGATACTTCACTTAGGATAATGGTCTCCAGCTCCATCCAAGTTGCTGGAAAAGAAATCATTTCATTCCTTTTTAAGCTGAGTAGTATTCCATGGTATATATACCCCATATATATACATTTTCTTTATTCATTCATGTATTGATGGGCACTTAGGCTGACTCCACATCTTTGTAATTGTGAATTGTGCTACAACAAACATTTGAATGCAGGCATCTTTTTTATAAAATGACTTCATTTCCTTTGGGTAGATACCCAGCAGTAGGATTCCTGGATTGGATGATAGGTCTATATTTATTTATTTGAGTGATGTCCATACTGTTTTCCACAGAGGCTACACTAACCTGCAGTCCCATCGACAGTGTATAAGTTCTCTCCAGAGCATGTTCCAGAAAAAACAAAAACAAAAAACAATGAGTAAGTATGCCTTTTTCTTAGCATCCATTGTTCTTTAAGTTTATAATAATGGTCACTCTTACAGGGGTAAAGTGGTATCTCATTGTGGTTTTAATTTATTTTATTAATCCCTGATGATTAGTGATGTTGGGAATTTTTTCATTTATTTGTTGGTCATTTGTCTATTTTCTTTTGAAAACCTTCTCTTCATGTCTTTTGCCCACTTTTTAATGGGGTTGTTTGGTTTTTTCTTGCTGATTGTTTGAATTCTTTGGAGATTCTGGATATTAGTGCTTTATTGGATGTATAATTTGTGAATATTTCCTCCCATTCTGTAGGTTGTCTATTAACTCTGTTGATTATTTCCTTTGCTGTGCAGAAGTTTTTAAATTAAGTCCCATTTATTTATTTTTGTTGTTACTGTATTTGCCTTTGAAGTCTTAGTCATAAATTCTTTGCCTAGGCTGATGTCTAGAAGAGTTTTTCTTATGTTTTCTTCTAGAATTTTTATGGTTTCCTGCCTTACATTTATATCTTTTATCCATGTTGAATTAATTTTTGTATGGCAAGAGTCAGGGATCCCGTTTCCATTTTCTGCATGTGGTGATCTAGTTTTCCCAGCACCATTTATTAAATAGGGTTTCCTTTCACCAGTCTGTGTTGTTGTCTGCTTTGCCAAAGACCAGTTGGTCACAGGTAGATAATTTCACTTCTGGATTCTCTATTCTGTTCCATTGGTCTATGTCTCTACTTTTATGCCATTACCATGTAATTTTGGTTACTATAGCCTTGTAGTACAATTTAAAGTCAGGTAATGTGATGTCTCCAGATTTGTTCATTTTGCTGAAGATTTCTTTGGCCATTTGGGCTTTTTTTTTTTGTTCCAAATGAAGCATAGAATTATTTTTTCTAGATCTGTGAAATATGATGTTGGTATTTTGATGGGGATTGTGTTGAATCTAAAAATCACATTGGGCAGTATGGAGATTTTAGCAATGTTGATTCTATCAATCCATGAGCATGAGATATTTTTCCATTTGTTTGTTTCATCTATGATTTCTTTCATTAATGGTTTGTAGTTCACCTTGTAGAGATCTTTCACCTCCTTGGTTAAGTATATTCCTAGATGTTTTATTTTCTTTACAGCTATTATAATTGGAATTGAGTCCTTGATTTGACCCTCAGCTTTCACTGTTGTTAGTATATAGAAATACTACTGATTTTTGTACATTGATTTTGTAACCTGATGGTTTGCTGAATTTATTTATCAATTCCAGCAGTCTTTTGGTGAAATCTTTAGGGTATTCCAGATACAAGATCAGTGAGCAGGGATAGTTTTACCTCCTGTTTTCAGAGTTTGATACCTTTTATTTATTTCTCTTACCTTATTGCTCTGGCAAGGATTTCTAGTACTATGTTGAATAGAGGTGGTGACAGTGGGCACCCTTGTCTTGTTCCAGTTCTTAGGGGCAATGATTTCAACTTTTCCTCATTCACTATGATGTTGGCTGTGAGTTTGTCATAAATGTCTTTTATCATTTTGAGATACATTCAGTCTATGCCTAATTTGTTGAGGGTTTTTATCGTGAAAATGTGCTGGATTTTGTTAAATGGTTTTTCTTCTATTGAGCTCAGATCTGCAGGCAGAGGCATTTGTCAGCCTAAGCCAGCTTGAGCACAGCCCCATCCTTACTCAAGGTAAAGGTATGGAAAAAATATTCCACACAAATGTATTAATCTACAAAGGAAAATCCATGGTATGGTGATTACCTGTGCTGGCTTGGGAGCTGCCCAGCTCAGATCCATGGGTGGGGCCATTTGTTGCCTGTATGGTTGAGTATTGTCCTACTCACACCCTCTGTCAGTGGTTATTGATGGCCTATGCTGGCTTGAGGGCTGCCCACTCAGATCCACAGACCACAGTGTTCATTGGCTATGCAGGCCAGCTTGAGTACAGCCCCACCCACACCTGTTGGCTGTGGAGATTGTCAGCTCCCACTGGTTTGAGAGTAGTCTGGGTTAGACTTGTGGGCAACAGCATTTGTTGGCCCTTGTGGCTTGAGCATAGCCCCACCCATGCCTATGGGTAGCAGTGATTGCCAGCTTGAGAGCTGCCCTATTTTGATCCTTTGTCAACTGGGTGGAGACTTGGGCCCAGCTCCACCCATGTCAACAAGCTATAACAATTGTTGGCTGCCTAGATTCCCCAGCTGCAGTGGGGGTGCATGGCATCTGCCCAGGCAACTCATGGGAGTACTTGGCTTCCACATTTTTACTCAATACTCCATACTGGCAGGAGTGATAGGGAGGCAGTAGCAACCCCTGGGTAGAGGCAGTGCTCTGGGTCTAGGGTTTTAAAATGGTGCCAGCCACAACACCCAAAGTTTGCAAGCCAGTAGGTCACACTGTGCCCTCTCTCCAAAGCAATGTCTCTGCACAGTCTCCAGATAGCTCCATATGTCGATCCTATGACATCCTGCAGTGGAGGGTCCCTCCTGCAGGTTAGATAGCAGGAGTGTGGAGCTCTGGGTTCCTGCCCTCTGTGCCTTCCCTACATCTGCACTTATCTTCCTTGTGTACCTTTAAACTGCAGAGCAGGCCAACTCTCTTCCTTCTTCTTCACTTTGGGTGCCTCCCATCACCTCTCTTTTGATTTGCAATACTCTCTTTTAGGCGACTGATCTTAAGGTGGATAGCCACTTTCAGTCCTCTCCATGAGAGCAGCATGTGTAGGCTCCTTCTAGGTTGCCATCTTGTCCCCCACCCCATTAGTGCTTTTAAAATATAATCACTTTAGAGAACCAATTACAAAGACCCCAGAACCAATCAGAAAAGTCATTCATAAGATGGTTTCTCTAGAACCACTATCAGTACCAACATCTCTTATCAGTCAGGGTTCTCCAGAGAAACAGACCCAAAATATATTTTCCCAGAGAGAGAGAGAGAGAGACTTGTAAAGGCTCTGAACTGGCTCACATGACTGGACTGGCAAGTCTGAAATCTACTGGGGAGGCTAGCAGACTGAACACTCATGCTGGAGTTGATGTTCAAATCCTGAGTCTGAACTTTGTAGGGCAGGACAGCAGGCTGGAAACTCACACAGGATTTGTATGTTACAGTTTTGAGGCATAATTTCTTCTCCAGGAAAACCCTAGTTTTTGCTCTTAATCATTTTTGTCAAACTAACAAGTATAATTGGATGAGGACCACCCACATTATCTAGGGTAATCTCCTTTACTTAAAGTTAACTTATTGTAAATGTCAATCATATATGCAAAATACCTTCACAACAATATCTGTTGTTTGACAAAACGATGAGGCACTATAGCCTAGCCAAGTTGACACATAAAATTAACTATCATGTACTTTCTCTCATCCCATACTGCTACCTTGGAAGGGATGTGTCCTAATTGGCATAGCTACAAAACGGAGGCAGACCACTTAGCCTTCACTGGATTTGCAGTGAAAAATAAACGTTTGGTGCTTAACCACTGAAATGTCGAGGTTTGTTACTATAGCACAGTTTATCCTGTGCTAGCCAAATTAGATGCTTTTGGTTGCAAGTAACAGATATCCTTATTTTAATAGTTTACAAAATTTTTTTTAAAAACCCTGAAAGTCTAGCAGTGGCGTCAGTAGTGATTTCAAGGTCCTAGCAGCAGTGACTACTGTGGAAACTGACTGTAGTGTCAGTTTCATCTAAGGCTGATTCCCTTTGTCAGACAAGGTGGCTGACAGCAGCAATCAGTGCTGTATGCATTGGGGAATATTTTATGCAGATTGGCTTAGATTAATCCTTCTCAAACCTGCTAATGTATTAAAGTAGTCCAGGGCGCTTTTACAATGTGACCAATGACCAAACCAGAGCAATTAAATCAGCATCTCTGGGTGATGCAGCCCAGGCATCACAAAGTTTCTCAGGTAAGTCTAATGAGCAGCTAGCAGGGAGAACCACTGGCTTAGACAGACCAATCATCACCCTCCTCTGGAATCTAGGAGGAGAAAGGGAAAGAACAAAGACTCCATCACACAGGGTAGAGAGTATCTCTCTCTACTGTAAGATTGGAGCTTAAATTGTAAGAATTCTTGGCACAGAAAACTTAGTGACTTCAATATTTGTAACTATAGCAGAACATTTTAAGAGATTAGGTTTGGGTGGGGAAGTGGGGATCTCAGCAGGGCAGGAACTTTTGGGTAAAAGGTGGGATGTAAGTACCATAGACACATTTACCATTTCATTGCTCTTTCTGGCCCCAAATCTTATCTGTCACTTGTTGATTTTAGGCATTTAGGATTTCTAGGATATCAGCAATGATCTCATGGTCCTTGGTGACCCTCAACTTTGCATTTGGGAAATATTTTGACACAGATATTTAGGATGGAGATAAGAAACACCTGTTTGGTTTTCTCTTTCTCTTTTATTGGATTATGGAATGGATGTGATTCTTCAACCCCCAGTCCAACCAGCCATCCCCTTGGCTCCATAATGCTTTTCTTCATTGTTCATTCAAAGCAGTGAGGATAATTTTTCAAATGCATGTGTGAGCAGGAAGTTGATGTGATGATAGATGAGGGAAATGAAGTCTAATCTAAGAAGAACTTCAATTTGGCGGGGGGAGGGATTCAAGTTTATCATTTTCTTAGAAAAAATGCACAGTGCACATAAACCTCCTTTTCCCATTGCTAATCAATTACCTCCCTGCCACTGTCTCTTACCTCCCCTGTCCATACAAAACTGCTTCGTTTGAGCTGCTCAAAGGGATGATATGCTGCCTCTTCTGCTGTTGTGACCTCCCAAACTATGTCCAAGGGCTATCATGCTAATGATACCAAATGCTTGAAAATTTTGGATGAAGCCCTGGCCACAATATATATATTCCTGCATATTTCTCTGGTCTGTCTCCTGACTTATTCTATGTTTATATCTCAGCTATAATTTTTCCAAGCTCAAAGTCTATATAGACTCCCTTTACTTGTACCATGATTGGTCTATCTCTCTAAAGAGATTTTATCTTCTTGATACAGTTGACTCTGCCATGCAGCTGTATATCCCAAACTCGTATTACTGTTGTCTAGAATACAATTCATGCTCAAAAAAACCAACAACACTTTCATTGAATGAATGAATGAATGAATATCGGTGAGTCAATCAGTCAAGAACTTGTATAAAACTGTGTTGACAGAATAACCTGATGAATATTTTATAATCATGAAAAAGTCACTTTTCAACTTCAGTGTTCACTTAATTATTACCCAATTCCAAGAATCATGATCTCTTTTATTGTACAGGCCTTCCACATTTTACACAGGGAGGTCTGAGAAATCCTGTAATAAAATGAACTAATGCAAACCTCATCCATCTTCTCCTTTCTGAACAATATTATAATTTTGGAAATCACATTCCTGACTGAATATTGGACGTTAGATCAGAGCTAATGTTTGAGCACATGTCCTAGAAGACATCCCAAAACAGCAACAAATGAGTATAATTACTGAAAACAGTAAAGGTGGTTTTTTAATCTTATTAAATGGATTTAAGATATGCTACAGAGATTCACATTTTTATACTGTGTATGATCATTTTATCTACTTTATCAGAACTTAGAAAACTTGTTTGAAGATAATTGGAAATGGTCCAGCTAAAGACATTTAAAATGTTTTGTCTGATGTGTTTTCTCCCCTTGTAATTTTGTCTGAAGTAAGCAGACACATTCAAAATTATTCCACTGATTTTACAGCTGCATCAAGCTTTATAAAAGTTTTCATCATGTGAATTTGCTGCTGTTAGATCTGCTGGTAATAATGATGAAGGTTGTGACGATAAAGATTTTTTTTGTCACTGAAAATAACTTTCAAAACTGAGGTCTAACCGATTCCCTCCCTACGGCTCTCTCCTGCCTCCCTATTCATGCAAGAGTACTGCCCTTGATCCATTTAAGAGGTGATGTGCTGCCTCCTTCGCTGTGCGACTTCCCATAGCATCAAAATGCCTTACAATTACGGGGGCATTCACAAAGATTCTTAAAGAGGAGCTTCAAAAACGCTCTATGGAAATTGCCAGGACCACTCAGCTTTCTTTAGAAAGGGCATTAAGTAGCTCTGAAATAGTGGAACAGTGTATTTTTAGAGTGGGGAGCGGGAGATAAGATTATTGAAGGGAGAAGAACAAGAAAGTCATATCACCTCTTCACTTTCTGTGACTCCTTAACCAAAATTCAAGTGCCTTAACATTCAGACACATAAGTAACACACTCCCCTTTCTCCATCCAAAACTGTCCCTCAAACACAAAGAAAGTACTCAGCAGTGATCAAATAATTAATTAGTTATTGGCTTAACCTACTACTTTAGCTTTGCCCGGAAAAGTTGTGAAAAACTTTTAAATGGGCAGATAGATAGATTGACCAATTGATTGATTGGTAGGTGTTCTGACTAGCTCTTCCATCCAGATTACTTTCACTTTTATTCTCCTTGAGCTATTTTAAACTCTTTAAGTTGTATAAAACTGACATTAATGGAAATGGTTCTTGCCATGTTACAAATTCATTTTCTCTGGCGCTGTTGCCCTATGGTTAGACCAGTTTTTACATCTATTTGTAAATTCATTTCACCTTTCTTTTACTTCATATAAACATGTGTTTCTTTGAATTCTCATTCAACCAGTTGTGACATCTTACAGCTTCCCTCATTAATTGAATTAAATAAAATATTTGATGATATTGAATTTTATTTTGTATGAGAGTCATGACTATCCCCTATTTTAATAATTATCCTTTAACAACTTGGTAGTTGGTTCATGCCCTAAACCAACTTCTTTCCACCAGTAATGGGTAGGAAAAACAAAATAATATTAAATATTTATTTGTAGCTCTAACTTTATTTCCTAAAATTTATTTTTTTTCCCCTTTTTAAAATTTCAAAATTTGAAGGGGGTACAAATGATTTTGATACATGGATACCTTGTATAATGGTTAAGTTTGGGCTTTTAGTGTGCCCATGATAAGAATAGTGTTCATTGTACCTAATAGGAAAGTTTTATCCCTCACCCACTCCCATAGTGCCCCCTTCTTGGTTTCCAATGTCCTTTACATCTATTTGTGCCCATGTATGCCCATTGTTTAGCTCCCAATTATTAGAAAACACATGTGGTGTTTGTTTTTCCATTCCTCAAATATTTCAATTAGGATAATGGTCTCTAGTTCCATCCAACTTGCTGCAAAGGATATTATTTCATTCCTTTTTATAGCTGAGTAGTACTCCATGATAAAGACATTCTCTTTATCCATTCATGAATTGATGGGCAATTAGGTTGATTTCATATCTTTGCAAATGTGAATTCTGCTTCAATAAACCTTTGAGTGCAGGTGAAGTAGAAAGGACCCAGGATGGCTCCTCCTGCAGATCTAAAATGGAGTCAGTCTTGCTCCAACTAATAGTAAAAGGTCACAACCACATAGGAAAGTTCCCAGAGGAGGGAGGAGGAAGTCGAGGGGGCCTGTTCTCAAAAAGAATAGAGAGGTCCTGTTCCAGAAAAGTCCCCCACCCCTTAGTGCACCTTTCCATTGTTCGCTTAACTAATGGCTAACCGCAATGTTCTGCTTCTGTGATCGCTTGCTTGCATAGCTGCCAGCCCCCAGGGTATTAAAAAACCGCAAAGGCTTTGTTCTGGGCTGCTTCTCCCTCCTTGCATGGAGTGGGGACAGCCCCTGCGCAGGTATCAATAAATTGATTTGGCTGATTGAATTCTGGTGTCCGAGTCCCCTTGATCCGCTTGTTTACAACACAGGTGTCTTTTTGATAAAATGATTTCATTTCCTTTGGGTAGATACCTAGCAGCGAGATTGCTGGATTGAATGGTAAGTCTACATTTCTTTCCTTGAGGAATCTCCATACTGTTTTCCATAGAGGTTGTACTAATTAGCAGTCCCACCAACAGCGTATAAGCATTCCTTTCTCTCTGCATCCGTGCCAGTATCTATTATTTTTTGACTTTTTAATAATTGCCATTCTGACAGGGGTAATGTGGTATCTTTTGTACTTTTAATTTGTATTTACCTGATGATTAATGATGTTGAGCATTTTTCATATGTTTTTTGGCCATTTGTCTATGTTCTTTTGAAAACTTTCTGTTCATGTTTTTTGCCCTCTTTTTGATGGGGTTGTTTGTTTTTTCTTTCCTTATTTGTTTGAGTCCTTTGTAGATTCTAGATATTATTCTTCACCAACTGTATAGTTTGCAAATATATTTTACCATTCTGTAGGTTGTTTATTGACTGTGTTGATTATTTCCTTTGCTGTGCAGAAACTTTCTACTTTAATTATGTCCCAATTATTTATTTTTGTTATTGCTATATTTGCCTTTGGGGTCTCAGTCATAAATTCTTTGCCTAGGCCAATGTCTAGAAGAGGTTTCACTAAGTTTTCTCCTAGATTTTTTATGGTTTCACACCTCACATTTAAGTCTTGTATCCTTCTTGAATTAATTTTGTATATGGTGAGAGACGGGGATCCTGTTTCATTCTTCTACATGTGGCTTTCCAGTTTTCTCAGCACCATTTATTGAATATGGTTTGTTTTCTCTAGTGTATGCTGTTGTCTGCTTTGTTGAAGATCAGTTGATTATAAGTAGATGATTTTATTTCTAGGTTGATTATTCTGTTCCATTGGTCTATGTCTCTACTTTTATATTAATATCAGTACCATGCTGTTTTGTCTACTATAGACTTGTAGTATAATTTGAAATCAGGCAATGGGATGCACCCATATTTGTTCTTTTTGCTTAAGAATTCTTTGGCTTTTGGGGTTCTTTTTTGGTTCCAAATGTAACATAGAATTATTTTTTATAGATCCATGAAATATGACCTTGGTATTTTGATGGGGATTACGTAGAATCTATAAATCACTTTGGGCCAAATGGACATTTTAACAATGTCAATTCTACCAATCCATGAGCACGAGATGTATGTCCATTTGTTTCTGTCATCTGTGATTTCTTTCATTACTGTTTTGTAGTTGTCCCTGTAGAGATCATTAACCTCTTGGTTAAGTATATTTCTAGCTATTTTATTTTCTTTGTAGCTATTGTAAATAGTATTGAGTCTTTGATTTGACTTTTATTACATAGAGGAGCGAATCCTCCCTAACTCATTCTATGAAGCCAGTATTACCTTGATATCAAAGCCAGGAGAAAACATAACAAAAAAGGAAAACTAAACACCAATATTCCTTAGAAACATAGATGCAAAAATCCTCAGCTTGATAATTATTAGTGTATAGTAATGCTACTGATTTTTTACATCGATTTTGTAACCTGAGACTTTGCTGAATATATTAATCAATTTTAGAAGTCTTTTGGTGGTGTCTTTAAGGTTTTCTAGATACAAGATCATATCAGTGAACAGGGATAGTTTTAGATTTTGATGCCCTTTATTTCTATTTCTTGCCTGATTACTCTGGCTAGGACTTCCAGTACTGTTTTGAAAAGAAGTGGTGGCAGTGGGTACACTGTCTTATTCCAGTTCTTAGGGAGAATGCTTTCAACTTTTCCCAATTCAGTGTGATGTTGGGTGTAGAATTATCATATATGGCTTATATAATTTTGAGGTATAATCTATCCATGTCTAGTTTGCTGAGGTTTTTTTTTTTTTTATCATAAAAGGGTGCTAGATTTTACCTAATGCTTTTTGTGCATCTATTGAGATGATCATATGGTCTTTATTTTTTCTTCTGTTTATGTGGTGAATCATGTTTATTGATTTGCATATGTTGATCCATCCTTGTATCTCTGAGATGAAACCCACTGGTCATGGTGAATTATCTTTTTGATGTGCTTTAGAATTCAGTTTTTTAGTATTTTGTTGAGGATTTTTGCATCTATGTTTCTAAGGAATATTGGTGTTTAGTTTTCCTTTTTTGTTATGTTTTCTCCTGGCTTTGATATCAAGGTAATACTGGCTTCATAGAATGAGTTAGGGAAGATTCGCTCCTCTATGTAATGAAATAATTTCTGTAGTACAGATACCAGTTGTTCTTTGTAGGTCTGGTAGAATTCAGCTGTGAATCCATCTGGTCTGGGCTTTTTTGTTGGTAGATTGTTACTGCTTCAATCTTGCTGCTCATTATTGTTCTGTTCAGGATTTCTACTTCTTCCTGATTCAAACTTGGGAGGTTGTGTGTTTCCAGGAATTTATTCATTTTCTCTCCATTTTCTAGTTTGTGTGGGTAGAGGTTTTTGTAGTATTCACAGGTGATATTTGGTGTTTCTGTGGTATCAGTTGTAATGTCTCCTTTTTCATTTCTGATTGAGCTTCTTTGAGTCTTTTCTCTTCTATTTGTGGTTAATCTGTCCAGTGGTCTATTGATTTTGTTTATTTCTTCAAAGAAACAACTTATTATTTCATCGATCTGTTGTATTGGGTTTTTTTTTTTTTTTTTGGTTTCCATTTCATTTAGTTATGCTCCGAGATTTTTTATTTCTTTTATTCTGCTGGCTTTGGTTGGTTTCCTCTTCTTTTTCTAATTCCTTCACATGTGACATCAGATTGATAATTTACATTCTTCCAGTCTTTTTGATGTAAGTATTTAGGACTATGCACTTTCCCCCTATGACTGCTTTTTCTGCATCCCATAGATTTTGAAAGCTTCTGTCTCCATCATCATTCAACTTGAGGAATCTTTTGATTTCCATTTTAATTTCATCATTGACTTAGGATCATTTAGCAGCAGGTTGTTTAATTTCCATGACCTTCCGTGGCTTTGAGGATTTTTCTTTGAATTGATTCCTAGTTTTCTTCCACTGTGAAAATATGTGGTATGATTTTGATTTTGTTGAATTTGCTGAGGCTTGTTTTATAGCCTAAGATGTGATCAATTTTGGAAAATGTCCATTTATTGATGAGAAGAATGTATTTTTAGTAATTTTGGGGTAGAATGTTCTATAAATGTCTGTTAGATCCATTGGTCTAGAGTACCATTTAAGTCCAGTGTTTTTATATTGATTTTCTGCTTCCAAAATCTGTCCAGTTCTATCAGTGGGGTGTTCAAGTCCTCTCTGGTGATTATGATGCTATTATTTATTTCTTTGCTTAGATCTCATAGAATTTGTTTTATGAATCTGGGTGCTCCTGTGTTAGTTGCATATATACTGAGGATTGTTATGACTTCTTCCTGAATTGTCCCCTTTATCACTATATAATGAGCATCTTTGTCTTTTTTTTTACCATTGTTGATTTAAAGTCAATTTTGTCTGGTATGAGTATGGCTATACCTGCTTGCTTTCGGTTTTCATTTGTGTGGAAAACTTTTTTCCTTCCCTATACCTAAGTCTATATAAGTCTTTATAAGTGAGATGTGTTTCTTGGAGACAACATATAATTGTGGTGCTTTTTTATTCATTCAGCCAGTCTGTCTTTTATGTGGGACATTAAGACCATTCATGTTCAGTTATAATATTGATATGTGGGATATTGTTCTGCTCATCACATTGGATGATATCTTCTTGTTTTGTTTTCTCTCATGCACTGTTGTTTTATAAGAGCTGTGAGCTTTAACTTTTGGGTGTTTTTACTTTGGTGGGTACCTATTGTGCTCTTCCATACAGAATGCAATTGTGAATATTTCCTGTAAGGCAGGTCTAGTATTCTAGCAGTGACAAATTTCTTTAGTGTTTGGCTAAAGTCTTTATTTCTCCATCAATTATGAAACTTATTTTTGTAGAATATGAAATTCTTGGCTTGTGCTTGTTCTGTTTTAGAAGACTAAAAATGGGACCCCAATCCCTTCTGGCTCATGAGGTCTCTGCTGCAAAGTCTACTGTTGACCTGATGAATTTTCCTTTGTAGGTTAGTTGTTGCTTTAGTCTTGTAGCTTGTAGAATTTTCTCCTTCATTTTGATTTCAACTAGGTTGATGGCAATGTGTTTTGGAGATGTCCTATTTGCTATGACTCTTCTCAGTGTTTGATTACCATCTTGTATCTGGATATCTGAATTTCTGGTAATATTAGAGAAGTTTTCCTCAATAATTCTCTCAAATAAACTTTCCATGCTTTTTACTTTTTCTTCTTCTTCCTCAGGGATGCTTATAGTTCATATATTGGGTCATTTCATATAGTCTCATTTTTCTCTGAGTGATTGTTCATTCTTCTTTATTCTTTTCTCCACATCTTTGACTGACTGAGTTAGTTCAAAAGCCTTGTTTTCAAGCTCTAAAATTCTTTGTTCTGCTTGGTCTAGCCTGTTGATGAAACTTTCTGCCATATTTTGAAATTCCCTAAATGACTCTTTCATATCAGTTGTGCTATATCTTTTCTTATATTGTCTTTTTCTTTATTGAGTTTTTCATTTTTTTCATTCATGTCATGGAACATTTTTTTTTTTTTTGCTTCTTTGTGTTTTCAACTTTCTTTTCAATCCCAGACATCTTATTTGCCATCTGCATTCTGAATTCCATCTCTGACATTTTGACAATTTCCTTTAGGTTGGGGCCCATTGCTGGAGATTTTTTGTGATCCTTTGGAGGTATTGAAAATCCTTGTTTTTTCATGTTGTCAGAATTCTTATTCTCATTCCTTCTCATCTGAAATCTCATTTCTCAGCTCAAGACAGATAAGCTTGTTGTGCACCTGTTCTCCTCTGCTGGGAACTCTCCTACTTAGTGTTAAGAAGGAGAGGTCCTCGGATGGCACACTTGTGTCTTAGTCTAGAGGACTGACCTGGTCTAACAATGGTGAATGTACTGTGAGTGTTTAACACTGTTGCTCTCCTGTGTCTCCTGATCATTATTCCCCTGTGGTTATCATTGTTGGTTCCCTCATTGCAGAGTGAGTGAATGCCCCACCTAGTTCTGTCAGCAGTGGCAATTGTCAGCTGGAGCAAGTTTGAGAGCTCCTTCATTCAGATCTGTGGGCAGCAGTGTATGTCAGCTTGTACCAACTTGAGTGCAGCTCCACCCTTGCCCTCACAGCAATTGTCTGCCCATGCTAGCTTTGGGGCTGCCCTGCTCAGACCCAGGTGCAGTCGTGTTGGCTTGAGCATAGCACTGCTCACTCTTTGTGGGCAGTGGTGATTGATGGTCCACATTGGCTTGAGTGCTGCCCCAGTCAAATTTGTGGGCAGTGGCATTTCTTGGCCCATGTGACTTGAGTGAAGCTCTGTCCATGCCCTCCAGTATTGGCAATTGATGGACTGCACTGGCTTGAGGGCTTCCCTGCTCATATCCACAAGTGGTAGTGTTTTTCAGCTGGGCACAGGCTTGAGTGTGCTTCTGCCCATGTCCATGGTAGGCAGTGATTGTCACCTCATGCTGGCTTGAGATTAGATCTTATTTCCTAAAATTTCTATGTATAACTTAAATTGCATTTATATTCATTATTCCCTAATAATAATTAATTTCTACATAATGCTTTACAGTTTACAATTGTTTTCAGTTATTTGACTTGCATACTGTTCCCTATGTAATAAGTTGAACAAGAACAATTTTAAATCATACTTTATAGATAAAGAATTAATAAGGTTATATGTCCTATCTGACATCATATGAATGAAGACTTAAATCTTCTGAGATAAATTTCTGGTGCTTTCCACTATACCACCCTACCTCCACACCACACATTACCTTCTCCAGTGTATACTCCAAAGTACCTCTTGAAAAATCAAAGTTAATTCAATTAAGTTCAAGACAATGTTGATGGTAAGGATATTTTATTTGACTATGCCAATAATTTACAAATTGATATTCAGTTGTGGTTTGCAGGTTAACTCTCTTTTTAATCACATTACTCAACTGATCTATAAAAATGTTGCTGGGGTAATTCATAATGGTGTGTATTTTCTGAAAGAAGAAAAGAAGCTAACCAACATTTATTAAATACCTGCAATGTGGCCGATCTTTTTACCTAGTTCTTTTAATTTAAACTTCAAAATAACATTGTGAAGTAACTTCCATGTCTTCATTGTTCTGTTGGTAATAATAGTTTTATAAATATATTTATTGACCACTCATATTATCTCGTGTAATTCTTACAAAAATTCTATCAGGTTGGTTACTCAAGTGAAATATAAATATCGTAGAAGCATTGAGACGTATTCCCAAGGTCATAGAGTTAGGATTTGAAACTTAGGTTCAAAGTTAACAACCACCTAGCAGTTTAGAGTTGCCAAGACTATTGGTTGGTCAGTATGACAGTTTCCATTCTGTGTGGGCTTTGTACTCTGGATTTTGAAGAATAAATGTTATGTCTATCCTGGGTGATTTGAAGTCTAATAGTGAGAAGGGTTAAGGGAACAGATGAAAGATGGGAGAACAGGGAGTAGGAGAAATGTGACAATGTCCAAAGGTAACATAGAAATTTCTTTTCTGGTGATCTAGAGGACCTAGGACAGGAAGTCATCAAGGTGAGTTTCCTGTTTACTCTGAATAGTGTTAAAATGTGGAGAGGTTAAGGATCATAACAAATGCAAAACAACCCCAAGGGCTTTTAACTTACATTTGGAGCTGGGTGTAGTACAAGGCTCAGTGCTTATGGCTGCTTGTTATGTCACCAGGCAATAGAGAGAATATGGAGCTCCTTTGCTCCTCTCCAACGCTGGTGTGCTTTTTATGAGAGTGACCTTCTGATTGGAATGGATGGGCAGGAGAGAACTGAAGCTGCCCGCAGGTGAAGAGATACCAGAGAACCCCTGGATTCTCTATTTGTGGCCTAGCTCCCTGATTTGAAGGAATTCCAGTCCAGAGACTTGAGAAAACTTGCAGATGTGCTTGCTAAACCACCTTTGGTAAATTGTGAGGAACAAGAGAGGATGGGAGAGGTGGTGGACCTCAACATTTACATACACATTGAATTGATTGTCAAAAGTGAAAGAATGTGGAGGCCTGGGAGCCAGGACCGGATTCTAGATGGGATGGCTAGGAAGACAGTGTGTGCATTGTGGAAAGAGGGTGACCTGATCCTGAGGAGCCATCTGGATGTGCTAAGGACAAATCACAGAACATGCCCAGAGAAAGTCATTTCTTGCTGAGAGGTCAGGCAATTGCAACATATTTAATATATGGGGGGGGGCTGAGATTTCATTAATTCATTTATCAAAGTTAGAGTTCTAAATGGTGCAGATGTTACAGAATAAATTAGAATTTCATATAGAAGATTAAAGATTTGCTGTCTAATAAGGTTTGAAATTCTACAATTCTTTGCTTCTATAATGAGTGATAATTCCCAGATTCAGGGCTTTTTAGAAAATACTTATAAAAATGACTAATATAGATGTTTTTATTCCCTTAGGCCTTGACAACATGTTGTCTTCTAAAAACAATACAGAGAACTTCACAAACAAAATACGTTTTGGATATTGATATCCTCTGTCCACTAATTCTAATCTCTTCCTTAACAAGAATCCAATATGTGCATCCTCTCCTCCCAACCTCACCTTGTCCTCCCTCCATCAAACCATGAAAGGATTTTTGTTTTGCAGTAAGTTTTCCAATTGTTGTGGAAGAATGAAGTTTCCCTTTTTTATCATGTCTGGGCTTCTCTTTCCGGAAAGGCACTAAGGACAGTTGGAGCATGGATGTCCTTTATCATGTCGACCCTTGCCGTTCTTCCTGTGATGGGATGTTTTCTGTTGTTCGCATTTCTTCACTGACCACACATAACATATTCTAGCAGCAGGTTTATTAGGTTTTTGTGTTTTCTCCAGTTTCCAGCTATATTAGGTCTCTTTTGTTCATAAATAAGGGTGTTCAAGTTGTATGAGGAAATAATTTTTAATTTTTGGTTTTCTATAGAATCAAGCATATCCCCACCTCTCTTAGTAAAGATTACATAAACAGGTGGGACTGGGGGATTTTTTTTATTTGTTTATTTATTTATTGCAAAATATTAAGGGGGTACAAATGTTTTTGTTACATGGATACACTGTGTAATGCTGAAGTCAAGGTTTTCAGTGTGCCCGCCACCAGGGCAGTGTTCATTACACCCAGTAAGTTTTTAATTTTTGCCCCCATCCCAGCCTCTCCCTTCTTAGTTTCAAATGTCCATTACGTATTTTTGTGCATCACCTAGCTCCCACTTATTAGTGAGAACGTGTGGTATTTGGTTTTCCATTCCTGAGATACTTCACTTAGAATAATGGTCTCCAGTTCCATCCAAGTTGCTGCAAAGGACATTTATTTCATTTGTTTTTAAGCTAAATAGTACTCCATGGTATATCACATTTTCTTTATCCACTCATGACCTGATGGGTACTTAGGTTCATTCCATATCTTTATAATTGTGAATTGTGCTGCAATAAACATTCAAGTGAAGGTGCACTTTTAGTAAAATGATTTCTTTTCCTCTGTAGATAACCAGTAGTGGGATTGCTGGATCGAATGGTAGGTCTACTGTTAGCTCTTTGAGGAATCTCCATACTGTTTTCCATATGGGTTGTACTAGTTTGCAGTCCCAAAAATGATGTATAAATATTCCTTTCTCTCTGCATCCACATTAGCATCTATTATTTTTTTGACTTTTTAGTAATGGCCATTCTGACAGGGGAGGGGTGGTATTTTGTTGTAGTTTTAATTTGCATTTTCCTGATGATTAGCGATGTCTAATATTTTTTCATATGTTTGTTGGTGATTTGTGTAGTTTCTTTTGAAAAATTTCTGCTCGTATCTTTTGCCCACTTTTTGATGGGGTTGTTTGTTTTTTGCTGGCTATTTTTTTTTTCCGAGTACTTTATAGTTTCTAGACATTAGTCCTGTGTGGGATGTATAGTTTGTGAATATGTTCTCCAATTCTGTAAGTTGTCTATTTACTCTGTTGATTATTTCCCTTGCTGTGCAGAAGTATTTCAATTTGCTCAAGCCCCATTTATTTCTAATTGCTATATTTGCCCTTGGGGTCATAAGCATAAGTGCTTTGCTTAAGTCTGTTCTATAGGAGCTTTCGTATGTTTTCTTCTGGAATTTTTATGGTATCATGTCTTACATTTAAGTCTTTTATCCATCTTGAATTAATTTTTGTATAGAGTGAGAGATGTAGGTCTTGTTTTATTCTTCCACATATGGCCATCCAATTTTCCCAGCACCACTGATTGAATAGAGTGTCCTTTTTGTATGTTTCTGTCTGCTTTGTTGAAGATCAGTTAGTCATAGTTATATGGTTTTATTTCTGTATCCTCTATTCTGTTCCATTTGTCTATGTCTCTTCTTTTTTACCAATTTAATGCTGTTTTGCTTACTATAGCCTTGTCGTATAATTTGAAGTCAGGTAATGTGATGCCTCCAGATTTGTTCATTTTGCCTAAGATTGCTTTGGCTATTCAGGCTTTTGTCATTGTTGTTGTTTCAAATAAAGCTTAGGGTTATTTTTTTCTAGATCTGTAAAATAAGACGTTGGTATTTTAATAGGATTTACACTGAATCTCTAAATCACTAGGCAGAATGGACATTTTAACAATGTTGATTCTATCAATCCATGAGCATGGGATGTTTTTCCACTAGTATGTGTCATCTAACATTTTTTCCTCAGTGTTTTATAGTTCTTCTTATACATATCTTTCACCTCCTTGGTTAAGTATAGTTCTAGCTATTTTATTTTCTTTGTAACTATTGTATATGGTATTGAGTCCTTGATTTGACTCTCAGCTTGACTGTTATTAGTATATAAAAAAGCTACTGATTTTGTAACCTGAGATTTTACTGAATTTATTCATAAATTCTAGGAGTCTTTTGGTTGGAGTCTTAGGGTTTTCTAGATACTAGATCATATCATCAGCAAACAGGGATAATCTGACCTCCTATTTCCAGATTTGATTCCCTTTGTTTATTTCTCTTGCCTGATTGCTCTAGCAAAGACTTCCAGCACCATGTTGAATAAAGGTGGTGACAGTGGGCATCCTTGTCTTATTCCAGTTCTTATGTAAAATGCTTTCAACTTTTTCCCATTTGTTGTGATGTTGGCAGTGGGTTTGTCATAAATGTCTTTTATCATTTTGAGATATATTACATCTATGCTTTGGTTGTTGAGGGTTTATTTTCTTGAAAGGGTGCTAGATTTTACCTAATGCTCTTTCTTCTTCATCTATTGATATGATCATATAGTCTTTCTTTTTTCCTCTGTTTATGTGGTGAATCGCATTTATTGATTTGCATACGTGTATCATCCTTGCTTCTCTGGAATGAAACCCACTTGATTATAGCAAATTATCTTTTTGATGTGCCATTGGTTCAGTTTGCTAATATCTTGTAGAACATTTTTGCATCAACATTCATAAGGGATATTGGTCTATAGTTTTCATTTTTTGTTGTGGTCATTCCTGGCTTTGATATCAAGGTGATACTGACTTCATAGAATGAGCTAGGAAAGATTTCCTCCTTCTCTATGTTATGGAATAATTACTCTAGGGTAGGTGCCAGTTTTTCTTTGTAGGCCTGGTCAAATTCAACTGTGAATCTGTCTGGTTTGGGCTTTTTCTTGTTGAAAGATTTTTTATTATTGCTTTAATATTGCTGTTCATTAGTGGTCTATTCAGGATTTCTATTTCTTCCTGATTCAAGCTTGAGAGGTTGTGTGTTTTCAGGAATTTATCCATTTTCTCTAGGTTTTCTAGATTATGTGTGTAGAGGTTTCATAGTATTCATGGATGATATATTGTATTTCTGTAGTGCCAGTATTAGTGAACTAGCACCTCTTATAGTATCCTGGATGAAGCTGAAGCCCATTCTACTAAGTAAAGAAGAAAAGGAATCACAAGAAAGGGAAAACAAGCACCACATGTACTCACCATCAAATTGGTACTAATTGATCAACACTATGTGCACATATTGTACTAACATTCATCATGTATCAGGCAGGTGGGAGGGGCAGGAGGAGATGGGTATATACACACCTAATGGGTGCAGTGAGCACTGTCTGGGGGATGTGCACACTTGTAGTTCTGACTCAGGTGGGGCAAAGGCAATATATGTAACCTAAACATTTGTACCCCTGTAATATGCTGAAATAAAAAGAAACAAAAACAAAAACAATAAAAAAGAAAAAAAACAAGGAAAAATGAAGCATTCTCTTCTTCTTCCAAGAATGGATATGTACCTTAAATAATTGTTTCTGCTAGATCATGTACCTGTGACCAGAAATGGACCTAGAAGAATGGCTTACTGAGTCAATTATTTTGAAAACCTAAACAATAGCTGAATTAATGCATCCTTTAGCTTACACTTCACTGGATGTAGAAGTTCCTTTCATTTCTGAAAATTGTATCCTCTGATTCCCAAGGGGAAGGGGAATGATTAAGGGCAAGCAAATTACACTAAAACAAAAAAAACCCCCAAATGCTCTTTATTTATAATTTTTATGTTATACATTTTTTTTAATCTAGCAAACAATTGAATTACCATTGTCTTCTACTATGTCTGATTAGAAGAAAAGAATATCAGGACAAAAGGAGGAATGCAGAACAAGATAGGTGGAGGGAAGTAAAAAGACAAAAATCTTTGTCTTTGATCCAGTTTCAGACAAAGACATGGAGTAACAGATAGAGATAGAGCCAGAGATAGTCAGAGCCAGGCAGCAACACAGACAGAAACTCTTTCACATAGAAAGACACACACACGCACACACACACACATACACACACACCCTCCAAGAGACATAGACATATGCACAAGGCTTACAAATAGAGACCCACCTAAACTAATTCAAAGCACACGCACACTTTGGAGAGCCACACACTGAGACAGATGGAGAGAGCTAAGGGTTCTTGAGGTACTAGGGAGAAACAAGTGGAAGGGGTCTGTGGGGACCCCTGTTCATTCAGTCTTCACACACTGCATTAGGGTTTTTGCAGATTTGATTAATAGCATAATGGTTACATAAGAAAATGTTAATTTTAAGAGATAGCTACTGAATTGAAGCATTGTATTTAAAATGGTAAAAACAGTAACAAAACATCACAGATACATCTGAGGTCTCTGAGTAAATGCTTCCCTACTCTTCTTACCAAAAGTATTTACTATATGAATTTGATGTTTACTATTTCCACCCATATTTGTTTCCATTACTTTATGTGTATGTATCCATATGTGATATATAGTATGGTTTTTCATATCTTCAAGCTTTCCCCAAATGGTATGCTATAGCATGTATCATTGAATAACTTATATATCAGGTTATTAAGTATGAAATGTTCAATTTCCTTAAGTACTACGTTTGACAGTTGATATAGCTGACATTTCACTTTGATACTTCTTGTTTTATTTTTGTTGTGAAGGTACATCCTCAGTCTTTCAAATGCATGGTTTGGCTTGTTATTATATTTCGAAGTCTTTTTAGAGCAATTTTTGTGAAACCATGTAGAAGTACAAAATTTGTGTTATTTTCAATTATGAGTTCCATCATGGAACCAGTGCAGCACAGACAGCTTGAAATAACAGCAAAGTGTTTGGAAAGGATGTGGCTAATGAACACAAAGTACATTGATGGTTTGAGAAGTTCCATTCTTGTGATTTTAATCTTGAAAATGAACCATGTGGGTGACCTGAGACCAAGGTGGACAATGATGAGCTGAGAGCTGTAGTGGAAGCAAATCCATCTCAACCTATGTGTGAATTTACAGAAAGGTTTGACATTACTATTCCAACAATATTGGACCATTTGAAACAAATTGGCAAGGTAAAGAAGCTGGATAGATGATGGGTTCTGAATGAATTAAACAAGCATCAGAAGACAAATTATCTTGAAGCTTGCCTTTCTTTGCTGTCATGACATAGAGGCAAACCATTTCTACACTGTATTGTTATGTGTGATGAAAAATGAATTATTTTTGACAATCACAAACATTTGTCACAATGGTTGGATAAAGATGAAGTGCCAAAACACAGTCCAAAACTGAATACTCATCAAAAAAAGCTAATGGTGTCTGTTTGGTAGTCCAAGGCTGATATTGTCCACTACAGTTTCATGAAACCTGGTCAATCAATTATAGTGGATGTCTACTGCAACCAATTGGATGAAACAATGAGGATGCTTGTGACTAAGCAGCTGAGATTGGTCAATAAAAATAGGCCAATCCTCTTGCAAGACTATGTTCGACCACATGTCACACAAACAACGTTGCCCAAACTACAGAAGCTGGACACACGGAAACTCTCTGTCTTCCACTGTATTCACACTTTTGATTCAAAATTGGACATTTCATATTTAATGACCTAATATTTTTTTTTAAGATGACATTACCTTTATGAGATTTATTAATTCTGCTAGATATAGGTTTAGCCATTTGTTTCATGGCTTTATTATTATTTTCCATTGTAAGAATATTGCACAATTTCTTTGTTGATTGAACTGTTGACTGGCATTTGGGCTGTTTTCAATTTGTCACTACTGCTAGCAATGCTGCAATAGACATCTTTATATATGCTTCATTGTTCACATTTGCTAGAATCCTCCTAGAAGTAGATTTGTTGGGTTGGAAGGTATGTACATTTTTACTTTTACAAGAAATCAGAAATTACTTCCACAGGTGTTGTAAAAATTTATATGCCCGACACAGCTTGTGAGACTACATGAACCTCTACACGTTTGCCAACGCTTAGAGTGATCAGGTATTAACAGAATGACTTTTAATCACAGTTGTTTGGAGATTTTCTCACATAGACACTTGGCTCTTCAATGCGATTCTCACAAGAAAGGACATGGAAGCCTGGGAGAGCAATGCAGACTCATTAAACAAATACACAAATAAAGCCTAAACATATCCCAAATTTCCAGAGTCACGGCATCAATATGCTGTAGAATCATTCTAATCACAGCACCTTCCCAGTTTCTCAGCCTTTACTGAAACATCCTGAAATCAGGCAGCAATCAGTATTTAAGCAACTCTTAGAGGAAAGGGCACTGGAAATCTCTGAGGAAGAGTAGAGGTTATGGAATGACAGATGGAAGTCATACTGTGTGTCAAGAGAGACAGCACAACTCCCAGCTTGCAAATCCTTCACTGCTCTCTCGTCACAGTCGTGGAGCTTGGGTGAGTGAAAGATGGGTGAGAAGGGAACGCCAATGTTGCTGGTACATTTATGGACATGACTGACAGCCTAACCCAAGCTGCTCTGTGTTTGGAAAGGTGGGCATTGTCTCACTTTATGTAATAGTACAACAAAGGAAGCAATGAAGAGTGAACAGTGTAAAGTAACTATTTTGAAAAAAATTATTAACTGTTTCAGAATGTACAAAAAGAATAAAAAAAATGTAAGTATCCACCATTGAAATTAAGAAATAAATCATTATCAACTTGGTTGAAAACACCCATAATTCCCTTTTCTTGAATTTGGAGTTTGTAATTCCCATGCATGTCATTCTACTTTTACTGATAGGTTTGTGCCTCTAAGGCACATAAAACATGCGTTTACATGCTATAAAATCACCTTTTACTGGGTGGATTATTCTACACCCTGTTTTTCCCTGAACATTATGTTTTTAAGAATCATCCATATATGTAGCCCTAGTGTGTTCATTTTTGATGCTATGTAGAATTTTATTGTGTGAACATACTATGATGTCTTTATGCATTCACCTGTTAAAGGGTGTTTAGATTGTTCTGTTTTTTTGCTACTATGATACTATACATGTCTTCTGTGCATGTGTGCAAACATTTATCTAGGCTGTATACCCAGAATAGACTTTCTGTGTGGTAGCGATGATAATCATCTTTGCCAAATTGCTTCCTAAATTCATTGTTCCAATGTGCACCTGGCAGAGTATCTTACGTAGTTAGCATTGTTCTGCATCTTGGCTGACAGTTGGTGGTGACAAATTTAAACTTTTCCACCCAATTAATGGTCTTGTCAATGTGTTTAATTTATACTTCCTACTTATTGGCAGAAATTCAAACTTCTTCTTTGGGTTACCTGGTCATCTCTCTTGCCCGGTGTTTTCTCTGTTGGATTGTCTTTTATGAGCGTATGTATGTGAGTGTGTAGGAATATCTGTATGAGATCTGTAGGAACTCTTTATAATTGAGGGAAACTTATAAAAATTCTTTTCAGCCCCAAAATTGTTTTAATTTCTCCCAAAGCCAAGGTAGCCTATTATATACGCCCATCTTCTGTCTCTTCCCTTGTCCACCATGAAGGAAAAAGGAAAAGCACTTCCAAACGGGCCCCGGAGCCGCCTGCATTTCCCGAAATTTTAACCCTTCCGCTCATCTCTGTAGTAACAAATTGGGAGAGAAATTGCCAGAACTTAGAAGTATGTGCTCTTCACAGTTTTATTCAGGCATAATTGACATACAATAAGTTTCATATTTAAAGAGAACAATTTGATAATTTTTAACATAGGTGCACCCCCATGAAACTATCATCACAGTCAAGATAGTGAACATTTCCATCACATCCAAAAGCTTCTTCGTGCATGTTAAAAATCTTCTCACCCACTCCTCCAGGCAGCCAGAGATGTGCTTCTTGGCACTACCAATTAGCTTGCATTTTATTGAATATAGAATCACATAGTATTCACTATTTTTTGTCTTGCTCTTTCACTCAGCAAAATTATTTTGAAATTCATCCATGTTGTTAAGTGTATTACCAGCTCATTCCTGTTCGTTGCTAAAAAGTGTTCCATATGATATACCACAGTTGTTTATCAATTCACCTAGTGGTGGACATTCGAGTTGTTTCCAGATTTGGACTATTAAAAATAAAGCTACTATAAATACTCATGTGCAAGTCTCTGTAGGGAGATCTATCTATTCACACACACACACACATATATATATATATATATATACACACACACACACATACACATTCCTTACTCTTGAGTAACTATTTTGGAGTGAAATGGCTGGATCATATAGTAGTATACTTTTAACTTTTTAAGAAAGTGATGAAACATTCCTCAGAGTGGTTGTGCCATTTTACATTTCCATCCATTATGTATGGTACGGGAGTTCTACTTTTTCCTACATTCTTGCCAATATTTGATGTGGTTTTACTTTTTTTAAGTATTGTCATTCTAGTAGTTGTGTGATGAAATATTATTGTGGTTTTAATTTGATTAGCATTTACCTGATGACTAATGATATTGAGCATCTTTTCATGTGTTTATATTCCATCCATATAACTTCTTTGGTGAATTATATGTTCAAATTTTTTTTTATTTCATTATTAGGATGTTTGTTTTCGTGTTATTGGGTTTTGAGAGTACTTTATAATATTCCAAATTCAAGTTCTTTATAAGATATATGTTTGACAAATATTTTCTTCCAATCTGTAGCTGTCTCTTCATTTTATTAATATTATCTTTTGAAGAAGTTTAATTAATCAGTTTTTTTATGAATCATGCTTTTGATATCACATCTAGGACACCTTCGCCTAACTCAGGGTATCGAAGGTTTCCTCTTATGTTTTCCTCCAGATTTTTATAGTTTTATGTTTTATACTTAGGTCTGTGATGCTTTTTGAGTTAATTTTTGTTTATGATACAGGGAATGGATTGAAGTCTTTTTTTTTTTCTTTTGTTTATTTATTTATGTTGCTTTGGATATTCAATAGTTTCTGCATCATTCTTTGAAGAGACTATCCTTTCCTTCCTTTCTTCCCTGGATTGTCTTTGCACCTTGGTTGACAATCACTTTTCTGCATAATGTATGGGTTTATTTCTTGACTCTGTTCTGTTCCATTGGTCTGTTTGCTCATCTTTATATCAAGGCTGCTCTCTCTTGATTACTGTGGCTTTATCATGAGCCTTGAAATCAGATGGTCTGAGAATATGTTTCCCAGGACTTCATATAGATTTGGGATCTCAGCATAACTCCCATAGTATAAGTGTGAAATTCTCTCTTGATGCATAAGGGGAGATGGAGATGGAGAGGCAGCCATGGGCACGGAACGGCCTGGAATCTTTACGCCGACCAATTTCTCCCTTGGCTAGCATCTGATAACAAGAATAGTTCCACATTCTTGCTCTCGCCGAATAGTTGACAGCCACCCTGCAGTCTATATGTTCCTAATTCCACTTCAGCTTTCTAACTGCAATAGTTTTCCAGGCTGCCTTCCTGAGATTGGCCTAAATCACTCTGATGGCCTTGGGTGTTTCCAAATCTCTGTCCACAGTTTTCTAGATTATCCGTGAGTTTCCTTAGCTTAGGGATAATGGCCATTCATTTTGATAATTCTTAATTTCATTCTTAAAGCTCCGGGGATGCCAACATGTCTCTCTCAAATCTGAACACAATATGCTGTTAGAATTTCTTGAGGATCAGTGACCTTTGTCTTAGGTGTTCCACAAAGCAATAAGACTTTAGCAGTCCATACTGACCTTGGTTCCTGGGAGACTGCACTAACTTCTCGTGTCCTCTCACCGAAGAGCACAGCATCTAAAGTTGGAGCATCGATCATTCACTCGTCATTCATGTTTGAGCACCTACTGTGTGCCACACACTCAGCTAGTGCTTTGGGGATAAAGGAATGGATAAGACATCGTCTCTATTCTCATCCTTCAAGGATAATATATTCTTCACCTTCAGGACCCAAAGCCACTTAAAGATTCTATCTAAGGATCAACATATTCTAGGTTTCAGAGCCCAGATCTGCAGTTTCTCCTCGGGTAAGATTGTTGCCATCACTGGGAAGGAATAGGAGGCCCTGTCTCAGTCATGTCAGGCATTCTAACTTAAGAATGGTGGGATTTGGTCTGCAAAGACAAGCTCCAAGAAGAAATAAAGCACCCAGACAGGACCAGATGCCAGAAGCAGAGGCCAAGCCCTCCAAGGAGTCACCCAGGGTCAGGGAACATTTATCAGACCAGAATAGAGAAAGAAAGGGGAGTAAATGGGTAAAGAGTTCTCTTCACCTCTTGACTGGGAAGGCATATGTGTAGGAGAGAGTGGGTGAAAGTGAATTTGAGCCTTGAGGATAAAAGTGCAGTTGGCATTACCTTTCCTGCTGTGAGGGGTCACCGCGGCAGGGAGAGCCCAGGCATGTCCCAGGGAAAGGAAAGGACGCAAGTGCGGTTACCCGTCTTCTGTGACAAATGCGGGTTTTGCACACGTTGCTGAGAAGCGCTCCACAAGGGGCAGAGAGGCAAAGTGTCTGCCAAATGAAGCAGTTCTCTAAAGTCTATTGCCCAGCTGAGGCGTATGGCAAAGGTAAGACTTAGAGAAAGGATTAGCCTCTGGCCCCACGCTGGGGCAGGGAGAGGTACTGTGTGCCCTTCTCCAGCACACAGAAGAGCTTCCGGACCAGGCTTTGGCTGGGGGTGCTGAGGATTTAGGAGGTGTCATGAGGTTTCAATGAAAGACTTAGAAATTTAGCTGCAGCTGGGAAAAGGTGTCCAAAGCATGGAGTAAGGGGAGTGTGGGGGTGACTGCAGTGGGGACTCGGGAAGGGCCCAGGTCTGGAAGGGAAGCAGTTGCTGCCAGGAGGCCAAGAGAAAAGGGTGGGGTGGGGGGAGCAGGCTGCTGTGATTGCTGCAGCCAAGGAAAATCCCCTGCCTGAAATAATATTCCCCACCCCTCAGCTACACCTAAAATTCCTCTAAAGTGGGCGTGGGCTTTGTGCCATAATTAGAACAATGGCTTATAATTAAAGTTTCCCTGGGAGAGTTAAGTTCACATCAAGGGTAATCTCTAGATGTATTCTTAAGAGTGGCGCTGGAGGAAGGCCCGGTTATGAGAGTCCGATGGGAGGGGAACGTGCGCAGGAAAGGGGGTGGGGTCTGGAAGGTCGATTCCGTAGATCTCAGTGGCCAGACTGATGTCGTGACCCATCAGGGCTGCCAGATTTGGCAAAATAAATGAACAAAGAAACACCAGGATGCTCTGAAGTCAACCTTACCTGGGTATCCTGTATGTTATCTGGCAAGCCCAAGCCCGTGAAAGTTCCGTTTCAGTCCCCTACTCAAACTTCTCCATTATGCTTGCCTTGTCGATTCCCTGAGCCTTCACCTGTACATGTGAGGAAAACTGGGGACAAGGCTGTGAAATGCAGACAACGAATCACAACACACAGGGAAGAAGGTAAATTATTGAGATCTTTTTGAGTTGAGGACTCAAGACTCTGCCATTTCTCTCTGCACCCTCAGCATCTTGCATAATGTCTGGTACACAGCAGGTTGCTTAAGACAGGTAGGTTGATGTGTGCCATCCGCACCACCTGGGGATTGGACTCACTTGAAGCGCTGGCATGT
>VBSM01003218.1:1759777-1806449 GCA_008086735.1 Cheirogaleus medius | reverse complement strand
TGTGTGTAGGTGTGTGAGGGGCGTGTGCGTGCGTGTGCGGAGCGGGTATTCATGGGGGGCCGTGCGTGCAGCTACCCTCCTTCAGTCCTGACACCCAGGTGAGCTCGGCCCCGCATGTCACTGAAATCCTGATGGAACATCTTTCTTCAGTTTCCACTTTGATCCTGCGGCTCAGCCCCCTTTCCAAACCGCAGAGTCTGGGGATAGGGGGTAAAAGTGTCTCCTCAGGAGTGGAGAAGTGAAAGGAGATGCTTTTCTCCCTGAGGGTCTTGGTGCGAGGGGGAGGGGCCGGGTCCCCCTCTCTCTCCTGAGTGAACCCCTGTGAAAGGAGGTGCTGGACTGGAGACACCACAGTGAAAGACAGGCGGACGCGGGGAAATTCCTCAAGCTGCCCCTCTCCTCCCCACACCCACTCCGAGTGCCTCTCCCGGTGCAGGGAGGCCATTCGGTGCTCATTTTCTAAGCCTATCTTTAAGCCACACCCGCCGCACAGGTGACCGTCCCTTCGCTGGGCCAGAGCCACTCCTGGGGAGCGAGACCAGCACAAGGGACAGGCCACAGTGTGCAGCGCGGAGCCCCGCCCTCCCCTTCCCTAGGAGTCTGTGATTTCCAGCAGGATCTCTCCAGAAAGGAAAGAAATGGGAATTGTGTCTCCATTTGGGGTCAGTGAGGCTTTGGACTCCTGCTCAGCCCTTCTTGTGCCAGAGTGTGTCCCTGCAGGTGAGCACCCAGGACTTGGGTCCACCTGATGTGGTGACAGGATGTTTTCCCTCTGTAGGTTCCTCGTCACTGGAAGCCACCCATGTTTCTTCTACCTGTGACAGTGCTGCTGGTGGGGACCAGGGTGACAGTCTGTGTGTGACATCCGTGAAGCCAGCCCCAGGGCTGCCTGGCTGTGCTCAGGGTTTTCTCAGCCACCTTGAGTCTCAGAGGAGCCTTGGAATCAGGGTCCCCTCAATGACATGGGGTGGGATATTGTGCCTCCTTCAGCCCATGAGCGTGTAAACATTTACTCACGACATGGCCATGGAGTCCCTGTTCCGTGCCAGCCACTGCACTCGGCCCTGGGGAGACAGCAGGAAACAGCCTAGGAAAGATCCTGTCCTGCTTTTGTCCCCCGAGCAGAGCACCCTGTTAGTACGAGGTCACCAGGTTCTCCCAGCCACCACTGCCCTGCCGAGGGGAGGACAGGTGTGGAGGTGAGTGGGGGACTTTTATTCTATCTTCATCCCACCACTTACCTCCCCTCCACCTGCCCCAGTGCCCCTCAGAGTATATGAAGAACTCCCAGGACGTTTGGCCAAATTCTTTACCAGAATGGGTGGCTGCCAACAGCTACATGCATAAGACCAAAATTATCCTCTTCTTGGGGCCTGACATACTTGGGTCTTTAGGAAGCCCTTGGGTAGGGGAAGATGAGACCCAGTGTGGGCTGAAGTTCTTCGGGGAGACTGGCACTATGCCTGTGGAGCAGGTGACTGTTCTCACTCCCTTTCTCCCAGATCACCTCATTCTCTATCATCTTTCAATTCATTGCTAAAATTTCTTCTTCTCTGGAAAGCCTTCTGGGACTAATATCTCGGAAGCACCAAGACTCTGACTTTCCGCTCAGAGGCCCTCCTCCCGAGCCGCCGTCTGCCTCTGCAGGCTGAGCTGGGGGCTCAGAGAGAGAGGCCGGTGGGACCGTGGCTGTCTCCTTCACCCTGCAGTTCCAAATCACACTGAGAATGACACTTGCCAAGATATGAAACATCAGTTCCAAATTTAGGGAGGAAAACCTCTACAAATTTAAATTATCATTGTTTCATGAAAGAGAAGCAACATTCGCCTTTCTTTTTGCAGCTGAGGTTTCCCTGTGGCCAGTGACTGCGGGGTGAAGTTCTCACGCTATCCGGTCACTCTGACAGTTTAGAGCACTCGGTGCAACTCAGACTCAGGGACATCTGTATCTGACACGCTAGTGTGTAAAACAATTTTTTACCTGACATCTTAGAGTACCAAATTTAGCAACTGCTCTTCTTTTTGCCTCGAATAAATAGGCCTCTGTTTTATTTTATTTTTTTTAATTTTTAAAATATTTTGTCATTTGTTCATTGTCATAACTTTGGAAAATTCCACAGAGCACAGATTTGCATAAATGTCTGCCACAATACCCCTTAACCTAAGGTGATGACTGTCCTTGTGTTCAGACATATGCACAACAACCCTTTCCTCCGTGCACACATGTATGCATGAATTCACCAGCTGCCTCGACGCCCTGTTGCCCAAGCCCCTAGTTCCTGCTTTCTTCCCTCCCAATAGACAGCACAGATATAACTTATAAGATTGACATGATACTATATGTAGCACATTGCAACCTACATTTCTTGCTTAACAATATGTCAAGGTCAAATCCCTCCCTTAATAATTAAATTCACTTGCAACAGGATTGTTGTGACTACATAATATCCCATCACAGGGTTGTATTAATACTATAACTGAATTAACCATGCTTCCATTGCTGTTCACTTAGTGGGCTTTCAATGTTGCAATATTACCAATGCTATAAATATGACCACAACAAACAACCTTAAAAACAGATCGTTTTGTGGGTGGAGAGATCCTGACTGGTGGAGGTGGAGACACCCTTATGTTGACAATTATTTCCTACCTGGTGGCCAGTGCCACACAGGGAACTTGAGCTCAGTGGGAAGGTGGAAGCAGAGAAGAAGCTCAATAGAGCTGCCCATTAAGTCCCTCAAGAAGGGTGGGCTGTGGTGACGACATGAGGCTTGGAGCTCAGACATTGGGGGAATTAGAAGCTCCCTGTCTCTGCGCTTGAACCACCACCAAGATACTGGGCAGGGTCTTGAAAAACATGGCTTGAGGGGGTTGCCACACACACGTTTCCATCTGCCAAACCCTATCAACCAGAGCTTCAGAGAGACTCTTCCCTGGTCCCAAGAAGCCAGAAGAAGATCTGAGTCTTCTTTCTGTAGTGTTGGCTTATTTTTCCCGTGACCCTCCCTCCCTAGATGCTACACCAGGGCTCAGCTCAGGGAAGGAATGACTCTTACTCCTCTCTCTCAACTTTCAGGCTTCTAGATTCTATCTGCTTAATTCATTTATCCAACAATCTGCGTCGAACAGAGTCCGTTGTATGCCAGGCACTGTGGAAAATCTGAGGGTTGGTAGGATAATAAGAAATACTTAAGAGTTTATTAGTAAATATCAACATTTGAAGTGATTTTCAGGTCACTTAAATACAGTTGATAATTTCTGTTTCTTTCACACGTATTCTTAGAGTAACACCTGGCAAGTTGTGAGAAATTGAAAAATATTTGATAAATGAATACATGCATTCAGAGGGTGTGTCCCTTCAAATACAACATCACCTACAGGGGCACTTTTAAAAACATTTATTTTGAGATATAATTTATATATTATAAAATGTACTTGTTTTAAATGTACAAATAAATGGTTGTTAGTATTTTACAGAACTGGGCAGCTATCAATACAATCAAATCTTAGAACTTTCCATCACCCCCAAAGAAAACCTTACTCCGATTTGCAGTCACTCCCAATCTTTCCTGCTGACTGTCCTAGACTGTCACTAATCTACTTTCTATCTCTACAGATTTGCCTATTCTGGATATTTCATACAAGTGGAACTCCACAATATGCAGTGTTTTATGTATGGCATTTTCATTGAGCATAATGTTTTTGAAGTTTATGTTATAGATCAATACTTTATGCATCAGTACTTTATTTCTTCTAATCATGAATAGCATTCCATTGTGTAGATCTACTGCATTTTGTTCATCAGTTGATGGGCACTTGGGTTGTTTCCTATTTTTTTGGCTATTCTGAGTGATTCTGCTGTAAGCATTCATGCACAAATCTTTGTGTAGACATATGTTTTCATTTTTCTTGGGATTGCTGGGTCATATTTGGGTATTTTTTGATCAAAGATTTAAAGAGGTATGTAAGAAAGGAGGACTTAGCTCAGCTAGATGAAGCTAAAATATACCAAAGGTTCGTACTCAGATAACACAAGTTGCGGCTCTCTCTGGCCACATTCTACTCCGGGCAGAGCCATGAGACTGTGCCTTCCCTTTTTCATACCTATCTTTAAGAGATAAATGTTGCATATGTTATTTTAATACTTATTTTTTCACTTAATATATTCTGACCATTTTCCTGTCTTTACATTCTTTATATTTAATGGTTGTACACTTTTCCATGATCATGATGAACTTTATTTAACTAGATTCTTACGATTGGACACATAAGTTGCTCTGAAATATTTTTGCAGTTGTTAAAAAATACTTCAGTGAATGCAACTTAATTAATTTTACACATATTGGGCAGTATTTTTATAGAATATGTGAATATGTTTTTTCAGAGTGTTGTGAGGGCTTTGTTGATAGTAAGAATTGCTCTCTTAAAAACGTTGAATCCAGTTTGTACTTCTACCAGTCATGTATGAAAGCAATCAGTCCCCACATTTTCAATAAAACTGGGTCTTACCATAAAAAACAAATGCAACCCAAAATGTACGAGAACATGTGACATCTTTTGGAATTAAGCTATATTCTTTGTTAACTAACGATGCTGATAAATTTTCACATACTAGTGAATTTCCCTTTTGGGGGCATTCACACCATTCTAGGGAAGCATTAAGAATCCTTCTTCCCATCAGTCCCTTCCTCCTCCCCCATCTACTGCTCTGCCGAGCAGACACATCTAGAAACCCTTCCCCTTCACTCGCACCTTGGGTAGATAGCTCTTGGAGCAACAGGTGGACCCTGATCCACCTGCCACTACAGTAAGATCATGGGGCCACCTCCCCGGGCATAGGAAATATTTTCTGCTGCCCACAGACTGCCTGGTGCCCATTGAGGTTGACTCAACTGACATGTAAACCACAAAGCTCCCAACTCAGTTGGATCGAGTTTTACGACAGGATGAAAGTGCGGGCTTTTGGAACCCTAGGTTTTGGCACTAGTATCCCTTATCGGAAGGGCCAGCACGTGGGTGGTGCTGACCAGCTGTTATTCTTTCCCCTTAGAGTCAGAGCAAAGGAAGTGAGATCAAATTATAATAGAAGGGACGCCAGTTAGACAAGAGAAGGAACTTATTGCCAAGGAAGTTTGCAGAGTGCTGCACCTAAGGAAGTCTTTGATGAGGGTGAGCTATCTGTGGTTTAATTGGATCCCTGCCTGGGAGGAGAGGATGGGCCTTAGCCTGGGCCTAAGGTGATAAGCTGTGGCTTAGCTCAGAGCGCCCCGGCTTCCTGCATGCCTGCCACCACCTGACAGCGTGAAGCTGTCTTGGGACTGTGACCTTAGCGACACAGCACCCTTTGGGTCTCTGCCCTCATCTTAGAATAAACAATGTCGTCTCAGGTCAGGGTTCTAGACTCTAAGCAGCAAAGCAGAAGTGAAAAGACATTACATCATTAAAGGCTGATTATTTGCCAGGCTCTAGGCTAAGTGCTTTAAAGACTATCTAAAGTCTTTATGATAGCAGGTAAGGAAACTGAGGTAGGAAGAGGTATGATCCTGGCCCAGGATCGCACACTGGATGGAAGAACTGTATCCACACTCAGACGTGCTGTGGGTCCCATGGTCCTCACCACTGAACCACATAACTACAGAAAAACTCCACAGCAGGAGGTGGGGGTATTTAGGAATAGAAACTACTTGCACTGGACGATCAGTAGACCACTGCTGTGACCATAATAGTTTTCCTGGAGTCTAAGCTCATTTTCCTGATGCATGGGGAAGCTCTGTGTGGGTTTCCGAGGCTGGAAGTCTTCCTGGGCTCCTTGTCTTTTTGTTTCTGAGCCCCAACCATCCCCTATTCTCATTCTCCTACTTATCTGAGCACGTGGTAGGTATTCTGTGGGGTAGGGGACAACATGGGAAACACAAGATAGGAAGTTCCTTACCCTACCACTTACTAGCTGGGTGACTTTGGGAAAGTTAGTCCATTTCTCTGTGCTCCCATTTCCTCATCTGCAAAATGGGGACAAATAATAGCATCATTCTCAGAGTCTGGGTATAAAGATTAAATAATTAATAGGTTCCAGCCCTTAAAATAATACCTAGAATAATAAATTTCAAAGTAACATTAGCCTTTATTACTTAAGTAGAAATCAAAGCTTGTATATATATATATATAAAAAATGCAGTATGCCTCAGTTGGCCTGGCCTGCCTGCCTTCCTTTCTTTCTTCCTTCTTTCCTTCCCTCCTTACTTCCCTCCTTCCTTCCTTTTCTCCCTCAATAAACATTTATTGGAAGTCCATTCATGCCAGGCATCGTGCTAGGCATCGCAGTGTGTGCTTGATTGTATTGTGTGCGGTCCTAGTGCCGTCCAGTCTCCCCGGCTGGAGACGCACAGGGCGCGGTCCTAGTGCCCTCTAGTCTCCCGGGCTGGAGGCACACAGGGCTGGTGCGCCTGTGTCAGCCATTAGCAGCTCTTTGACCTAAAGACGTCAAGAGAGAGGAATTAACCAGAATTTCAGAAATATAAAAACATTGTAGGTACTGTCTAGTCAAGCTTCTCTTGTCCTCACAGATGAGAAAACTGAGCCCTGAGATGATACGTGACGTTGCAGTGTCCCATAGCCAGTGAAGCAGGGAGCCAGGACTCAGGCCTGTGGCTTCTGGGTGTCTCATAATCCCTTTTCCATAAATGTTCCTATTTTTTTAACCGACAGCCTGGACAGAGTGTTGTAGAGAGTGAGTCACTGATGGGCCACATATTGTCTCAGCATCTTGCGTGGTGTGCTGCGTGCCAAATGTCTGCTCAGCTTCTCTCTGTTCCCTTCTCACAAACTGCATCACTGATCATGTTGGCGGGGTGGTGCGTGAGGGGCACAGCGTACCAGCAAAATCCAACCTCCAGCCCAGCCACCGCGCCTGGCTTGCAGGTGGCCCCTCACCTCGTGTGGGAATGGAGACCTCAGTCAGCGGTCCCAGCTGTCTTCTGAGATGCCGGCCATCTGGGGCCAATGACGAAGGCCTGGACGCTGACCTCAGCTGCCCCTGTGGACTGCATGTCCCTGCCCCCTTGTTCTCTGTGGTCTGCTGAGTTACAGGCGAACCGGAGCCGTACTCCCTGCAGTCAGAGTAGACGCTGCAGCCTGGCCCTAATGCACAATCCTCAGAACTCACCCAGAGGCTGCAGCAGGGATGTACAAAGACCTCTTTCCAAACCCTTAGACCTATTTTGAAATCCTCTGTGGCAGGGACACAGGTTGGGAAGCCAGGCCCTGCCCCGGCCCTGACACTCGTTAGCTGTATGACTCTCAAGAAGCCATTCACTTCTCTAGGCCTCGGTCCTCATTAGCGATAACCAGATACTTCTCCCATCCTTACCAGCCTGAAATAATATGAAGTTTGTCCTTTTAGCATTAAACACCTTTCTAGGTATCCACTCATCAGCAGACAGGTGTCCAGTTCTCTGCTGGGGGACATAAACAGAGCTTCCCAGCTTTTTTTTTTAATCTAATGGGACTCATATAAAGTGATTCGTACAGTTCACCCGGATAAACAGATGAGGCCACCTGCAGCCAGAGGTCATGCTATCAGGCTCCAGACCCTATTCTGAGGCCCTGAGAACCAAGGGTACCAGGGTCTTGGGACATCTTAAAAGCCATGGCAGCATCCTGGTCAGGGATGCTACTAAAGGATCCAGAGGTTCTCTACGCTGCCTTTGTCAGCAGAAATTTACAAACTGACCAGGGATGTATGACACTCAAAACAGCATTGAACAACAAGCGCAACTCTTGAGTAAGGGTTGTGATCATTCGAGGTGGGGAGGTCAGTGTGGTGAGGCAGTCTGGGTGGGCTCCCTGGAGGAATGCCCCCAACTCAGAAAAGGCAGACTTGGGCTTCATTAGCATCAAGGCAAGAGGCAAAGGGCAACAGAGGACAGAGCCCTATACTGAGAGCTAGGAGCCCCGGGCTCCTGTTCCAGCTCCGCCTCCAAATCACTCTGTGTCCACTCTCTGTGTCGCTGTCCTCTTCTTACCAGTGGTGGCCGCAGGACTGCTGAGCTAACCTCGAAGGCTGCCATGACGTTCGAATGGGAGAGTGAACGTAAAGTCACGCATCGGGAAGGAAGCAGCGCCGCGATGCTAGAGATTGTCACCAGCATGGAGCAGGAAGCTGCTGCAAGCTTCGCGATCACAGAGAGCTTCCCCTGCTGAGGTCACTAGTGGATGACAAGAGCTTAGGACAGTGCGTGGCCCACAGCAGGAACTTCACAAACAGTTGCTGATGAGAGAGAAAGGGGGGACTTGGCCAACTTGCCGGCCTGCGTGAGATGAGGACGCAGAAGCTGGGGTGCTCAGCTTTCTCTCTCTGAGACGAAGCCGGATTCTTAGGGACAATCTCTCCGGGTGAGAGTGGCATTGGTCCAGCAGGGAACCCTTCGCCTTCCTCGGTGATTGCTGCTTCAGCCACTGCCTCTCTAGGGGACCCGGGGCCTTAATCCCCGCCCACCTTCCGAAAGCCGGAGTGCTGACCCTGGCTGGGAGGAGGATTAGAATGAACAGGCTCTTAAAGAGGCCACTTTTATCAGGTGACTTACATAATATTGCATGTGGAAGAAGAGCTTTTAACTGGGATACAATTTAGAGCTTTATTTTTCTCTGAGTTTTTGATTATTTGTTCTTTCCTCCTTTGGCTTGAGATTGAAATGAAAGGCAGGCTTACCTGGAGTAAATAACAGACTGGCTGTGCGTGCGGTGCCGGCAGAGGAGGATGAGATGGGAGCCAAGCGTGAGAGAGCGTGCGCGAGAACGGGGTGCCTGGCAGTCTGGCCTCGCATGGCAGTCTGTTCCCTCCCCCACCTGGGTGCTCCTCTTTGGCTGCCTCGGTCTCCACCTCTCTTCCCCGTGTTCTCCTGCTCCTCCTGCTCAGTCCTCATCAGAGACGTGCCCCGCAGAACAGGGTTCTGGTTACTGTTTCGCCCAACCTGTCCATCCAAATAGCCACCAAGGCTATGCAGCAATTTAACCCCTTTCTAGAAAGTGACTTGCAGCCCGTGCTCTGTGCTAAGAATGGCTTGCTTCTGTCTAGGAGCGCTGACTCTCAGCTCAGAGAGCCATTTAGACTTCCTTAGACTCTATGGAAGGTATAGGAAATCTTAATTAGAATGGGGTTTTTCAGAATGTAGAGAGAGAGACACGTAGGCCTCTTGGGGGAAGAAAGCAGAAGGGAATATAGACATATAGTGACCATGGGACACCTACTCTTCCTACGCTTCATACTTCCTCACGGTTTTTAAAGGCGGGTGTTGCATCTCCACAGAGGTGACAGATGAGGAGGTGAAGACTCAGGCAAGTTCATGGACTGAGCAGCAGAGTGTCGCCTCCAGGGCTGTCTGACTCCAGAGGGTGTGTTTTTTCTACTCTCGAGAGAGAAGCTTACAGAAAAATCCAGAGTCCACTGACAGCTTTGTGCTGTGTGTGATGCCCTGGGGCGGAAGCAGCACAAATGTGATTGATCGGGGTGTCCTCCCAGGGACTCACACACCGTCTTCCAGTGGCCTCTAGCCAAACCCAGAGCTTCACTGGGGTTCCGGAACCCACGACCTTAAGACAAGCACAGAGTCTGCAGAGAGGTTCTGAGGAGGATGCATGAAAATGGTGAAGAGATTGATAAAAATAAGGGCGGAGGCCCCCAGGGAACGAAGTGGGGACGCTGACTGGGGAGTGGAACTGGTCGCAGGAATACAGCCTGCGGGCGTATGGCGGTTCCCGGAGCAGCGCGAGCTGTTCACGTTCTGGCAGAGGCAAGGCAGTGGCTGCGGGATGCCAATTTAGGACAAAAGGGGTGGGGTGCAGCTCCCTTCCTGGGAGGCCTGTGAAATTTAAACAGTCCAGTTCCAGGGAATCTAGCTGGAGGCGGGGGAGGAAAACAAATGACTTCTCCAGCCGCTTTGCCAGCCTGGGCTGGTGGAATTCTAAAACGCATATTTGAGAACAGATCAGAGATGGGGAGATGAATTTAGCTGCCCAGTTCGTATGGAATGAAGTTGCTATGTGTTCTTCTAATGACATCAGGTGCCCAGACATGACAGCAATAAATGGAGAGGAATATTTATGTAAACAAAATAAATATAAATAGATGGGGGAGAGTAAACTAAATATAAACTCTCAGTTCAAAGTCACTGTGAGAACAGCCAAGGCTATTTTCAGAGGGGGGTGTGTAAGTGCTTGCAGGGTGCTATTTATAGACAGAGGTTGCATGTAAACTCTGACGGTCCAACTGCTGCTTTCAATGGTGTGTGTCCAGCTCGAGCTGAAGTGGCCTATTGTTTTCTCATCCCCACAGGGAAGAAAACAAGAGAGAAAGAAAGAACAGGGAATGTTTTCCCGCTGGTCTGCCTATGCACATCATCACACGTGCGTCACTGTGCTTCTTGACCATCACTCCTTAAATCCCATGCACTCTCTGGGGCTCAGTTACGGTGTCTGTTTCTCTTGCGTGAAGACACCTTTGGGATCCTGACGCCCACCTCTCTGTGCCCCCTGCCACTCCTTTAACACACAGGCACATTCACACAGGTGACATTTGTTTCTCGGCTGCCTTTCTGCCCCTCTCCCTATATACTGTGAGCTCCTGAGGGCAAGGCTGGGCTCATGCTTGTGAGCTGAGCAAAAGTTGATGTGCACATTTGGTGTGCTCACTCAACTAATCAGTGACCCAAAGGAAGTGTGAACTTGAACTACAGCAGGAAACGGATTTGTTGGACGTGGGGAGACTTTCTTTCTACTGATAAGGGCGCTAGGAGACTGAGCCAGGCCCGAGTTCTTGCTCAGAGGTAGGCAGATGATAGCAATCATCTCTTAAATCCTATCCCTCCCCCTTGGAGGTTTTGCCCATCTTTCAGGGAAAGTCTCAGTAACTATTGGATTATAAATTTTATCTGTATTCCCTAAGAGTCCAGTGAGTCCATCTAGAATACCATTCTTTGGTTATCCCCAGAACATAGAGCAGTGCATTTCTTCCAGGATGAGGAGAATTGTGCATTGGGTAAAAAATGTCCACTCTTTGGGGTCTTTCTTTTGCATGTTTCCCAGAAGGGGGCAGCATCTTCCTGATGTTTCTTTCCTTTGGCCTTACGGCCCTTTCCAGCAATTTAAAAAGGAATAGCAGATTCAGGGGTGGGAGACTGCCTTTAGTCCCTGCCATTCGGATTCGCTAAGAAAGGGGAATGGGAACAAGGCGGGCCGGCCCTTGTGCTGCAGAAAGAGTGTCTTCAGAATGGCCTGAGCAACGGTCCCATCAGAAGGCACCGGAGGCCTCAGGTCCTTGTTTGGGGACCTAGTAGAATGTTTGTGCCCTGAAGCCTGCGGGGTACTAGACAAGAGTCGGGGTGGTAGAGAGGGCTGTCTGGTGGGAGATGCTGCTGTGCCCTTCCCCCTTCCGCCTGGGCCCTTGCAAGGCACACAGCTGCATCTGCGGCAGAGCCCACTTCAGTCACTCAGCTGGTTAGAGCGAGGATGAGCCCTGAGGCCAGCCTGCTAGCATCTGTCAGGTGCTCTTCCAACCCCTCAAGACCGCCAAGCTCAAGAGAACTGCAGTGGTCCCCTTATCAGTGGCTCTGTTTTCTGCAGTTTCAGTACCAGAGGTCAACTCAGATTGAAAACAGTTGAGAACAGTACAATGACATATTTTCAGAGAGAGAGGGAGAGACCACATCACATAACTTTTATTACAGTATATTGTTATTATTGTTCTATTTTATTATTAGTTATTGTTGTTAAGCTCTTACTGTGCCTAATTTATAAATTAATCTTTATCATAGGTATGTATGTATAGGAAAAAACACAATGTATGTATGTAAGGTTTGGTACTCCCCACAGTTTCAGGCATCCACTGGGGGGCGTGGAATGCACCCCCCAAAAAGAGAAGGGCTGCTGGTGAGAATTTCACCAGCACCAACACCCAGTCCCAGTCAGTACCAATTCAAGTACTGATTATCAAGAATTCTCACCAATTTGAAATCTTGCAGGGTCTCTGTCCATTGACTTGTCTTCATTTTTCAGTCAAGCAGCCAGCAGGGCAGCTGCGGGAGTTGGTGCTCTTGGACCACTGGAGCAGGTGGAAAGAGGGCAAGGGAGGGGCAAGGGACAGACACAGGAGGGGAGTACCTGGTGCGTTCCTCTGATCTCCTTTCTTTCTCTAACTCCACCCAGTCAGAATGTCTTTTGTCTGTGGAGTGTCATATTTACATGACTATTAGCAGGAGACAGAGGAACAGGCAGATGCCAACAGGAAGTATCTTTCGAGTTTGGGCTCTGTTGCTCTTATCCAAAGAATCTGAATTTTGTAGAGGAGAGTTATCAGGAAGAGGGAAGGGAAGGTAAATTATCCAGATGAAATTTGCTTGAAATGTTGGGGGCAGGAGGTGGGGGTGGGGTGGGTGGAATTGTCTCATGTTACTAAATTTCCTCGCTTGGTGACACCTCCCCGCTAGCTAACCCAGATTCCTCAACTCTGCTCTTGCTCCCAGGAAATGGAGACTAATTTAAGAAAGCATTACATTAAGGGCTGGCACTGGTCTTCTCACTCAGCAAAGCGCTGACCCAAGTTTAGCATCAGGCCAGCCTCACTGCACACTACACGCAGGTAGTAGCACATTTGCAGCATGTGCCGGGAAAGTGGACGGTGATATCCAGATCATGTTCATTTCCTTCCCTTCCCTCTCTGGGCACCTTTGGGCGGGCATCCTCTGTGTGTGCTGGGAAATCATCAGAAAGGCTTTCAAGCCTAATAAGGCTAGCCCATGCCCCCAGAGTATGTTCTGATACACATTTACCTTCTACTGCTCTTCCGATCAGCGTTCACTCTGCATTTCCTGGTCTTTGTGGTTTGTGAGCTCCTTAACATTGCTTTAGCTTAGCAGGCGGTGCGAGGAGGAATTATGAGAGTTAAAAGCTTCCAAACCTCTGGCATGCTGGAACAGTTCCCTGAATGTGGGTCTGTTGTGAACTGCTGTCATCGCAACTTTTATCAAAAACATCTCTTGCCCCCAGGACAGGACTGTGTTTTGAGAGCATTTCTATCCTTCGTTGCTTGTGCAGATATTTGGAAGAGAGTTTCTTCCATTTCTGTCCAGTTTTTGGAGAAGGATTGTAGCAATTCTTTAGTACATATGATCTTCAGCTCCCCAGGCTGTTTGACTATGGAAACGAACCGGAGCTCCTGCCGTGTAAACTCCAGCTCCAGTTCTGTTGCCAATCTGCTGAGTGACCTGGAGAAGTCACTGCTGCTCTTTAAGATCTACTCTCGCCAACTTCCTATTGTACCTTTGGAAACAGAAAAGAGAATGATTTTTTTCTGTTGATAAGCTGAGAAAAGTTGTCACTCTAGAGTGCAAATGGAATGGGGTCAGAGAGGCGAGGAAACAAGTGCTGGTAGAAGTTGGTGAGTCAACAGAAAAATATTGCCATGTTGGATGTCCGTCTGCCTATGTTTGAATCTTCATCTGAGAAAGGGGTGAAGGATTGGAAAACATTTAAAATCTGCAAAGATGGGCAATGAGATAATGGCCTAGGTCCTTTGGAATAGTACACGCCACTGCTGGTCCTCTAGAGGACAGCTGCTCCGACAGCTGTGCCTTCCAGAATGTGCCAGTTGGGCCTCCCCCTGGCAGCAGGGCCCCTGGCTGAGCCTGGCACCCAGTAGGGGCCCTGAAAATATCTGGGAAGTGAGTGGACAAGTGGCTGTGCTGGGTTCGGATTGGTGCCGTTCAGAGAGCATCTGGAGTGCCGGGGAGGGAGGACTTGGGTAAGAGGGCATGACTGCTGCTGGTTAATGGTGAGGACGACACTTAACTGGAGCTCAGCCATTTGGAAAGCCCCATGCTTACATCTTTTGGTGATACTCCCGCCCATCACAGAGTGCCTGCTCCATGGCATGGAGGAGACATGAGCCCAAAGAAGCAACTGAAAGGATGGAAGGGGCAGAGCTTCTGCAGGTGGATGCTGAAAATGACCCACAACTCATATTCAGCAGACAGCCCATAAGCCAAGGGCCAAGGGCAATTCTGCCTGTTTCTGCCTCTTCCTCTTCCATTGGACCCTCTTAGGCTACCTTTTATGTCTTCATTTCCCTTGAAATAGCTCTGTATTCATTTCTAAACAAATTAAAAGGTAGCAAAATTGACTTTTGCAGGGTACACAGCTCTATGAGTTTTCACATACGTGTAGGACATGTAAGCAGCACTGTTACCAGAGTTTCCACAGCTCATCACCCCAAAGAACTGCCTCGTGCTGCCTCCTTGGAGTCACACTCTCCATATTCCCAACCCCCGGCAACCAGAGTTTTATCTTTTTGAGAATGTCATATGAATAAATCAAACAGTATGTGACCTTCTGAAACGAGCTTTGTTCACTTGGCATGTGCCTTTTAGATTCATCCAAGTCGTTATGTATCAATAGATCATCATCATCATTGTTATTATTATTACAAAGTATCATTTCACTGTATGGATTTACCACAGCTTGTTTATCCATTCACTTGTTGAATGATTTGTTGGGTTTTTTTTCCAGTTTGGGTGAGTATGAACAATGCTGCTATAAATATCCACATACAGGTGTTCGGGTGAATGCGAGTTTTCATGTCTCTCAGCTGAAGACCTAGGAGTGGGATCTATATTAGTCATATAATAAGCATCTGTAATTTTATAAGAAACTGCCAAACTCTTCTCCAGATTGGCTACTACATTTTGTGTTCCCACCAGCAGAGTATATGAGTTGCTTCACATCCTCACCGGCACTTAATATTGTCCGTACTTCTTACTGAGCCATTCTAGCAGGTGATAGTGGTATCTCATTGTGTTTTTAATTAGAATTTCCATTAATGGCTAACAATGTTGAACATCTTTTCATGTGCTTATTTGCCATCCATATATCCCCTTGGTGAAGTGTCTATTCAACCCCTTTGCCCGTGTTTTAATTGGTTAATTATTATGTAGTTTCTTTTTGTTAGTGAATTGTGAGGGTTCTCTATGTTCTGGATACAGACCTTTATCAGATATATTGTTTGCAAGAATTTTTTCCCAATTTGTCTTTTCATTCTTTTAACAGTGTCTTTTAAAGAGCATAAATACTTAGTTCTGATAAAGTCCAATTTCTTAATGTTTTATTTTAGGGGTCTTACTTTTGATATTTATCTAAGAAATCCGTGCCTCGTCCAAAATCGCAAAGGTTTTCTCCTATGCTTTCTTACAGAATTTTTATAGCTTTTAAGTTGTACCTTTAGGTCTATGACCCACTTAGAGTTGATTTTTGTATGTGGTGTGAGGTATGGATCAAAGTTCATGTTTTGTATATGCATATCCAATTGTTCTGGCATCACTTGTTAAAAATACTTTCCTTTCTCCACTGAATTGCCTTTGCACCTTGGTCAAAAGTCACTTGGTCATATTTTGTGGCCTATTCCTAAACATTCTATTCCATTTCATTGATAATTTATCTATTTTATCATAAATACCTCATTATCTTGATTACTATAGTTTTATAATAAATCTTAAAATCAGGCAGTGTGAGTTCTCCCATTTGGTTATTATTTTTCAAGTTGTTTTTTCACCTATTCTAGTTCCTTTAATTTTCCACAATTAATTTTAGAATTAGCTTGTCTGTTTCTCTTTTTAAAAAAGGCTATTGGGTTTGGGACTGGAATTGCCATCTTTCCTATTTGAGTAGATGTATTATCGTCCCACTTATTGAAGTCTTCTTTGCATTCTTCCATCAGCATTTTGCAGCATACATATTTCATACACATTTTGTTAGATTTATACCTAAGTATTTTATTTTTAGAGCTATTGTAAGGGATACAATTTCTTTAATATTTCAGTTTCTAATTGTTCACTGCTAGTATCTAGAAATATAATTGATTTCTATGTCTTGGCCCTACATCCTGTGACCTTGCTAAGTTCAATTATTAGTTCTAGGAATTTTTTATAGATTTTTTAGGATTTTCTACATAGACAATCATGTTGTCTGCAAGTGGAGGTAACTTTCTTTCTTCCTAATCTGAATAACTTTAATTTCTTGTTCTTACATTATTGCACTAAGAATTCCAGTGAAAGGTTGAGTAGGAGTAACGAGAATGGACGTTACTGCCTTGCTCCTGATCTTAGAGGGGAAACATTCCGTCTCCAACATTAACTGTAATATTAGGTGTAAGCTTTTTGTAGCTGCCCTCTATCAGGTGAGGAAGTTCCCTTCTATTCCTAACTTGCTGAAAGCTTATATTAAGAATGGATATTGAATTTTGACAAATGCTGTTTTCTGTATCAACTCATACCATCTTGTGTTTTTATTCTTTAGATTTTAATATGATGGATTATACTGATTGCTTTTGAATATTTCATTCCTGGGGTAAGCCCCATATTTTCATGATGAATTGTTTTTTTCATATTTGGCTCTTTCTAAACCTTATTTTGGCTGTTAAACTCTCTATGACCCACCCAGAAGGTTGACTCTTAAAGGTATCACTGTCCTCCTAGGCATTAGTTCCTGAGATGATTGGACTGAGAGTTCCCTGAGGTCCCTTCTTACAGTGTGGAGACAGTGTGATGTACATGTGGCCAAGTCAAGAGATGCCTGTAGCATAACAGGAATCTTCTCAGTGAGGCCCAGATCTTGGCCGTTTCGTGGCCCCTGTATTACTGTATTCCTGTTCATTCCTGGCGGAATTTCCTCTCCCCATCTATTCCCAAGACAGGGACTCTGTGATTTTAAGTTCCAAATGACTAATCTAATAGACTAATCTATACTCATTCAATCATTCACTCAACAAATATTTATTGACAACTCATCATGGATTAGGCATTCTGTTCAATGCTGGGGATGCTACAGTAAGTAAAACTACTGCCCCCACCTTCATAAAACTCTAGTTCTAGACTTTGGTGGGAGAACCAGGCATTAATCAAATAGATACACAAATGCCAACAGGAGAGAGCACTGATGGACCATGTTAGGCTATTTTATGGTCATATATCGTTTCTCTACCTCAAGGTCCTAAGTTAAGAATTATGTCATATTACAATTTCATATAAATCTTGACTTTTAAGACCATGTACAGGGTAAGGATTTTGCACATGCTGGCTACACATATTAGTACTTCAACTTCTGGCTGACTTGAGGATAAACTAAGGGAAAGATGATAGCTCCATGACTACATGAGACAGACCCACTCACATGTTACCTCTTACCCTATAGAACGTCTTCAGTTGAAAGAAGTTCTGGAAGTAAAAAGACCACATATCTTGAGAAACTGCAAGAAATGTAGGGGTGGCCCAGGGAGGAGGAAGGGGAAGTTTGCAGGCTAGTTGGACTCTGGAAATTCCAGTTCCTCCCACTTACTCACACTGGGATTCCAAGTTGCTAAGTGACAGAGGAGGAGTAGGAGGAGTGGGAGGCAGAAAATATGGTGAAAATGTAACTTGGGAAAGAAGTATTGGTGATGCACCCCTGGCAGTCAACACAAAGTAGAAGCCAAACCAAGTCACCTAAGAATTTAGGTGTGAGGGTCCCTGAGCTTCCACAGGAGTAGATTTCTCAGATGTTAAGACTAGAAGCATCTCTGGGATCAACTGGTCCAATCCCCTCATTTAAAAATGAAAATAATGGGATACTACTCCATTATAAGAAACAATGGTGATCTAGTACCTCTTATATTTTCCTGGATAGAGCTTGAGCCCATCTTCTGAAGTGAGGTATCACAAGAATGGAAGAATAGGTACCACATGTACTCACCATCAAACTGGCACTGACTGACCAACACTAAGGTGCTCACACAGTAACATTCTTTGGGGGTAAGGGGGTTGGGGATGGGTAAACTCCCAACTAATGGACAGGGTGAACGTTGTGGGAGGGGGAGGACACGTCTCAAATCGTGGTTGGGATGTTGCAAAGTCATAACATGTAACCAAAATGTTTGTACCCCCATAATTTCATGAAATAAAAAAATTAAAAAAAGAAGGTAGTTTGTAATAAAATAAGCCAAATTTGTGATTTATTGAGCTTAATTTGGGAATTTTTAACTGTGAACATGCATTTAGTTACCAATTTGCTAAATAGAAACAATAAAAGAGTTCTTTTGTTAAAAAAAAATGGTCATAAAAGTGAGACTCCAAGAGGGAGGGTGACTTTATCCCAGAGTCACCCAGCAAGTTAGTAGCTTAGCTGGCACTCAAACTAAAGACTTTGACTCTCAGAAGTACTTTTCCAACTCTACTTCATGTTGATGGAAGTGGAAATTGAAAAGTAGGGACAGGGTCATGGAATCACAGAAGCATTATCATCTCTAGACACTGATAGAGAAAGAAGAAAGTTGGACAGGACGGCAATCTCTAATCTAAAGTTGTAACATTCAAATTGCATACTTCTTATTGACAGTGTAATTATTATTATATAACTAATGCTAGCTGAGTACTTACTATGTGAAATTTTCTACATGCTTTACATGACTCAACCAATTGAATCTTTTTAACAACCCTATGAAATAAGTGCTAGCCTTATTTCCAGCTTATAAACAGGAAAACTAAGGTACATGCCGGTTAAGTAAGCTGCCTGAGGTTGCACAGTCAGTAAATGGCAAAAGTGGAATTCAAATCCAGGCCATGTAATTCCAGCGCCACTTAACCATGTGCTCAAATGTTTCATACAGGAGAATACCAGTTAGGTGCTCCCATCCTTCTTCCTCACACAAAGAATTCCACGCTTGCTAGAACCAAATTGCTGCTACCACTAGCAACCTGATACCTGCAACATTAGAAAACTTGACCATCCCGGTGCCTTTGAGGTAGGTTTGGGAATGAAAAGCCCAAGTGCTGTCTTTAAAAGGAAAAGTTCTGGTGGTTCTGAAAACCATTCACACTGAAAAGAAAGCTGACCACTGACCCCAATTATCAGTGTTTCCTTCTCCCACCTATTCTACTGCCCTGGGCAATGTGCCAGGATCTATAAAGCATACTCATTGCTCATTCTTTTATAATTCTGTCTTGCCATTGTTAGCCTTCTGAGTATTACCCAGCACCCATAAAGCATATTAAATTAAATTCTGCTGCCTTACTTGACATTTATATTTGAGGGGCAACTCTGTGATGGGGCAGGGAGATTGTCTGGAAAAATGCTAAGTCAATATCGAGTTGAGAAATGGGTACCAGCTTTTTTCGATTACACAGGATATGTGCCTATTCAACTGTCTGATCACCACGGCCTGCAGTCAGCTGAGACATCAGCCAACTGCCCTCCCTAGGAATTAGAGGATGATCAAGCAGAAGGAATTCTTCAAAGGGCACAGACTTGGGAGATGTTCTTCCTGCTTTGTGTGCCCATATCCCTGTTGAGTTCTGATAAAAACGGCACGTAGGTTCCTTTATAGTCCCTTCAATGAGGCTCGAGGAAAATAGGACGGTCCCAAAGAGGAGCCAATGGCAGCCTCTCTTGCATCAAATTTTGCCACAGATCACGTTGCACTTCCTATAGCCACCAGTGTGATTTTATTTTGCAGAGATCAGAGCTGTCACTCTGTCCCATCCGAACCCATCCCACCAATAGGCATGGGCACGGGTACTGTGGAGGTGGAAGAAGTGACAGGCACACACTGGGATAGTCGCCACAGACAGTTGACATGGCTGTGATACTTCCCATTTCCATTTTTGCTACATTTCAAAGTATTTTTACCCACGTTATTTATACATCTATTCACCAAAGATTTATTGAATGCTTGCTATGTACCAGTCCAGTACATATTCCAAGGCACACCCTTGGGATATAGCAGTAATAAAAACAAACAACAGAAGTTTGCCCTCATGAGCTTACATATAGTAAAGGTATCTTAAGTGTTTCTCATTCTCATCTGTCAGGGAAATTAGACCAAACCCCATTAGTCTCATTTCATGATTAAGAAGAAGAAACTAAGGCTCAGAGAAGTTAAATGTCCTGCCTGAGGGTCCATAGCTAGATAGTGGCTGAGCCCTGGAGAACCCAGACCACCTGAATCCTTGCCCAGTGCTCTTTTGACTGTGTCAATTGGACCTACGCCATGGAGATTGCACGGAAACTGGTGAAATCATTTCACCCACCACACTCCATTCTATACCCTCCACCGAAAGCCTCTTAGGGGAATTCCATGTCAAGGGAAACAGTTTCCACACATTCCTGAAGCATCTATCCACCCATCCCAGTGAACCACGGCTCTTACTATCTTGAAGTTCTGTTGCGTCTTTAATGTAAATCCCTTGTGCTACAAGCTCAACACTTCCATCTTCTTCCATTCTCTCAGTGTAAGTGAAATGAGGCACTTTTATGGACCTGGAGACAATTCCCTGAGTGCCTCATCCCTAGAACCATGGACATATGTCTAAATCCAGTCCTGAATTGTTTTTTACTCAATTGACAAGCAAAATGTAGTGAGGAGTTAGTCATTTTTTTCCTATTTTAGTTCCTCTTACATAGTTAAAATGACTGCTTTATTTATTTAGCCAAAATTTAATGGCTAAAACAAGATTTAAGAAGTAACTTTGGAGCAGTTGGTAAGTTCACGGGGGAGGCTCCATGATTTGTAGTCAGAATGAGGCTTTGGCAAGCTTCAGTTCACTAAAACAGGCTTTCAGAAATGAAGACGGAATAAGAAATGCTCAGAGCAGTTTTATCATGATGGAAAGAGTATGAGATTTAAAGTAAACACCAGATCCAGTCTCAGCTCCACTGTTTAATAGTTATCTTGGGCTAGTCATTTAGAACTTTCTGGGCATTGATAAACTTCATCTATTAAAGGCAATGCTAGCGATACCTTGAAAGGTTTTTGTTAAGGAAAATGATAGAATATTTGTAAACGAGATTTCTCAACCATAGAGTGCCTTGTAAATGTCAGTTACTGCGGTTATACTTCTCATCACTAGATGCAGAAGCGAATAAGGTGTGCTGCCACACCGTTCTGTTACAGTGTTCTGTTAGACCCTATTCCAGTACAGTCTGTCTGCAGACTTTGTTTTTGTCTTCCACCCCCAGAGCACTGAAATTGTTTGCCTGCAGTTCCTTGTTTTACCATCCCTCGTATGAGAATGACACCCAGCCCATTTCTCATGCAGGAAATATTAAAACTCTAGCAGGTATCTCCATGCCACCAGAGATTGTTTTGCTTGCCCTGCACGGGGAATAGTGTCTTTCGCTGTACGGTACTATAACAGGCACTCAAAAAGATATGTGGAAAAGATGAATAAATCTGTAACTAGGTTCAACACCTAGAGGAGAAAGAGATTGGTAAGAATTTTGTGCAAAGAAAATGCAACAGTTGAGACTTTGAACGGAGTCGAGGTGTTGAGACTAATGCTGGAAGAAGCCAGGAAGGCCTTCCCTGCCCAGGGCAGGTGATACGGCTTTGGCTATAAGGCAGAGAACCTGTGATGTGTGCTTAGTACCAGTGCTCACCAATTCCCCTCCTTGCCCCAGGACTCTCCTGCAAACTGGACGTCCATGATCTCACAGAAACCTGGCATGCAAGAACTGTGAAGGATCATCCAGCATGGCTGATCCTTCGCTTGTACAGGCAGAAAGTTAAGATCGAGAGAGGGTTACTTAAAGGCAGAGCAGAAACTAGAATCCAGGCCTCTAGATTCCTAGTGAAAGGCCTCTTTTCCTTCCAGAGGAAACATTCCATTATTTAAAATAATGGATGCTTATTATTAATTATTATTATAATTTATCATTATTATTAATAATAAATGCTTATTATTATTATTATTTTGCTTGGCTTGTTGCCTTACTTAGCTTTGTTTCAGTTGTAGGGAGAAAATATGTTTTTTTTCAAAATCTGGTGGTGGTCTTAATTATAGGGAAATGCTTGATTGTTTAGAGACTTTACCAAGAAATCATTGGGTTTCCTAACCATTTCTTAGTGTAAGGTCTTCCTGAGACAATCTCCTCATCCAGCCCATGTACGTTTTTCCTTCCCTCTTGAAGTTGTCAAACTGACATAATTAGCTTAGCTGTTAGCTAAATAAACCACTGGATCCGAGCAAGAATTTTTACTGAGATGTCATTGCCCCTGCACCAACCTGCACGAAGGCCTGTCAAGACCACACGACGGAAGTACAGCAAAGGGTTCTGTTGGGGAGACAGCTCTCCCTTCCTCCCCCAGCATCAAGTATGGCTGGCAGGCTACAGAACAGATGCCAAGGAGCACATGTGAGAAAACCACTAACTTCTTCGAGTGCTTGGATCGCACATGGTTCATGGAATCTGAAACAGCCCAGGAACTGCAGGTTGAGAGTCCAGAGAGGAAGACTTAGATTAGGGTGGACCTCAAGCAGAAGGCACTAGCCTATGGTCCTGTTGGTAGAGAACTGTGCTCTGATACAAGGGGATGGACTTAGGAACCTGCCAAGGTGTCTCATCTCCTTTGTCATTTTGAGGTAGAAGAACACACTGTCCCTGTTTCACGCCCATGTTTAAGAATAGTCACTTGTGAGCTCTTTGAGAACAAGGACATGCTCCGTGTCTTGGTCTGTGTGGCCCGTGGTGGGGCATCTGGTACACAGATGGCAATGTACTTCTGCTCTCCCTCCAAGCTTCTCCATATTCCCGCAGAATAAAGGTACAGATTGACCAAAGACTGGAGATGTTTAGGGGGAGAATCTTATTAGCAAGTGCTACTTTAATTGAGTTCCAGCAGATAAAGAAACAGAGGCTGAGAAGTCAAGCCTGGCCAGTCTGTTGGGGAGTGTAGACTGCTGTGCATCAGCCCGTCGGGAGACCACGCTGCTCCCGCACTCAGTTTAATTAGAAGCCTGGACAGTAGCCAGAAACTTGGAAGACAGATTATAGACCCATTAATTAGGGTCATGTTTACACCTCTGTTGTCAACTGTAATGATTGGTTTAACCCAAGGTCTCCTTAGTTTATTACGGTTGTTGTTGCTTGGCTGGAGTTTTACAGTTGTGAATGAGGAATCCGTATGCAAGCCTATCTGTATATATTCCAGCAGGGGCCCAGTCTTAGATTCTAATATAAGGGAAGTTTCCCTTAAATATTTATTTTAATCTTCAGTCATGTATTTCACAACAATAAAGTGTGCCCAATTCAGTGGATCCACTGTCCTGTCTACTGACAGGTAACCTACATTGAGAATATCAGTGATGACCACACATCGTACTCATAAAACAGTTTCTAATTTTCCAAGGGTTTGGATCAGCAGTTCCTATGACGGGATGCTGTGAAATCCAGTGTGGCCATATTACAGGAGATCTTTATAAGGCCCTCTAGAGATGCAGGGATGGGATTTGGGAAGTGTCATGGGCAGCAACTCTCCCTCTGCTTTACTCTCCACAGTTACTTTGAGAAGGGTTCACTGCAGATTTGGGGACTGGAGAGAGAGAAAAATGGGAGAAGGAGTAGGGAAGAGAGCACGAGAGAGCACTGCTGCTGATGGGGGCTGTCTTCTTCTCTGGTCTCGTGTTGGAGGCCTCACATCACAGGGGACCATTACTAAGGGGGGATCAGCGTCAACCTGTGTGGGTCTGCTAAGGCCATGGCAGAGGCTGGGGAGGGCATTAAGGAACTCTGTAGACCATTCCTAGGACCGGATCCAGCTCAGGATCCCAAGAGGCAGTTTAGTTTAGGCACAGAAACAAATTGCCCACACATCTGAGTTTTAACCTTTCCCTGGGATACTTTTATTCTGCTTAATGGATGCATTCTTCTTTGGTGAAGGCTGAGATGACTCACAGGATATATTATATAGTGTTATTACGGGGTCCTTCTTCATTCCAGGGGCGTGGTGTTGGTAAACCGTTTCATGTCTGGAATGTGGTTATGGGGCCATGATTTTTATCATGGAGTCCAAGTCCAGCCTCTGTCCACAGAGCTGGAGTTTGTAGATTACTAAAATCAAGTTGCACCTAAATGGGCCACCTCTCTATTTTGGCACTAGTGGCCTCATGATGAATTAGCCGTCACTTAAAATCCCTGTGGTTGAGACCATGCTCATAACTATACAGCCCATGCTGTGTGTTTTGATAACCATACCTTTCTTGGTGACCACATAATCCCTGTGGCAATTAAGAGTTTCTATTTGGCCTTTGCCATGCTGAGATTTCCCCAAATCTGCTGGAATTGGAAAGGACACTTCCCTGGCAGCGTGTCTCGTCAGGCCCTTGCCCAAAGAGAGCAACATCTGAAGATCAGGTTGAAGGTTCTGGATTCTCCTCACAGAAATACTGTTTACTGTCCTGGTGAATACAGCATTTTTAGATCACAGAATTAGGAGACTCAAGGCACTCACACATGATAGATCTAATCCAGCATTTCCATCTCTCAAATTATTGAGATTCTTCATTTCCATAGTACACCAAAGAATTTTTGGCATATAAGCTTTATTTTACTTGAGGCACCATTTAGTCAAGATCTCAATATATCAACCAAAAAACATTCTTAGAATCAAGCTTAGCTGTTAAAGCCTACATGTTGAATCCATAGTAGAGAGTGAGTAATTTATTAATAAATTCATCCTAATCTAAAAATATGTTCCTCCCTTCTTAATCTAGGACACTCAGAAGCCATTCCTTTGTATATCATCCAGATGTATCTAATGCAAATTAGGAGAGGTGCACAAGACTTCTTTTGGATTTGATTTATTATTCACTCTTTGGAGTATTTGGGGATCTGTTTATAGTTATAGGTCAGGAGATAATTATGGGTAATTGACATGAGACAGGAGGAGAATTGCCTCATCAAAGGAGTTACATGGCTTTCAGGCAAAGCTTAACAGGCTCATCAAACAGGGGAGGAGGAGAGTCTGCCTCTGCGGATGGCAACAGGAATGCCTCCAAGTGCTCTAACGTGCCCATATACCCTCATCCAATTCTCAGCTTCCCAGTCCTTCCTAACCATGCCCTCGTTCTCACATATGACACCTCACGAGGTTGCAAATTCAACTGTTGTAAATTGGCAGCCCATAGGATCAAACTGTGAAATTGTTTTTATCTGAGCCCTGTGCCTGCAAAAGAGTAAGAGATTCTTTTAACAAGGTCATAGAATGCTCTTGAGCTTCATTATGTGCCTCGTGCAAGGAATTTAGGAATTTGATTTCACGATAGTCCCTCTTCATGCTACCCAGAAGCAGCCACTCCACTGCATATTCCTAGAGTTCCTCGTGTTGTCCGTGCTTTTCCAGAGCAGTGGGCACTTGGACTCCTAAAACCTTGGCTCCAATGAACACTACATTCCATTTGTCATTTTAGTGCTGCAAGCCATGAATCGCCAAGTTAACATTACTTAATATTAAGTAGATTTTCATTGTCTTTTGTCCCAACTGGGCCTAATTCCCCAATTTACCTCAGATTCCTGGATAGCACTGTCTGCTACCAGTTTCTGTATTACTTAGAGTTTTGGTTCCAAATAACAAAAAACAACTAAGTTAACTTAAACAAAATAACATTTTTAGGAAGACGTATTGCAGAACACCAGTGCATCACACACAGCCCTTGCTTGCTCAAAGGATTGTGGCTTGATGCTCTGCAGTCACCATCTTGAAATTCTTCATCTGATCTTCTGGTGTGTGTGCTGTAGGGAAGTCCCATGAGACAATGGAGCAGGTGCCACGGCTTGGAGACTCAGTTCATGGATATTCAATGAGTGATTAAAGAATGCATGCTGAGTGTTCAAGCTTTCAGGCAGCCCCTGAGTATATTCCATCTAGAGAAATACTCTTCTGTGGCTCAAGGAGGCTGAACAAGATCCATCTGTGTCTGGGGACACTCCAAATTCCTGAACACAGAGTCCCACTCTGCCATGCTGCCTGGCCACCTTCCCCTCCCTTCTCACGGTTGTAGCTCAGGTTTGAGAAAAGGAGGAGTTTCTTCTGAGGGCTCCAGAGGAAATCTCTCCCCTGACACAGAGCACCTTAAAGGATCCAGTGGAGGCTGCTGCCCCAAGTACTTCCTAGGCCCTGCACCTCCAAGTACGATGGAAGTGTGTGTGATAACATGACCAGCCCACTGGCTTTATTTTCATTCTGTTTCTGCCTTTCCCCACATCCTCTAATCCTGTGGTCCCCAACCCCCATTAGGACTCAGGCCACACAGCAGGAGGCGAGCATCAGGCGGGCCAGCTAGTGAAGCTTCATCTGTATTTACAGCCGCTCCCCAGCGCTGGCATCACCACCTGAGCTCCGTCTCCTGTCAGATAGCAGTGGCATTAGATTCTCACAGGAGCACAAACCCTACTGTAAACTGCACATGCGAGGGGCCTAGGTTGTTGCATGCTCCTTATGAGATTCTAACACCTGATGATCTGAGCTGGAGCTGAGGTGGTGATGCCAGTGCTGGGGAGCGGCTGCAAATACAGATTATCATTAGCAGAGAGGTTTGACTGCACAATAAATGTAATGCAAACAAATCACCCCAAAACCATCGCCCCCCCAAACCCCCATCCTTGGAAAAATTGGCTTCCATGAAACTGATTCCTGGTGCCAAAAATGTTGGGGCTCTAATCCCCTTCATCTCCAAACAAATGTGTATGTAGGTATATAATGAACTGGTACGAACCATGCTTTTTGTTTTGTTTTGTTCTGTTCTTTTCTTCTTCAGAGAATTTTCAGTTTTTCTCCTTTTTGCAATTCTTCCGCCCCCCCCCCTACCCCGCCTACCCTCCAGCCCCACCCCAGTGTGGGAGGTCCAGGTTGCTAGTTGAACTGCAGGTTCTTTTCTCCTGGCAAGTCTGGCCCTATCCTGTAGATGTCTCAGTGCTGAGGGAAGGGAGAAGCATTTGAGGAAGCAGTTAACTCTTTCCGGCCTGAGACTCTGCATCAGGATGTCAGTCCCTCCTTGCCTGGCAGGCAATGTAAGTGGCGAGGTGGTATTTCTTAAAGTAACTCACCTCACCTTATATCCCCCAAACACTTAAAAAAAATTGAACAATAATAATGTTTTTAAAGAAGAAAATCATAAAACCAGATCTCTTCAAATACTGGGTTTAGGTGTAGCTGGAGCATCAAGCATGGTACTCATTCCTGCTTCCCTACTAGCTAGCAAAGTACCAGGCTCACGATATGTACATAAACAAATAAACTAATATTTTAAAAATGAGTCTACTGCCTCTGATTTCCCATTTCTTCCTCTTCCACTCTCTGTCTTTGCTTGATAGCTCGAGCCAGCCCCAACACCAGGGAATGCTACAGAGGGAGGGACAAGTGAGGGGCCACTAGGTTGTTTCACTTAATGAGTGTCAAAAGTCTCACTGTCTCACTTACTGCCAGGTTTCTTGGGAGACTAAGGGCCTGCAATTTTTTCCCAATTATTATATCAGTTTGAGTCAGCTTGTTAAACTGGGACTAATAAAATGGAGCCCAAGACAAATGAGTTTTGGAATGAAGGCAAGAAGAAGATACATTGGCTCTGTGTATCTGCTTGGGCTTCCATAACAAAATACCAGAGACTGGGTGGCCTAAGCAACAGAAATTTAGTTTCTCACAGTTCTGGAGACCAGAGTGCCAACATGGCCAGTTTCTGGTAAGGGCTCCCTTCCTGGCAAGTGGCCACCCTCTCACTGTGCACGCTCAGCCTTTCCTTTGTGCACATGTGGGGAAAGAGAGGGAGAGAGGCCTCTGGGGTCTCTTCCTATAAAGACATTCATCCTATGGGATCAGGACCCCACTCTTATGACCTCATTTAACCTTACTACTTTCTTAGAGGCCCCATTTCCAAACACTTGGCATTAGGGCTTCAACATACGGATTTTGGGAAGGACACAAATATTCAGTCCACTACACCCCTGGACTCTAGGCATTTGGTGATAGGGATGAAGTGTTTCCTGTGAAGGAGGAAGCAGAGGCAATAGGAGTGTAGAAAATTTTCAATTTTCCATTTTGTCTAGGAAATTTGATTTGTTCAGTCACTGATGCCCTTGGAAGTTAAACAAAACATTAGAAAGAAGGAACGGGTGATATATAAGATTTTAAGCCTAATGCCTGATTTTCTTGTCTGAGTGTCTTAGCTCCTCTACATACCCTGTGAATGCAGAGAATTTCCAGAAGTGGAGCAACCACTCCGAATTGCATTGCTGGGAGCATTGTAGCCTAGAGGGCTTCTTCACTGAGAGACCTGGGCAATGGGGAACAGGAAGTTGACATCAGCAAGGGGACGCTGGGCCACAGCCTAGGCTCTCCGTCCTGTACAGGAGAGCTCTTGGTTGATGCCCTCAAGCTCCTCCAATCTCTCCTGTGCCCATAATGACCCCACCCCCTCACCACACCCTATCTGCTCTTTCTTCAATGAAAGATGAAATTTTTTTTCTTTTGTCAAAATAAAAGGTGCTTTACTCTTTCAAAGCTGAGCTGTGGAATCTGGAATCAAACTATGGGTGATGTTAAAAATGCCTAACAAGTAAAAAAATGTTGTAATTGCAAAACCAAAGCAAATCTAAGGAGTGGAACAGTCTCAAATCTTCTGCCTCAAGCCAGCCCCTTCTCCCAAAGTGCACATTGTGGTCAGGCATGAAAGGCAAAGCATCTCTCTGTGACACACCATCAGCTCACCAGCTGAGGAACTGTCTCCTGGGAACATGTTCCACCTTGTCATTAGCCCTCTTTGCCCACCATCAGACACACATTCCAGTGTCTGTGGAAAGCTGAGACGCCATGGGGTGGGGGAACAGAGAAGTGGAGAAGCTGTACAGGCAAGCGGGGGGTGGCAGAAGGTGGCCCAAGATGAACTTACAAATCTTTCAACCCTTTATGGTTTCATTCCTTTCTTCATTTAACAAACATTCACCGAGCACTGACTTCTATGCAAAACTGGAGGTCTAAAAGAAAAGAAAAGAAATTGAGCACCTAAAGGCATGGAACTAGAAGCCTGGGTACGGTGGTGAGACCACCGTGTAGATACATTCCTTGACTCATGAAGCTTGCACTCTAATGGGAACACAGACTCCAAACAAAAGGCTTACAAACTGGGTTAAGAGGAGTCAAAAATCACAGGGTCCCACATCAGAGTGTTTGTGGGATGTTACTTAGATTGAGGGGACCAAGGAAGGCCTCCGTGAGGAAGTAGTATTCTAAGTTGTGACCGGGAGGATGGGTGTATGTGTGAGCACAGTAAGGATGGCGCCTTCCAGGCAGAGACAAGGGAAGAGTGAAGGCCCTGAGGAAGGGAAGTGCTGGCGACATTTGGGAAACTGAGGAAGACCAGTCCCACAATGGTAGGACTGAGGTTGGAAGGGCAGGCGGGGATTGGATTACGCAGGACTTTTGGGACAAGGTATGAATGTTGGAATTTTGCCCTGAGCAAAATAAAAAACTGTTAAAGGTTGTAAGGTGCTGAGAAATCACTTTGACTTTGCGCTGGAGGGAAGGAGGAACAGAAGTGGGAAGGCTGTGAGCACAGTATAGACGAGAGACAATGGTGGCTTGTGAGTGTGAATACGGGAAGAAGTGGATGCACTTAAGGCTTGCTGTGGTTGCAGAACCAACAGAACTCAGGAATGAATTGGATACTGCACAGGAGCAAGAGAGAAAAATCAGGAGTTTTTCCCAGGATAAAGGGATAGTTGATAATACCATTTATTAATATGGCATTAGGGCAGTTTGAGGAGAAAAATCAATAATTCATTGTTGAACATGTTAAGGTAAACTATGAGATGCATATACAATATCCAAGTGGAGATGTCACGAAGACAGTTGGAAATACAGCTCTGGAAGTCATGGAGGTGAGCTGGGCAGGAGGTGTGAAAGGCAGCATCGGCATATAGATAACCTTTCAAGTCCCGAGCTGGATGTAATAGCCCCAGGGTGAGAGTGTAGAGTTAGAAGAGAAGAGGATGTAAGTCTAAACTTCAATATTTAAATTCAAAATGGCAAATACGTGGTACAGGTACTATCTATCATTCTCTCTCCCTCATCTAGACAAATATTTCTAATAAATTATAGCTCTCTTTCCTACCGGGCCAAAATGCAGAGTTTGAATCATTCGCAATACAACGCTACAGAAATCCCTGCCAATATATCAGTGTTGGCAAATGAGATAAAACCTGATTGACTTTCTGGCTTTTGTTCAAGGTTACTAAATGTTTTAAGAACAGAGATTTCTTTTTAACATCAAAATATTTAAACAAGCCCACATAGTGGTAGTTTTACTTTTATTGATTCAGCTGATAGACTATATTTATTGCTCATAAAGTGCCACAGTGCTTAGAGATCCAAGGGCCACCAGCTGGAAATCATTGCTCTTGGGAAGCGATTCTCAACGTGTGGTTCCTAAAATAGCAGCACTAGAATCACCTGGGAACTTGCTAGAAATGCAGATTCTCAGGCCTCTCCCAGTCCCACTGAAGAAGGAACTCTGGGTTCATAACAAGCCCTTCAGATGATTTTGATGCAAGCTAAAGTGTTAGAACTATCACTTTAGAATTAGCTAATTCATGCCACTACAGGCTTCTTCAATCTGATCATTTCAAATTCCATCAGAAACTATATCTGGGTTTTCCAAACTTCACTCTATTCTTAATGTCTAGTAAAGTTCCTGGAAAAAAAAATGAAAGATGCTTAATAATGATATACTGGAAGAATTATTGCCTGAATGAATGACTGTAATAGGTGCTGGATGATGTAAGTAGGGACTGAACAAGACAGGTCCTACCCTCGAGAAGCTCCACCTTTTCTATGAAGTATTTCTTGGTGACAACAAGGTCAAAAATAGTTTTTCTGTCCAACAATAACTCTATTCAAACCTTGATGCAATTTTATTTGCGGATGCGATGTTCCTGGGTGCTGGAATCGCGCAGGTGAGAGGGACATTGAGCTAGCTCTCTCACCATCCCGCAGGTAGGCTGAGCCCTGGAGGTGATGTGTTTTGCCCATGGTGCACAGTTAGACCCAGGGCGAGGTCCCCTAACTCATCACGGCCTACACAACACAGTGACTGTGGAGTCAGAGAGAACCCAAGTTCCCTGCCCATTGGTTCAGTGATCCTGGGCCAGTTTCTCTGAGTGTAAAATTCCTCATCTCTGGAATGTGAATACAAATACTTACCTGACAGGCTGTTGTGGAATTGAGGTGAGATACCATGTGCCATACGAAGTTGGTGTTAGTACTCTTCCCTACTGTGTGGCCTGAAAATCACCCTTTTCCCTCAAAAAAGAGATCCACATCAAATTCCTGAAAACTGTGAATGTGACCTTATTTGGAAAAAGCTTTTGCAGATGTGATTAAATTAAGGATCTTGAAAGAAGGAGCTTATCTGGGGTTACTTGGGTAGGACTTGAAGGTGGCCGCATGATTATGTGTAAGACAGGTGCTCAGAGGCGCAGGCACAGGGAGGAGGCCGCGCCGTGCAGCCCCGGGCAGAGCCTGGATGACACCCTCACAAGCCAGGGAGGCCAAGGCAGCCCCAGGGCTGCAAGATGCGGGCGGTGGGGGGTGGGGGTGGGGGTGGGGGGGCTGGAGCACCACCTGCCAGCTCTGGACTTCTGACTTCCAGAACCGAGAAGTTTCCAGCCATTTGTCGCAGCAGCTTCAGCAAACTAATACACCCAATAAAACTGCAGCCACAGAAACACCGCCCTGAAATAAGGAAGCGGTTTTGAAGTGCCCTGATCCTCGCTGCTGGTCTTTGAGCTCTTTTTTATTTCACCCCCAGAATGTTGGGGCTGCTGTAGGCTCAGACATTGACTTCCAAACACAGTGCCTGGCAGTCAGAGATTGGCAGAGGAGAGGCGGCCAGAAGAGAAAAACGTACATCAGAAATGTAACAACTCCAAATGCCATGCATACTCCTACGTAGCACTCAGAGCATGTGTTTCCAGGACCAAATACTAGCAACAGGATAAATGGGGTGAGGTGGATATTCCGGGTCTTTCCACAGAGGAAGAGGCTGAGAGAAACACCCACCACAAATCCTGTGCAGCTATCAGAAGAATGGCTGGAATCCCTTGAAGTCTAGCACGGACGGATTAAAGGGGCATCACGGAGGGCACTATTGGGGCTTTCGCCTGCTTTTATAAGAGGGCGCTGGGCAGAGGCAGGGTGGGAGGGATGGTGGCCATGGGAGAAGGAATCCAACTCTACTTTCCAGCTCAAAGGAAATAGGTCTGGGCAGGGGCAGCACTCAGACCCAATTGCCAGCCCCAGGTGGAAGAAAAATAGGTTCATTCATCCTTCATTGTCGTATCTCCTATTCTTTGTTATATTCCTTTCTAGAACTTTGAAAAGTATTTGTCAGCTGATTCCAAGACTTTCCTCTACCTTCCCTCAGGGAGTGTCTAGGCATCCTCCAGCTCAACTTGATGGTGCCATCTCTACGCACAGGCACCTCTTGGTCTCACGCTCTGTGAACAGGGCCTTCACTTCCCTTGCTAAGGACAGCAAGCAATCAGGATCTGTGGACAAATGCAGAACCTCGTGCTCTTGTGTTTTTTCCTGGAGAGTTAGAGTCTCCATATCATTTTAGAATCGTCTCCTTCTTGAGGACAACTACTGCATGCTGAAATATTTTGCGAGCACATTTTCGGTGGTTGTCCCGCTGCTCCTGGGTTCTATTTCTGCTTTGAATTTGCTGAGTGAGCCTGACCTCCACACTTCGACAGTCGTACAGACTCTGCGTGGCACAACCACTGCACTCCTCGTGCTTTGTTTTTTGTTTGTATTTTTTCTTCTGGTGCCTAACACCAGGCCGACAAGAGATGTCTATGGTTGGTTCTTAGATCATTAAGGCTGCTATCTCTTTCTTCCAAAAATATTCTCTTTGTATAATTAAGTAGATATTTAGCCTTAACCCCACTTTAAAGAATGGAAACAGAGGCCCAAGGAAGTCAAAATTCTTTATTCAAGATCATTTAGTGAAAATCAAAGATAGAATTTCAGAAATTTGTGTTCTGGCTGTCATGCTTGTCATCAGTGTGTTCTGCTGGGAATACCAGGGTTCTAAATCTTAGTTAAACACAATTCTGCCTAAAATGTTTAGATCTTACAGTGTCACCAACCCTGCTGAAGCCTTCCCCACCATACACCCTACACCATGTCTTTACTGAGCTCCATGATATATCCTGCATAGCAACTTCTGTCATTTTTCAAATGGGACAAATTGGTGTCATCTCCATGTAGCATAATTCATTTCTGGCCCAAAACACCCTGACTTACACGAGGGAATGACAATGCCTGCAACATGAGGTGGTTGGCAAAGCAAGCAAGGAAGGGATGTTTGAGAACTATCCAACACCAGTTAGGTGACTGCATTCTGCTCTTGTTGAGCTACATGAGCAGGGCTGTGGTTGCAGCTGGGGTGAGGGAGGCAGGAGGGACAGAATGGAAGACATCAGAGTGGACGGAAGGAGCTTCTCCAACATACTGCCCTGCTTAGCTGTGCACTGCCTGCTGTTTACAGTCTTACATCCTGCCTGAAATGGGCTTTCAGGGCCCATTTGGTTTATTCTTTACCTCCAGGTAGAACTGTATGTAACACAGCCCAAATTTGTGGGCATTTCTCTTTCATTAAGACAGCAAGTGAAGCAGATGCCATATTATTCTTGCTGATCCAAACCGGTTTCCAACACCTCTCTTATAAAGTGCTTCTGAGCCAGCACTATATGTGCCCATCGTCCCTGCTACTTGGGAGGCTGAGGCAGGAGGACGTCTTGAGCCCAGGAGTTCAAGGCTGCAGTGAGCTGTGATCACACCTGTGAATAGCCCGGGAGTTCAAGGCTGCAGTGAGCTATGATTGCACCTGTGAATAGCTGCTGTACTCCAGCCCAGGCAGCATAGCAAGACCTCGTCTCTAAAAAAAAAAAAAAAGAAAGAAAAAAATGCTTTGATGTCTTTCCCAAATATCTCTTGCTGTAAGACAACCCTTTCTATTCTGCCCTTGATGGAAATGGAAACAGGCCATCTTCTGAAGACAGAATTAGATACCTTTCCTCCAACCCTCAGCGGCTTTATCCTGCTTCCTCAGGATGGAAAACCACAAGATATTGTAATTTTCCTGTGATCTCTTATACTTCCCAGCATGTTTTCTATGGGAGATTCAGCATTGTGAAGAGGTTCCCCGTATACTCTTGTTGGAAGCCCATGATTTCTCAGTCCTGTGGGCTGGTATCTGACTGTGTTTCCTGGCCGCTGGCCTCTCCCCGTGCCCCTCCTTGGTGTACGGTTTCAGCAATACCTGTTAGGCCGCCAACCACCTCCCCTCTCCGCACCTGGCAGATCTGGGCCCCTTAGTCCCTTGTCAGATGGTTGTTAGGTACTAAGTTATTCCTCAGGATTTCCCTGCCTCTAGTGGATGTTAGGCCTGCTCGATCACCACTGTGCCCTTGTCCATGTCCTCGTCCCTGGGGGGCCCTTCTTTTCTTATGTCAACTTCAATCATACTCATCCTCTGTCATGCAGCTCAAGTCCATGCACTATGGCACTGAAGAATCTCCATGTTCTCCAAATTCCTCATTATGCCCTATAGTTTATCAAAGAAACATTCACTATGAGGTTGTTGTTGTTGTTCTATTTATGCTAGTTTAGGGCAAGGATAGGAAATAGATTTCTTGGGACAATCCTGGATGACTGGTGGGGGCTGCATGGGGTGCTGGGATGAGAAGGATATTGAAGCAGCATTCTGAGTCAGTGGCAATGTGCATCGTGACTGATTAAAGACATCTGTTGCAAGGACAAGCAGAGCCCAAGGGAGTATATGTACCACGAATTGGCCATCTTTGCGTTGGGGTCTTTCCAACTAAATTATTAATATATGGAAGGTATACAATACAAATCTTTCAGATCTTTTTATTCCAAGCACAAGCAGGTACTCAATAACTATTTATTGATGGTCTAGCTGACATTATGTGTTGGTGAGCCCTGCCATTTAATGTCTTTGAGAGGACATGGCCAGCAGAGTGATGGCAAAGTGCTTAGCCAAACTATTCTGTCCCCATGGAGAAAAGGGGTTCCTTATGTGCAAAGGAAAGGGGCTGGGTGTTAAATGCATCTCACTGGTCTCTGCTGGAAGTGTATGTGAACCACTCACTGACTCTGTAGTTCTTCCTACAGATACATTAGTGCTGAATTTTTTTTGCTAAGTTTTTATTCTTTTGCCTAGATTCAGAGCCAAGTTGTTGTAAACCCAAGTTATCCAAATAAAATGTCATAAGGCTGTGTTTTAAATGCTTCGATTGTCGTCAGTGTAAACATACTATAATTAGACAGTCCTTGCTGAACCATCCTTTCCTGCTGATGGCTTTGCTTCCATTCTCCTCTTCCTCACTTCCCACTTTCCCGTTCCCCTCTTCTCGACTTCTAAAAAACTTCCACTCACTATTTTTCCCTCACTTAGAAACTCACTCCTAGCTCCTTCTCCTTCAATATTATTATCAATCAGGGAAAAATAATTATCAACACACAATCCTGTTTCCAAATTTCTCTTTAGCATGTTAACAGACATAAGCAGCAATGAGGGTGAAGTAGAACTGCCAACAAGTTAGCAAGATGGCAGGAGAGAGGAGTCAACTGTTGGCCAAATTCCCCGACGAATGGGCACGTTGACGTTACTGAGCTCATTCTGTGCACGGTTCTGTGTTGAGTATTTTGAAGGAAATGAAAGAAAATGAGAAGCTGACTTCTATCCTTAGGAAAACTAACAGCCTAATCATAGTCATGGAAGAAGCAGGCATAGTTACTTTAAGAGGTAACTATGCCTGCCTGTTTCTAACTGGCAAAGGTCAATGTAGCTTAAAGGTTAGGAAGCAGGCTCTGCTCTGGGGTCAGACTGCCTGGCTTTGAAACCAACCGTGTGTGACCCTGGCACAGTACTTAACCTCTGGGAGACTCAGTTAGGAAACAGAAATAACATTAGCGCCTTCCTTATAGAGATGCTGTGAGAATTAAAGGAGATAATGCAAGCAAAATACATAGTCTTACAATGCTGCATATACTCAATAGATACTATTAGTAGTAGTCAGCCAATTTTCATGTTAATCCAAATGGCTGATTACAACTTGTAAATCTATAGAGTCAGACAGATACCACTGATATTAGCAGCTAATATTGATATTAACCAACCAAATATAGATACGATCATCCTGCCCCATGCTGGAAATTAGCTACTGACTATGGCTGCCATCAACCACAGCTTAACTTCTGTCTTAGATTTAGTTCAGAATTTACCTAGAATTTATACTTCCATAAGGGATTAAAGGTAAAGCTCAGCTTTAGGTACTCAGTCTTCATCATTTCTGTAGACCTCTTTAGTTCCCACTCTGATATATTCTCTCAGGAGTCCTTTAAATCAAGTATCTGGGGGCCCAAATGGGAGGCTTTGTCCCTGTATCTGACTTGGAGCATCGGCTCAGCCAGGGACATCTTGGATGGAATGTGTGGGCTTGGATAGCTGTACTTTCCTGGAGTGACAGAATCTCTCTCTCCCTCTCTCTCTCTCTCTCTTTCTGTCTTTCTCTCTTTCTCTCTCTGAATCTAGGTGGCGTCTCCACATTTTTAAGCAAATGGAAATTGTGAAGCTGCCAAGTAACCCTCAAACCTCTCTCGCCTTGACAGGAGGCACTGCACCAAAGAGAAGGAAAGAACTAGTCAGAAACTACAGAGCAAGTAATGGCTGAGCCCAGATGAAATATTACCCAGTAGGCACTCCATCCCACTGCAGGTCAGTCGGACGTCCAGAGAAGAACACACACTACTGTCTTCTTGGTTGGCTGAAATGAACCAAAACCCAGTGCCATTGTGTGTGTGTGTGTGTGAGAGAGAGAGAGAGAGAGAGAGAGAGAGAGTGTCTGAGAGACAGAGAGAGAATACGAGCTTTTCATTTGCATATATGGAATGGATTTTTCTCCAGTGGGAAAAAGACTGCGTAAAATCTTAGAATGATTAACAAAGGAGACTGCATCTTCATACTAAGAAAGAAAAATCTAGATAAATACCTGTCATCTGTAATGACTGGTTTGAAGACAAACAGTCAGACAAAAATACCCCTGCTGGCCGGAGACTGTGACTCCCATCGTGCTGTGTACTTGCCACCCCACGAAGGAACCTGCCCACAGGACCCCTCGGGATCGCCAGCGTCTCCTCCAGTGGAGCCCTGCTCCTCCCTCTGGAGAAGAGAGGCTGCAGTGGAGAAAGATGCAAGAAAGCACATGCCACAAGAATGTGAGTCTCACTCCAGGCAAATAACGTAGTAAACCCCAAATAGCCGATGCTAGAGCTTGTTTTCTGCTACTGAGGGACGTGCTCCTCACCCGGACCCCTCTCCTCCCATCCCAGCTGCCAGGGCGTCCCTCAGGATAGTGTCCCCTCTGGTTTGAATTTGCTTGTTCCCACTAAACACCACACACTCCCTTGATTTTGACAACAAAGTCTTTGGATCATTCCAGCCCTCTGTGTGTGTGTGTGTGTGTGTGTACGGTATATGCACACGTGCATGTATGAGCCAAGAAGACATATTTACATTTCATTGACATACCTTTTATGATGTTGTCACCAAGCCACATTGTCTCCGTTGTCAGCTTCAAAATTTCTGGTCTGGAAACTACACATGATAAGGCTGCTCATCTCTTTCATACATTACTTATTCCTCAATGGGCCAGAACAGAGAATCTTGGCTTTTTAACTTTCTCAACCGCAAATCCTACAGTCTGAAAATATTTACCAGGCTCTGTGACAAGCAAAATTCAAGTAAGTTTCTTCCAGGAATGAAGATCAATTTACTTCTATCAATATCTAACCTCTCCTTATAGCATCTCAAAGCTGTGGGAGAGAGACCTCTTATGAGATCCATACTCAGAAAGTCCTCCCCTAGATCATGAAGGAGCTCAGGAAATTTCACCTCAAAATGTGACTCCTTGGTGTAAATTTGAATTAAAGGCCCTTAGAGATGAAAAGGCATTGGAAGGGGCTTCCTCTCTTCATAAAACCAGACCTATCAAAAAAACAATTGACTTCCCTTCCCCTCCTGGTTATCTTTAAGGAAAGAAGATCAAGAATGGAACTAGACCTGGCTCAAACATTCTAAAATAATACCTATTTCTCAGGTTAATTCAATGTCCAAAAAGAATCATTTACAAGTCAATCTGTTCCCCTCCCCCCAATCCATTCCATCTCTCAAGTATCTATTCATCCTCCTTAGCAACCATTTATTGACACTCAACAGAATTACCTATATTCCTCCTCTCCCTCTCCCCTCTAAAATGAGGGTAAACTTCTGGACCCCATTGGGAAATTGGGTAATCACTCCGTGATTCTCCCCATTCGTACAGTAAATAAACCTCTTTCTCTGATTAATCTGCCCTATTGTAAATTGATCTTTCAGTGAAGCTTTGGGGCAAAGGGGAAGTTTTCCACTCATGCCCATGTCACCTATTTCGAGAGGGGCCCAAACTCAAATTTGTGACTCTTTCAATCATAAAGCAGCAATTTGTTGAATCTAGTGAGTGGCTTAGCATGGCTACTTTCAATGGGACCCTTGGCCTGTTAGATGCATGGCTGTAAAGAGAACTGAATGCTGTCCCATGGGGGTCCACTCAGTGATGCTGAGGTTATTCTAGCTTAACCACTTCGGTACGGCGCTCACCAGCTGCGAAACCTCGCCCACAGCGGCACTCATATTCCACACGATAGTTTGTGCTGTGCATTGACAACGAATCCGTTTTGCTCTTGTGTGATGAGGAAACCTTTAAAGCACTGAAAACTTGTTTTACTTTACAGGCAGCTTTACTTGTAATGTAAATCAGAATAGGTAACATATACATATACGTTTCATTATGTTATTTTTAAATGTTCACAATTTTATTTTGATAAATGAAAAATTAGAAAAGTCATATCACGGCTGTCGGCTAAAGTCGCTGTGCGCGTTCATCTGTGGCTGTCGACTATAGTCGACGCTGGTACCGAAGTGGTTAAGGAAAATACAAAAATAAAATAAAAAATTCAGGCACTTGCAAGTAATCTTGGAACTACCAAGTTTGAGGTAAATACTGGCCAGGGACCCATTTCCTGGTTGCCATGATCCAGTGCAAAGTTCTTCCCTTGCTTTAACAATTGAAGGTTGGAGTAAGTGGAGCCCAAAACATCAGCACAGAACATGGTAGATTGTTCCCTTAAATGTGTCAACCAAATTCTTTTATCTCACAGACTTTTTTCTCTGTGCTCACCAAGGAGAAAAGATCTTGCTTTTTCTCCCTATTCCTCCATCCATGCCAGAGAGTAGGGAGAAAGTGAAGTGGCATTTTGCCATTAACACCAAGAAAACTCTTTAGAATCTTCTCAAGATTTTCTCCCCCCAAAGCCCACTCATTCTGAAGGGGTGGTTACCTGCTATGTCATAACTTTGTCCCTGTCGCAGAAGAGATTTAAGTAGAGAATGAGATTTGCATTCTAAAGACCACCCACCGTGAGGTCAACACAGAAGGGAGCGAGGGGGCTGCTGCAGACATAAGGGAGGAATTAGAAGCACAGAGCCCCGCTCCCTATGGGTGCAATATTCCAGGAAATGGCAGCAGAAATAATTATTTTTCCCATATGGAAAATGGAGAAACTGAGGCCCAGAGAAGGCAATAATTAGCCAGCCCTCTACTCTTTGTGTCTGTCCAGTACTAGGGAGCAGAGGTTGAGGAGTAGCCCCAGGGCGTCCTTTGACTTGGATAGAAAAATAATTCCTGTTTTAAAAATCCAAAGGAAATGCCTTTTTCCTTTAGATCCCGTGGTCTGAGTTAAACCCCAAGCGATGTGCCTTGTTCTCCGCGCAGCCTTGCCGGTGAGCGCGGAGGCTGAAGCACTGACCACTAGAGGGGGCGCTGCCTCCACCCTGCGCAGGCCCTAGGGTGGGGGCGGGGAGGAGGGCAGCGCAGGGGTGAACTACAGGGTCGCACAGGGTCACCAGGGGTCGCGCTGCAGTGGTTGCGCTATCAAAGGCTTTCTGAACACAAGGTATAGGGAACCTCAGATGGTGTGTATACACCCAGGGACGGGAAGGGGACGCGGGAAAGAAAGACAACGTTCAAACTCAGACTGCTCCGGAAGACGATGAGTAAAGGTGGTGTGCTCCTCAGAAATTCCCTAGAATCCCCAGAATGTACGTTTTAGGCAGGGAACCCTGAAGAGCATGTGGTTGCTCTTTTAAGAAACGCTTCTAGAATAAATGTGCATCACATCATATCTGATGCAGAGCCGGCTCTGCAGGACAACTCCCTGTGTGCCCCCAGGGGACATTGTTTCCCCTTTACCCACCTGGTTAGGACCTGGGGGCTGAGTGGAGGGGTCTGGACGTTGCTGGCCACTCCCCGCTCTGCACGGTGTGTCTGAGAAGGGGGAGAACGGGCTCGGAGACGCAGCTAGAGGCTGGCTGGTGAGAGGAGGAAGGAGAATGGGGATGAATTTGAGCTGGTGCTTCCTGCTCCACTGTGGGGCATTGTGAGCTCTGTGGGGTCTCAAGGGCTCACTCCTGCTGGGCAGGAGGTGCCGAGCTGGAACAGTGGTGTTCAGGATGGCAGCCACCGCCTTGCCTGGCCTCTTGCCCAGGCTGTAAGCAGACCACTGACCTTAGTTCACCAGGAATCAAAAATATCCCTCTTATTCCTGAGACTACTTCTAAGTGATTAGGTCATTAAGTATGAAATGTCCAATTTCCTTAAGTACGAAGTTTGATAGCTGATATCTCTGACATTTCACTTTGACATTTCTTGTTTTATTTTTATTGTGAGGGTACATCCTCACTCTTTCAAACACATGGTTTTTGGCCTGTGATTATCTTTCAAATTTTTTTTACAGAAATTTTTGTGAAACCATGGATAAGTCAAAAATTTGTGTTATTTTTTTAAATATGAGTTCCCTCATGGAACCAATGCAGCGCAGACAGCTTGAAGTATCGGTGAAGTGTCTGGGAAGGATGTGGCTAATGAACACGCACAGTACATAGATGGTTCGAGAAGTTCTGTTCAGGTGATTTTAATCTTGAAAATGAGCCACACAGGTGACCTGAGACCAAGGTGGACAATGATGAGCTGAGAGCTATAGTGGAAGCGAGTCCATCTCAACCTACATGTGAGTTAGCAGCAAGGTTTGATGTTGTTATTCCAACAACATTGGACCCTTTGAAATAAATCAACAAGGTAAAGAAGCTGGTTAGATGGGTTCCACATGAATTAAACAAGTGTCAGAAGAGAAATAATCTTGAACCTTGCCCTTCTTTGCTGTCACTACATAAAGGCGAACTACAACGTATTGTTACGTGTGATGAAAAATGGATTCGTTTGGACAATCGCAAGGGTTTGGCACAATGGCTGGATAAAGATGAAGTTATGAAACATAGTCCAAAACTAAATATTCATCAAAAAAATCTAATGGTGTCTGTTTGGTGGTCCAGCACTGGTATTATCCACTACAGCTTCATAAACCAGTCAATCGATTCCAGCAGATGTCTACTGCAACCAATGGGATGAAATGATGAGGAGGCTTGAGATTAAGCAGCTGAGATTGGTCAATAGAGATGGGCCAATCCTCTTGCAAGACAAAGCTTGACCACGTGTCGCACAAATAACACTGCTCAAACTACAGAGGCTGGACTTGGAAACTCTCTGTCATCCACTGTATTCACCAGACCCTGCACCAACTCACTACCACTGATTCTAGGCTTGGGACCACTTCTTGCAAGGAAAAATATTCAATTCTCCACAAGCTGTGGAAAACGCCTTTCACGATTTTATTGCCACTTGCTCTCCAGCCATAAACAAGCTACTGTTAAGATGGCAAAACTGCATCAAAAGTTTAGGCGCATACTTTGCTTAATTGTACTGCTTCTTGTTTGAGATATAATAAACTAAACTTTTGGTTCAAAGTTGGACATTTCCTATTAATGACTTATACATCTCAATTAGAAAATAACAAAAAACAAAATAATTGTGTCTCACCCCCACTATAAACTACCCTCACCACAAACTATCTCCACTCCTATGAGAGAGAGGAAATGCAGAGGCACAGGCACTGGAGTTCCCTGTACGCCTCTCCTCTGTGCCCCTGGTGCTGCATGCCACCACCCTGCCTCCAAGAAAGGGCTTCAGTGGGATGCCCTGCACACAGCCAGAGTGTCTGCAGGATGGTCCTCTTGCTGCAGCACAGAGGCAATGAGATGGCTTTGCGTATGAGCAGGAAAAAGCCCTTCTTGTTGACAGAGCCAGACGTCATGCCCGTGATGAATTGCCTCTCCACGAAGGGACTGCCGTTGTGGTTTTCCCTTCTCTCCGAAGGTTCATCCCCAGGTCTCCTGGCACTTTAGAAAATGAACTGCTATAATTCCACTCTGATCAAACAGCCTCCCACAGCCAGTCCCCAGTTCACTCTAATATGGCTGCTGGCTTTGTCACTCAGAAGGCTGGCCGGCGCAAGAGGAGGTAGGAGGCCTTAATGAGGGCTGGTGCCCATACTCTAGGGAGTGGGGGGTGGGCTGCAACCCCCAGGCAGTGTGGACAAGGGCAGGGCTGCCTGCAGTTACTGAGGGGTGCAGCTGGACCGAGTGCTGCTCTTGGATCAGTACTTCCTTGTCGAGCACCTCAGCTGATTGCTGTTTATTTTAGCTCTAGTAATCCAAGATCCCTAATTTTCTGAGGCAATTTTTCTCTACCTCTCTTAAACTCACCAGATCATCCTCTGCTCTTAAAACAGAAAAACATGGTCCCTATGGTTGTGGGAGAGTCATAATTTATTGCTTTTTGGTAATTCAATTTTATAATCATACATATGGCTTTTCAGGTTATCTGTTGCTATATAAAAAAACACTCTAAAACTTAATGGATTTACAACAATAGTCAGCTTTTATGAGTATTTCGTGGGTCAAGAGCTTGAGCAGGGTTTAGCTGGGCGGTTGTCCTGCTCCATGTGGCATTAGCTGGGACATCAGGGGTACTCGACTGGTAGCGGGGCTGGTCTGGAGTGTCCAACCACTTCGCTTACACACTTGGTGCCTTGGTGGGGATGCTGGATGCTGGGTCACCTGGCCCTTCTCCCCCTCCATGAGTCCCAAGGTCTCTTCCTGTGGACTCTCTAGCAATGTCACTGGACCTGTCATTTGACAGTTCAGGTCCAGAGACCAAGGCGGAGCCTGCCCACTCACAGAGTCCCACAGCATCACTTCTACCATAGGCTGCTGGTCAAAGTAGCCCCAGGCCCCTGGACTCAGGGAAGGGGAGATGTTAATGGCAGGAATATGACACAGTTTGTAGCTATCTTTATTCCGCCACCAGAGTCAATTTATTGGTGGAAATGATTTATCTTTAGGGATGAGGGCTGTTTGTCCTCTTCCATACACACTGACAGAAACCTTTCTCCAGTTCTGATGTGCAGGAAGTACTTGTAAACCATTTGAGGGGTGTATGTTATACAGTGATTGGGGTATAAACCAGACAAAGCAACATGGCCTTTAATACACATCAGAAATGAAAATGATGCTTCTGTGCTTTTTCTCTACCTGGGTTAACCAGATAACCATCAGGTCATAAGTGGGGTTCGGTAACAAATGCTATTTGCTTTGTATACATGATATGTAGAATTTTTCTTTAGAGAGTTCCAGATACTCTAGTCACTGATCAAGAAGCCATTTTTTCAGAGTGGATTCTCTCTTTTTCCTTTAACTCACTCAGCAGGTGTTGCCTGAGTGTCACGCTATATGATGGTTACAGTGTGTGATTCTCTTTTCTTTATTTTATTTTATTATTTTTATTTTTTTTATTTCAGCATATTATAGGGGTACAAATGTTTAGGTTATGTACATTGCCCTTGCCCCACCTGAGTCAGAGCTTCAAGCATGGCCATCCCCAGACGGTGCACAGTGATTCTCTTTATTACAGACTTATCCTGGTATCTCTCAGGGCTTCAACCTTTAGGTCACCACAGGTGGGCCTAAAAAATCAGTGTAGTCAGGGAACATGCTGGGTCCAAGCCCTGGGTCCTAGACTGTAGGAGCTGTTGGTAAAAATGTGCATCTAAGCAGCTGAACTAGCTGGCAGATGGTAAGAGGAGAGTCTGTCTCGTAATTCAAGCACCAGAAAGCACTGCTCTCTAGACCAGATGCACCTGGAGAAAGTTTCTGACAGGTGTACCTTGTTTGCTATGGGCATGGAAGGCTCTTCTCCTGCAGGCTTGGGAATGTCTCACTGAGGACATTTGGGCTGGTTTCAAGCTGTCTGGTGACATAGCCCATGGGTGTCCTTGGCAGTTCCACTCTAAGTACTTCCAAAGTTCTCTGACAAGGCTAAAAACTCCTCATTCAACCAAAGATTCTTGCACATTATTTAAATAGGATGCAAATGCATGGTCTGCTCTGAGCCCTGGCAGCTTTCAATTTTTATATTTTCAGAACGGTAAGGCCTGCCATCAGTTCACTTGAAGTTTAGTCCAAGATGTGCCTGTCCCTGACATTTGTTCATTCTTTATGAAGGTAACATTTTGGAGAATTTAAAAAGAAGTCATCTTTGTACTCCATTCCTTACAACCCTCCAAAACAATTTTAAAAAATATTTCAGACATTTGTTGCATGCATAATAGCTGGAACATGACTAACTTATTTCCCACCGCCTATATTTCCAAGTTGGATTCCATAATCCCTCTCTTTGGCAATCCATGGTCTACTTCTTTTCTGATATATCACCAGTAGGAACTGCCTACTTGACCCAAGGGATCAGGCCCAGAAGAGCACAGGCAGATGCTGTGGGATGGTTGAGCCCCGCTGCTGGTGGTATGAGGACAACAATGGTGACAATGGGGACAGTGAGTGCAGAGGGTCAGTGCTTTTCCCTTTGTGCTCCCTCCCTCCTTTCCCAGTGCCAGCCTCCAGCCCATAAATTCACTCGCCAGCTGAGCGTGTAGCTTGGCGCTCACAGTAGCCCCACTTTCCCTGCACCTGGGACCTGCGGGGAAGGGAGGCCTGCCTGAAAGACAAAACCGCAGGCCAAGGTGCAGAGAAAGGATGAACCCAGGGAGGTGCTGCATGGGTGGTATTCACTCTACACTGGCTTCAGATGCCTCTCAGATTCTTCAGATTCTGTATATGTGTGTGTGTCTATGTATGTATGTGTATATGGAAAGAGCATATATGTATATATATAGAGAGAGAAATTTATATCTATATATGTGCATGTATATATACAAATATATATGCATGCACTCTCTCCTTACATACACACACACACACACACGCACACATACACACACATTTTCTGGCTAGTCCAGAGAGAAAGAAAAGAGAAAGCTGTGTATGATTAGGGGAATAAACAAAGAAGTGGGAAAGGAAAGAAAAGGAAGAAAAAAGGATGCAGAACATTTGTTATGGCAGACTGATCATTGTCCCCCCAAAGCTCCAAAGTCCCAAAGTCCCTTTATTGTTCCATCGTGTCGGTCCCACTGAAGCTGCATCTCCCAGGCTTCCTGGCAGTGAGGCAGGGCCTGCGACGCGATTCTCCTCAGTGGAAGGCAAGGGGAACTGATGCCTGCAGTTCCTGCTTCCTCTGCCCACATCCAGCCCACCGCCCTGCAGTCCCTCCCCTAGCTCCTGCGTTGCGGGATGCTCACAAGTGTCAGCTCGGCTTGGGCCATGGAGAGCTATGAAAGGGAAGGAGCCTGAGGCCCTGTGTGAGCTTGTGGAGCAAGAGAGCCACTTTGCTGGCCAAGCCTGGTGTGAGACTGCTCTATGAAAAAGAGGTAAGCCATCATATTTAAATTCATGGCATTCTAGGGTCTCTTTATTGTTGCACATAGAGCTCGCATCTGTAAAGAAAGGAAGAGTAAAAGGAAAAACTCAACAACCATGGGAAGAAAGTTTAGTGACACAAAATTTAGTGTTGATGGATGACACTAAAAATACAGTCAGGGAGAAGTAAGAGAAGGTCACAGAGGGAATAATTGGTGGGACTGCAGCTACTGGGAAGATGCTGGGGAAGCTGATGTCTCTGCAAACTTCTCCCAGGCCTTACCTGACTACCATCACCTACAATGTTTTCAAGCAAAATGGTTATAAGATCTTCTGTGTTTACTTGAGTGTCTCAGAAGGGTAAGGATTACCAAATTAGAGTCATAGATGTTGGCACAAGTGACAGTTTGATTAACCAAGTGTAATTATTCTCCAGTGGAGTAAGTGGCTTACAAAGCAAGGGATGCTCATGTAGGAATGTGATCGCGGATGCTGGAAAGGGAATGCCTGTTTTGATTCCTATGTTGACTGGGTATTTGCCTTAGAGTAACTTCTAAGGTTTCATCCAAATTTAATATTCTCCAGAAGAGGTTTAAGTTAGAAAAGTCGAGTAACTTTTTAAGAGCTTTGTGAATTATTTTCATGTAATCTCACTATTCACTTGGGCAGTGAACTTTAAACACTTAGCAGCTTTTATACGTACTCTTTGAACATTCCCAATAACTGGCTTCAACTTTCTTTCCTGAGGAAATCATAAGCTCACTATGAATTGTCTTTTTCCTATAAACTAGAGCAAAAATACTAGTTTCGTGGCTTTGTTTTCAGTGGAAACCTCAGGTATGCTACCTGACAGGTTAAGGCTAGTGCCTCGCCTGTGCAGTTTGCTCTTAGGCTTGTTGGGAGGTCTCCATTCATGAAAATATATTTCCCCTGCACTCAATTGTAGATGCCTGAAACTTAGCCACTGGGGTTCATTCCTATGTATTACCCAGTCCTGTCTG
>VBSM01003218.1:1685594-1759677 GCA_008086735.1 Cheirogaleus medius | reverse complement strand
CTTCTTCATAAATTCTTTGCCTAGGCCAATGTCTAGAAGAGTATTTCCAACGAAGAACGGGGAATGTTTAAAGAGGAAGTTGGCAGTGGAAAGAAAATCTTTATCCATGGCTCCTGATCACACGACCGTCTTCGTGTCTGCTGCTAATATATGAGAGAAACACCGGGTCACTCCTCTGTGGTCTTTGTTTTTCTCACCTCATAACGTCCAAGCACATTCATCTCCCAGGCCAGCGCATGAGGGAGAGTGGGCGGGAACGGACAGCCAAGAGAGACAGCTGGCGGCTTCCCTTGGCCAGACCTCCCTCTCCTTACCTAGAGCTGCTCTGGGCCCTGGAACCCCACAAATAATCTTTTACCTCTTAGTGTTCAGCCAGTTGGCCAGGCCAGCTCTCCCTGTTCCTTTTGTGCACAGGTCATCTGAGGAGAAAGGGGATGCAGGACAGGAGCTTTTGTTGGGGGCAAAGGGAGGGGAACCAGAGACTGGCTGGAAGGTCAGGCGTTGCCGGAGGGCCTGAATAATTTGCAGTAACAGAAGGTCACCTGACAGTTGGCAGAGGGTGAGAGTGGGAGGCTGTAGGGAGAATAAAAGAGGAAAGAGACAGTACACACGCTGTTGCCATGCACCCCCAACACAGATAATAGGATTCAAACTTAGGAAATGTTTATTTATCCATTTTTATGGCACTTCTTACTTTCTGTCACGATATTCCTGAGTCTCCAAAGCTCAGAGTTTCCTGACAAATGAAGAGGATTTGGTTTTATTCTCAGCCTCTCAAGATAATACAAAACTTTGGTTTTGTTTTAGGCTGCCAGCTGCCTCGAACATAGCAGAGAAATAGGCAAGAAATACTTCCTAAGAAAAGAGAATGTAGTGTGCTCAGAGAAGGAAGAAAAGGAGGAGAAGATGAGAAATCAGAACAGAATCCTACATCCAAAGGGGAAAAGAAAGGCCAAGGACTTCTTAGGATCTAAGCTGATGATTCACCATAATAATGCACCTTAGGGGTCAATGCACAGATGTGGGTGTCGCATTGAAGAGGCTGAATTTAATGCATGAGACTCTCATGAACTTTGTTGGCTCACTGAGGTAGGCTAGTTATTGGGAAGATCACTGTGGTTGAGAAACCTTGCAGAACACTCTGCCCTATCATTTTTTAGGTACATGCTTACACTTCTTATCACCCAGTTGACTATGAACTCCTTGAGGGAGAGAAGAGAGAAGGTATTTGCTTATCTTGTCCTCCGTGAACATGGTGGAGGCTCGTGGCAGCATGAGTGCAACTTACAAACCTTTGCTCTGAGCTGCCCATGTTCCCCAGCTTCCTCGCTGTTAGGTGGTGCCCTGTGACTAATCTGATCAGTGAGCTGGGGTGCAGAAGACATGTGTGTCACTTCTGGGTTGAAGCCTAACAAAGCTAGTGAGAGACCCTCCACCGCCAGCTCTCCCCCTGCACCCTAGAAGGCCAGCCATGTGCTCCAGCTGGTGATGCCATAAGATGGGGAAATCTCTTTTGAACAGAGACATCTCCAGCACTAACCCATGCTGGATATATAGCCCAATTGACAAATAAGCACTTGTTAAACTAGTGCAATTTGGTGCTACTTGTTACTGCAGCATAACTTAACTAATCCTGACTGCTAGAATATTCAATAGATTTTGTTTAAAAATGACTAATTGAATGAATGAAGTAGCTAAACTGAATGATAAATGTGGACCTACTTATGAGATTTCTTGTTTGGAAACCTAAAAATTTTCACTTTTTTTTTTCCTGTTAAGAATTTAGTTCTTTCGGACTATACCTATTGGCAATTAACACCATACTGTCTTTCCTAACTGTACCATGAGTTCTTTGGGGGAAGGAGTTAAATGTTGGACACAATAAAATAAATTACATCAAAATGTGTTGACCGTCTGCCATGTTTCAGGCACTGTATTACACCTGGGAAATCAAACCTGGATGAAACATGCCTTGGAGGATCACCATTCTAGAAGGGAGATAGATAACCACCAATTCATTGCAATAAAATTCTATGAAGCTGTCCAGACCAGACTGCTGGTGCTGCCAACAGCAGAGAGGACCCAGTTCAGTGTAGGAGCTCCAGGCCTAAGGCATGGGCATGGCAAGGCACAGAGATACGAAAGAGCAGGGCATGTTCAAGAGACTGAAAATGGTTTAGTGTGATTAGAGAACAGGCTACAGGAAAGGGGCAGTAAAGAGGAGTTCTAGAAGGGGGAGCCAGGCCACAGAGGCCTGCTATGCCTCATCAGGGAGGAGACCGACCTGCGTTAGGTGGACACGGTGGTAAGGTGTGTGGAGGACAGGCCATCCTCACTCCTCCGACTGTGTTCTAAGACCATTTGACATCTGTGTGTCGGTGATAGAAACCTATTGAGGTATTTGAATCAGGGGAGCGGGGTGGCAGGATTTCCAGCTCAGAGCGCTCACACTGACAGTGGTGTGGAGCAGGTTTGAGGGACATGGGGAGTGGCAGCAGCTACCAGGCAGCAGGCTGTCACGTGGCCCCTGCAAGTGAAGACAGGTGCTCTCTTGACCCAGCAACCTGGAGTTTGGAGCTCTGCTCCCTGCCTCATCACCATCTTTTCTACAACTTACCTCCCCTGACAAACATACTGATTTAAGATGAGCAGAATTAGTGTCGTATCTGCCTCTGGGGTCCGATTCTCACTCCGGAGCTCCTTGGCATTTCTGTGTGAGATTGGCGAGGTCCTCAGTGGGGCCTTGGGTCGTCCAGGACATCTAAGCTGCCTGCTTCACACCAGATCCTTGGAGAAAAGCTTGATATATTCTGGCGTTTTCCAAACTCCTACTTCTTTCCTTGCTTCTATTCTCTGTGCTCAAGATAAAACATACATGTATCTTAATAGGCAGCAAAATTCCATTTCTGATACAGGGTTGAAGTATTTCACAAAGGTTTTTGAAATGGGGGAATTGGTAGTACATACATTTAAGTAGTATTTTCTTGTTTATATAGGGGTAAAAGTGACTTCCTATAACTAATTGGGTAGCTTTCCATCTTTTCTCTATTTTTACTGCATAGTGAATATGAAAATAAATTCCAGATGGATTAAAAAATTAAGTCATTGCATTCCTCAGATAAACCCATTGAACTGGATTCTTCTTTTAACCTACTGCATGCCCAAATTAGAGTCATGGGAGAGCCTGAGGATTCTCTCATGGAACCGACACAGTTGAGGGGGCGTTAAGAAGGGGTGTGGAGAGAAGGTGTCATAGGTGTGAGATAACATGCAGGACTTTTGTGGGTTTCTCAGGAACAGGAAAAATCATTATAGGGGACACAGCAGAATAAAAGTAAAGGGAACTGAAGCTGTCTCTGCATTTGCGCATGCGTGTGCCTGTCCAATGTGGCTCAGGCATGCTGGAGATGGATTTGTCCTGCTTCACAAATTTGCCTCTGGAGGAAAAACCCAAGGAGAGAAGAGTCCAGGGGAGAAAAAAAAAACTGCCTTTGTCCCCATCTCTCTGATCAGCCCGGGGGCTGGGGCTAGGACGGGCCTGAGAACATTTTCATCTCCTGCTCCTTTCCCAAAGATGGCAATGTGACCGGCTTCAGAGTTCAGCTTGGCAAACCCCCGTTTTCCCAGCATTGTGCCCTGGCAGCCTGGCTCTGCTCTCCAGCCATTGCCATGGAGAGACACAGAGCAGGCCCTTTGGAGAGGGAGGGCCTGCGGCCAAGGCATTTACGCCCCCCAGGGCTCCCTTCTGTCATCCCTCCTGTTCTGCACAGCGACACCACCACTCGACACACGCTGCCCGTGGGCACGGCCTCCCTAATTTGACATGGGGGGGCCCTTCGCCCTGGTTTTCCTGGGGGTGGAGGCTGGTAGCAGGCAGGGTCCAGGGGGCTGCTGGTGCTGGAAGCTGGGAGAGATGCAGGAGGCAGAGTCTTGCTCGAGGTCTCTGCCAGAAGCCCGGCCAGCAGGCGTAGCTCAGCCAACAGCCAACAGCGGCCGGACGAGAGGACTGGCAGAAAGGTGGGAGGCGGGCTGGCGGGGACCAGGGGGCAGCTGACAAATCACAACCACTGACGCTGGGGAGTCTCTTACACTTTACAAAGCACTTTCCCATTTGTCATCTGACAACCCTGGGCGGCAGGCCTGCGAGGCAGGCGTCATGAATCTCACTTTACAGATGATGAAGTGGAGGCTCACAGAAACCCCAGCTAAATAAGATGGGGAGCCAGGAGTTGAACCCTCAGCTCCTGAATCAAATGTGTGTGCTCTATCATGCTACGCTCCTGCCCCGATTCTTCCCATTCTTTCCCCAGGTGGCCTCCTTCTTCCTAGAAAGTCACACACCCTCAAAAGAGAGGGTTCAGGGCTCTCCCCTTCTCTGACCCTCCCTTTCCTATAAATAGGTGTTCCTGGACCCATCAGAAACTGATTCATACTAAAATGTGCATAGCTTGGCAACACTACCCCGATCAGAAGGATTTGCGTCTTAACTAGCAGAGAGAAAGCCGTACCTGAAGAGGATGAGGCACCAGCAAGAGGACTTCAAGCATTAGAGAGTGCTTTTGAGGGAAGGAGGCCTCTGATTCCTCCCAGACCTAACCGGGTTAGTTGCTTCTCTGCCAGGCCTGAGGCTGCTCCAGGCTGGTCACAAGGACCAGGCAGCTGCTCTCCATCCTCATTACAGATCAAACAAACGGTAGAGCCAAAAGGTTTGGGCAGAATAAAAAGGTCCCATTGCTGCATGATCAAACTTGTCAAGATCTTAGGGGATACTGTAAACTGCTCTATAGCTCCTGGGGCACTTCTGGAAGCGTCCACTGGGGTCTGACTACAGAAGTCCAGTCCACTTTTTTCTCTGCCCTATTTTCTTACCTCAAAATCCAGTTTTCAGGGAGAGCCTCCCCAAGACTCAGGTCAGACTGGCAGGAATACTCCTCACAAGAGCTGAGCCCAGCTTGTCGGCGTGTCCTCCTCCTCGAGCTTGGGGCCTTCATGCACTCCCCGCCCCTCACTCCTTGCTCTCAGCTCCCCAGCCTCGGAGACTGGGGAGGCTGAGCCAGAAGAATCCCAGAGGGCATGTGGGCTTTGGGAGCGCTTCCTGACCCTGGGTGCTGGTGGTGAAGGATCTACTAGCAGAATGTGGTTGCTTAGAAAACAACCATGACTTGCTTTTTTGAAAGCTGTCCCCTCTGTTTGCATGCCATGTTTGCAGGTGTGCTAACTTCAGTGCCTCAGCAAAAGGTACTGAACGTGAAATAGAAGCATAAATGCTGGTGGATTGCACTGAGCGCCCATCTGTGGGTGAGGGGCTGCCTCTGGCTCCTGCCAGGCCTCTGGGCTGTCCTGCCTGGACTGTGTCCTGTTCTGCTGGAGAAAGAGAGGGAGCAGCAAGATGCCAAATATATTCTGGGCAGCAATTTGAAAATGCTTTAATGTTTTCCAAATGCAGTGGAGGGCTTGCATTTTATGACATGAGGCTATTTATTATAAGCTTGTGTTACGGGTCAGTCATTTCCTGCTCCAAAATAACAGAGTGGGCTTGACCCAGGCACCCAGAACTAAAGCCAGAAAAAGAGTAAACAAGACTTGTTGGGGCAGCCAGCAGAGGGCTCAGGACAGATATTTAGGGATCCTCCAGGGCCATTCCAACTCTCCAGTTTCTATTCTTCTCAAACCTTCACCCACTTCATCCTCACTCGACCCCACACTCAGATCTCCTACCCTTTCGAGAGAATACACTGTTAATCAACCTGAAAACAACAAAAAATTCTCTTCTTCCATTATCCCAGGACCAAATCTGCATAAGTGAGTAAGGATAGAACATCAGTATCTGGAGCTGACCTGAGCTGTCCTGGCTTGGCTGTCACCCTGGCAGCATTGTCTGGTTCCTACGACAGATTTCACCATTTAAGTCAAAGTAATCTATTAAGGAAAAGGTTAAAGATAAATGTAACTTGCATCCCAAGGCCCTCTATGGTCTACAAATCCTCATTGTTCATTTTGCTTAGAGGTATAGTCAGGACAAAGTTTGTATTATTTCAATTTACAATGAGGAAACCGAGGCCCAGAGAGTCTAAGTGGACTGTTCTTAACCACACAGCCTGTAGGAGCCCAGCCGTGGTCTCTCTGATGCCAAATCCCACGACCCACTCATTTCCTTGGGATTCATCATAAGCTTTCCTCCTCACGTGTTGCAAGGGCAGGGGCAGGGACAAACTCGAGTTAGGATATTGGGCAATTAGAGGAAAAGGGAAAATAAACCTGAGCTAGGTTGAAGACTCCAAAGTCAGAGTGCAGAAGGCGGAATGGGGTGAGTGGTCCAGGGCATACACGCCAGTTGTGGTCTTTCCTGGGGCTGGTTTAGGTCATTGGACATTAATATTGGGCATGGGTTTAAGAGTCCTTTTTTGTTAGCTTGTTCATAAATAAAAATAACATACAAGGCTGAGATAGAAAAGCCCAGGTTTGAGTATGAGCTCTGCCAACAGCCTGGCATGTGACCTTGAATAAGTCACTGAGGGACCCCCACCTGGGTCCCTCTGAGGCTAGTGCCCTCTGACCACCCATGGAAGAGGCTCTGGGCACAGGCATGGGCTCATAACCTCTACGGGGAACAGAGAAAAGCAGCCACTGGGGCTCCCTGATCACTTTGATGCACAAGTCCTAGGCTTGGCAGAGACCACCGGACAGCTGTAAATATCCCCGTGGGTCTCAAGGGATCAGCGGGGACTCCTCCGCAGGATCTCTAAATTGAGCAGCTGTGGGAGGTGCAGACTCAGGCCCTGCTGGCAGGATGAGGGCCACCAGGCCCAGGCTGGGAAAGGCCCTCTGTCATCCACTGGGAGGATCAGAGTCTTGCATTTGTCTGCGGCCTTTTCGTCACCTCCTCTCCTTTGATCTTCACACCACCAGCCCTGGAGCGGAGGGGGCTGGTGACTTTCTGCAGTTTTGTTATGGGGTGGCTGCAGATTCCTGCGTGTACAGCAGATGTGATGGCGACCCGCCCACCTGGCTGGGAGGTCTTGCCTCCTTTTCCTCATACACCTGCACACACATGCACACACGGAGAGAGACTGAGGAAAGGTCAGGAGAGAGCCTCTCTCATTGCCCCTGGAGTTCCACGGGTTCTCAGATGGCGGTGTCTGTGTGAGCATTCAGATTGACATTTAACGTTCATCTCTTCCAACCCAGTGAAGGAGAGAGAGACACGTCTTAAGACCTGGTGACAACTGCAAGTAGAGATTGACAAGCACTTCTGCTCACCCAGCTCTGGACAGTAGGGAACCCCCAAAGGTGGTTTTAGTCATGCTCAGGAGTCTTCCAGGGGATCGCGAGAGACAAGCTCTTCCCTACTTCTCTTCTTGTGTATTTTCGTTCTTCATCAGAGCCTGCTCCCCGACCCCAGAATGTCACACACTCCATGTTCTGCAGTACCCTATCTCGTTCAATGCAGTCCTCACTGCCCCCTTTCCTCTGCTTGGACAACCTCACCTTTGGATAAAAGAGAGTTTGCAGGGAGAATCTGCTCGTCCTCACAGGAGGTGCGCAGTCGCCACTGGTGTTCACTGTTGCTCTGGGGGAGGGGCAGGGAAAGCAGGGCCTGCCTGGAGCGGGCTGGGTGCAGTGCAGCTTGGGAACCCCTGGGTGTCAGTCTGTACAGGAGGGCTAGGCATGTCCTGGAAGTGCAGTCCAATGAAGAAAATCATATATACTATCATCATATATAAAATCATAAATACTTTATGCTGCAAAAAAATACTTTTCTGAGCATTTGGGGCAAGGGCAGGACCCCCAGGAGACATGCTAAGCAACAACCACTTCAGGCTTCATTCGGTTCCTGATGTTTACTTTGTCCTTCCCCAGGCTTCTTGTTCAGCCTCCCTAAAACTGTCGCCAAGAAGCTAAGGGACATAACCAAAATCTCAGGGCAACTGGACCTTTGTTCATCGAGGGTCTCTTGCCAGACCCCAAGAGGGCAGGAGATGTGGGGGCAACTGATCCCAACCAACCTAAGCAAGGAGGCGGCCAGACCTGCTGCAGACTCTGTCCCCTGTCTTGCCAGGTTCTGGTTTTGCTGGCCGGGTAGCAAGCTGGCGGCTGGAATAGGATCCTTCAGGGCTGCCGGGGGTCTCATGCTCTGCTCTCACCCTCTGCGCACGGCCGCTCCGGTGGACGAGCAAGCGAGCGGGAGCAGTGCGAGGGCAGCAGCGATTAGCCCGCCAGGGCCGTGGCACACTGGCTCAGTGCGGCCTTGGCGGGGGCGGGGGAAGCACAGTGTGTGAGGGACACCAGTCGCTGAGTCCTCAGGGACTCCGGGGAAGCTGCAGGGGAAACAGCTTCTGAGTCACTGGTCTCCAGGCCGAGTCTGGAGCCACACAGAGAATAGTTATTTCTCAGCTAAAGTGTCATAAAGTTCCTTCGTCCCCAGGAAGGAGGCATAGAAGGAGTGACACAGGCAAATGGCTTAGAGCCCCACGACAGCGGCCCCTGTCCTCTGTCAGAAGCCAGACCCCGGTTGGGCTGCCTGTCTCCAGAACTACATCCCCTGAACCCACGTCACGCCAGGTGTCAACACAGAAGGCAGGAGCTCAGAGTCAAAGAAACAGGAATGTCCCGCTCTTGGAGCACGGGTGAGGCACTTCTGCATCTCACCTGCCTTTAGGGCAGCGTCAACCCAGGAAGGCTTCCGAGAAGAGTAGGCCTCCAGTCCTGAATCAAAGTTTGAGCAGGACTCCGTGTGTGCCCTGAGCAGAGCAGGGTGCGGGTGGGACCCGGGGGGCGGTGTGAGGAGAAGTTCAAGGACAGGAAAACAGAGAGGAGACAGCAAGGAGGGAAAGGCTCAGGGCCAAGTGGGAAGGGCTGTGCTCTCAGGGCTGCTGGCCCAGGGCAGGGCCTGTGAGCAGAGATGTTGAGGACACATGCTGTGACCAAAGAAGGTGCCTCGGAGAGCCTGTCTTTGGCAGTGAGGGCCCTGGGAGAATGGACAGAACTCTCACCCTGTGGCTAAGAGGTCATCACACCAGCCACAATACCCACAGCGCCCGCAGCCCTGTGGCCCTCCTGGGACTGTCCTGTTGGCTTCCTCTGTTCCCCGCTCACGGCGTGTAGAGAACATTTCCCATTTCAAGCCTCCCCTGGACCTGAAGGCCATTTTTAGCTCAGCCCAGGTTCTCTTGTTCCAGTGAATCTCAGCAAAATCCCAAGGCAGCCCTGTCCAGAATCAGGTTCCTCCAAGCCTCCCACCACGGGATGGGCTGGACCAGCCAGCTCCATGCCAGCAGTGAGTACGGACGACTGACAGGGCAAGGCCTCCTGCTGGCCATCCCACCCCTGGCAGCTGGGCAGGCTGAGTGGCTCAGTCAGGCCCTCCGCCCACAAACGGCCTCCTAGGGAGACCCCATCTTGCCGTCCTGGTCCCCAGCCTGCTCACTGCACCTGGAGGCTCTCAGACTTTGCTGGGGTATTTAGGTTTCACCTTGGATTATAAACTCAAGAGCATGTCATGAGTTTGGCTATTAGAGAACTGCTCTCTTTGTGTTTTAATAGTCTTACCTTGATCACTAACTAAGCACTTTACAAGGACTTCCCTAACACACCTTGGAATGTGCACCTCTGTGATGGGGGAGGGCAGCTCCTTCTGGTTAGAAGTAAGACCTGGCATTTGACAACCTTGACTGCCTGTTGATGCCACAAAATGTGTCAGCTGGACTCGGACATGTGAGTCCCAGCTCTCTGGCCCAGCTTCCATCTACTGGAGCACAGATCTCTACTGAGAAAGAAGTAGAACCAAGCTGGGAATGATCTCAAGCTCTTGGAGAAGACACAGGGCTCCAAATCAAGAGATTAATATCTTGGTGGTAGAGCTTAGTCAGCAGATTCTCAAACATAAAATTCAATTTTCCTGTATGCATCACAGCAGACAAAGCTCTCATTGCTTTGTGGGAGGCAGAGAGATAAGTGTCCAGGCAACCAGACTAGAGAAGTAGAGAGTTTCCTTCCAATATTTCTCCTACCCTTTCTTAGCCTTTCTTGCTCATCCTTCTGAAAACTGTCCACAAGAAGCCAAGGCATATTACCAAAATCTCTGAGCAACTTATACCTTTGCTCATCAAGGGTCTCCTGCCAGACACCAGCCTAATGACTTTTGGACAATTAGTACCAACCCACCCAAACAGCGAAGAATGGACCAGACCTGGCTGCAGGCAGACTCTGTACCCTATCTTGCTCATCGTCTCCATTGACCAAAGAGTGTGGGCCCAGCCTTTGCCGGCGTGGTCCCGTGTGTCTTTGCCAACTGCCCAGCATGAACAATCTGAGCTCCGCCCTCCCTTTTCTCCCCGAACTTCTCGACCACTACTGGCCCTGTCAGGCATGCTGAGCAGTCTCAAGAGTTGCCAAATGGACTTGGCTCCAGGCCATCAGTGCTTCCTGACGCAGATGAGATGAGATTCTCAAAAGCACTGAACTCAGGAGAGGAAGAGGCTAGTTTCCTTTCATGGTTTTGGTGTACCTCCAAAGTGAGTTTGCTGAATTCTAATCTCACAAGATGTTTACAAATAGAGTCTATGTTCAAACAACACTGGGTACTCTACCCATGAATGACTCATTTGGCAATATAGGCAAACCCAGCCTGGCAGGGTTCCTTGGGTAGGATTTGCAAGTGTTGATGAGTAAGTCCCTTTGGTAGTGTCACTGGTTGGAACTGGGGTTGAACCGATGACTTCTGAGCAAGCCAAAGTGAATTGCCAGTTTTGTGATGTCCAGGCCTAAGATATTAATAGTTTCCCAAAACTGACATTCTTCCATGTCCATGGGCTGGGGTGGGGTGGTAGTCATAGCTACATAAGTTTGTGAATTCTTAATCACTCAGATAATGTGTCTAGCCTTAGATTTTGATCTCTTAGTGCCGTAGCTGTTGAAGGAGATAATCCTTTGGGCTTTGGGGTGAACATATTCCTGCTAAAAGTTGCCGGCAAAGGCTGCGGAGCTTGCGTAAGGGCTAGAAGGACTGTAGGGAATGAGGGGCTTCTCAACTCCGGTGATCATCAGGAAGCTCAGTTAAGAGCTAAGGGTGGGAATAAAGTATCTTTCTGAAATTAAAAAAGAAAAGAACAAACTATTAGTACATGCAACAATGTGGACTAATCTCAAAAACATTATATTAAGGGAAAAGAACGAGACACACAAAGTAAAGATGATATGATTTCTTTTATATGATGTTCAAGAACAGACAAAACTAATCCGTGCTGACGGAAGTCAGATCCATGGTTGCCTTTGAGGGGCAGGGATCATCTGGAAGGTGGGCACCTTCCATTTACTGTGCCAACTTTCTGGAGTGATGGAAATGTTCTTTATTTTGGTCTGGGTGGTAGTTACGTAAGTGTATTGAGATGGGTACTTAAGATTTGTACACTTAAAAGTATGTTAATTATACCTGAATAAATTACTGTTAGCATGAAAACAAACAGAAAGAGGACGGAATCAGGAAATACAATGGAAGGTCTCTTAGCAAGAGTCAGTGTGTTTGTTATCACACCGCCGTATGTGATTGTACTTATGTTTGTAATTAATTTAATTTAATTTAATGATACTTACATCAAACATATGTACAAAAAGAGTCAAAGTTTTGGTGAAAAGTAAGTTAAATGCTCTGGAATGTCTCAATAAAGGTGAATTACTACCAAGAATTGTTATCAATTAGAAGTGGGTGAAACAAATATAAAAGATTGAAACAAAAGTAATAAAAATCCAGGTTTTTGGACTTAGACTCTCCACAAGTATAAGCTCTTGCTCTACTTTAAGGAAATTGAAACTGGACACTGTCAAGGATGCATTAAGAGTGTAGTTTATGCAAAAAAAGTAAAAGACAGATTGAAACATTCATCTTCAGATCCATATTCCCAGGCCTGTATAAAGTTTTATAATAAACATACATTGGTGTTTTGAATTAAAATGAGAAGTTTATCATACATGCATTCCATATTTATTGATTCTCCACTTGAATCAGCCATTTGAATTACCCAACTAACTACTTGGCCACGGAGCAGGAGAAGTGGGGATTCAAGAAAATTGCAAAGGTACAACTTTCCTAAAAGCTGGGCATGCGTACATTCTCCATGCATTCAGAGAACAGACTGATGATGTGTCAATCATGTGACTTAATCTCTGTGAACAAGATGGCCCTGTAGAACTTCACAAATCTTATTTCCGCTCAGTGTTTAAATATGATGCCCACACATAGCTCAGTGTGTTTACACTGCATTTTGTTGTTCTTCTTCTGTGTGATGCCCCACCTTGCCCCCTTCCTTATGACTCCTGTGTGCAAGGCACAGCAGGGGACAGGGAGCAAGTGGAGTCATCTGGCATCACTCAGTTCTTGTCAGTGGGCAGCCCATTTGTCAGCTGGGAGGGGCATACACTAGTGACGCAGATTTGCTATTTTGAAAAAAGCCTATCCTTGTCACAATTAGCACAATGAGATTCCCGTTATACCACTAGTACTAATACTTGCCCCCAGGGCTTCTCAATGTTATATTTGAAATCCAGTTTAGACTAACAAAGAACCACTATTCACACAGTCATTATTTAGAAACCAAGTTAGAATTGCCCTGACAACTAGAATTCTTTGTTTGGGTCAAGAGGACTAATCAGTACTAAGTGTTAATAAGAGACATTATGCTTTGATTTCACAAGCTGGTATGAATTGCAAAGGCTTTCACAGGACCTGCTATGGGCTTGCTTCAAGCGCTTCCCCAGTGGTGGCCTTGTTTCCTTCTTTACTCTCCATACTGTACTAACCATGTCTGTTGCTTTCTATATTCTGATACACTGATGTCCAGAGCTTTACTGACCCCAGAGAGAATGCGGACTGCCCTTCTCAGGGTTAGCCAATTCCTAGAGAGAGTAAACAACTGCCTGAGAGTGTGATCTTCAAATGCAAACCTACCAATCCAGAGCCCACAGCAGCCATCCCTTTGATTAGCTTTTTACACCCCAGGCCACTACCCACTGCCCTGATCATCCCAAGGCCAGGTCCCAGTCACCTAGGGACACTCCCTACACCTGGAACTGCTGAAATGAGCCAATCCTGAGCCTGCTTACGCTGCCATGCCCATTCCTTCCTGCAGAAACCACAGTAAAGGCTCCTGCCCACAGTTCCCTCCTCCTGGCCATTCCCTTTTTCTTCTTCCAAATCAATGGAACACCCTGGTGCCAAGCTCTTCCTCCTCCTTCCCATCAGCAGTGAGCTCTGGACATCAGCGTGGAGGCCTCAGGCATGCCTAGAGTCACAGAGAGACTGCAGCACATTGCTCTGGCACCTCCTGTGCCTGCCACACCCCTGACTGGCCCTGGTATTCGTGTGTGGCCTCCTGTGGCCTGGTGTGGCCCCGTTCTCTTAGGAACTATAAGTGACAAGCTATTGTTTCAGTGGCAACCGTCTCCTGGTCTGCTGGCCATCCCACACCTCCAATTTCTATGAACACACTGTACTCTGGAACCCATGTCCATGGCCATCTCCTTCCCTGGCTCCCCGTCCCTCTTGCATCCCGTTGCTGATGCATGCATGGTGCTGGCTGCTCTAGCCCCCTTGGCGTTCATTCATTCACACGGAAGAATGCAGTTGTGCTAACGTGCCCACTGGGGCTCAGCCATCCACACAGGCTGCAACGGGCTGAGTCTGGAACGCCAAGAAAATACAGCAATTTTATTTTTGGTAAGATTTTAGTTCAGGACCAGAACTTGTGATGGATCCTGTTGGGGCAGAAACCACCCCTAGGTTGGCTATTGCAGGTGACTGAGAATGTCTAGCAGGTGGGAGCAGGTGGAGAGCGCGGCGGAAGCATGGACACAGCTCCTGCCGGTCGGTGGACACTGAGTGTGTGGCCATGCAGTCCAGGTGGCAGAGGGCAGGATGCTGGAGGGGCACAGTGGGGAGGAGGAAGGGAAGGAAGGAAACTCGCAACCTCACAGGACGAGCAGGGGCGAAGGCTGGTATTTGAACAGAGATCCTTGGAACGTAAATACAGTGTTCTTTCTACTCTATCACACGGCCCGAGAAGGTAGATAAAACAGAAGAGATGCTTTGAGGAAGGAAGCAGGGAGCTGGTGACTGGTCTTGGGAGACAGGGGGGAAGCATCAAAGCTGACTCTCCCAGCAGAGGCGTTTGGGGAAAAGAGAGGGCTGGGGGAGGAGAAAGCACCAGGTGGGCCAACTGCAATGCTGGCAGACCCTGAGATCCTGCACAAGTGTCTTTGTTCAGGGAGTTTCCCAATTCTAGTCCTAGAGGCAGAAGTCAATTGATGTAGGCCGACGATGCCAGGAAAGAGAGAACAGCCGCTACAGTGCTGCCAGGCCCCTGCTGGGAGGCAAAGCTGTTAGGCAAAGGGGGCAGATTGGCTCTCTTTCAGAGAGTTTGTAATCCCCCCACTGCCCCAGAGACCTGGTTCAGCGTCCTCTTCTTCCCCAGCCGAGGAGACCCTCTCCCGTCCTTTGTTCTGTCTCTTCCACCCTCTGTCAGTGCACTCCTGTTCATTCAAGCCACTTCCCGTCCTTGCTCCCAGCTCCTCGCATTTTGGGAACTGAACTGGTCTAGACGAGGTTGTCTGAGGATACAGACCTCTCCTTCCCTCCTGCACAGGCTGCCACCCCTGCTCCTGGCCTAGCCTTGTCACAGTTAGAACAGTGAGATTCATAGACAGGAGAGAAAGCAAAGAAAACTTGCCCTTGGTGTGAAGGACAGGATTGTTTCTCGGACTGGAGATTCAGTGAGGGCGTGCCGTTCATGGATTTCTGAGGAGCCGTTTAGTGGCTAAATCATCAAATCATGACTTTTACAATTAAAAGATCTAGCTCCTTCCTCAATTGGCCATTCCCTTTTCCTTCTTCCAAGTCAATGGAACACCCTGGTGCCAAGCTCTTCCTCCTCCTTCCCATCAGCAGTGAGCTCTGGACATCAGCGTGGAGGCCTCGGGCACGCCTAGAGTCACAAAGAGACTGCAGCACGTTGCATTGGCACCTCCTGTGCCTGCCACACAGCCCAGACCTGCATATTCATGGTGGCAACTGGCTTCCTGCAGGTATAAACTGAGGATCCTTCATTCGGCTGCACTGTAACTAGGTTCCTGCCCCACTCACTGACCACTTTATCAGTGTCCTTCAGGAGGGAGCCCAGCAGGGAAGGGAGCTGACAGATAAACGTCCCAGTCTTCTGTGGCTCCGGCAGGCAGTTCTCATGAGTTCTCTGCAGCTCCTCAGAAGGGCCTGGCAGGAGGGAGCCCTAGCTGACCATAGCCGTGGCCACTGGCACCACAGCACACAGGTTCTCCCGCCTTCTCTGTTTCCTGTCCTCACGTTCCCATTCCCGTCACTTGAGATTACTCCCCAGAATAAGCCCCCTATACACAAGCCATTGCATCTGGGGTCTATTATTGTGACCCCCAATTTAGAAAGGAGAAAATTGGGACTTGGAGTTTTCTAAATACTTACAGGGCTGGATTTTGAACTTGAGCCTTCCATGCCACACTACTCTGAACCTTTTGGCAGCCCCCACAAGAGCACCAAGAGCACATCCACCTGGATTGTCAGTTGACTGACCTAGGTTCCTTCTCCCTTGACCATGTATTGCAATGCCAAGTGGGCTATAAATGTAAGGCTTCTCATAATATAGCATCTGAGCGTGCATGAATAAAGGGGGTCAGGGAAATAGAAATAATTGAGAAATGCCACCTTTGCTAGAGGGGCAGCTTCAGAAAGAAGGAACCATGGCTGGATTTATGTGGACAAATTCTGCACTGTTCAACATGGGGATTTCGATCCAGATTCAGAAGTTCATTGACCACGACTGTAGCAGACACATCTTGTCTGGGTACCCATCCGCTGTCTCTGAGGGCTTTGCTTCTGATTGCTTGCATCTGTGACCTTCTTCAGAGGCCTGTCCTTGGGCTGCTAGAGCTGTGTGTGTAGCAGAAGTTGGACAGGCCTAGATATTGGCACCTGTCTCCCTCCCCCTCCCCCTAGGGTGGCTGAAGCTCCCTTGCTTCCAGGGCACACGAATTCTGAGCTGTAATTTACACTCCAGAGATTTCCCTAGGATCCCACTGAAGCTCAGGCTTCACCTGAAATCACACCCTGGCTTGGCTTTCCCTCCTGTCCTGCCCTGCTTGGCCTACTCCCTTACCAGTATCTCCTGGAGCACTTTCCTAAATCACTAGCACAGGGATCCTCTTCTCAGGGTCCACTTCTGCAGAATCTGACTTGAGAGGGCAATCATCTTGCTAAGTGCCAAGGATGCAATGACTTCAAAAAGCTCATCGTCTGGCAGGGAAGAGAGACCAGCAAATAGTGATAGCAAAGTCCAATGCATGCTGGAATGAAGGTGCACATGGAATACAAGAATACCCAGAGCTTTGAGCATGTCCATGTAGCCCCAAATATGAGATGAGGAGGCTAGAAAATGGGCTTTGGAGTCAGAAAGGCCTGTGTTTGAATTCTGACTTTGCCTTTTAAAAACTGGATGCTCTTAAGAAAACTTGTCTTCTCTGATCCTCTGAAAAATGGGTAGGACACCTAGCTTACTGAATCGTCATGAGGATGATGTCATTTATGGGATAATAAATGTAAAGTTCTTGGCCTAGTACCAAGCTCATAATGAGTACTCGTAATGGAGGCTGGTTTTCCTGGGCATAGTATGCCTTGCACACAGTTTGGATGCAGCAATATAATGTCACGGAGGGCGCTGATGTGCTCCTGCAGGTCCCACACACACAGGCTGCAAGCATGAAGTCATTCCAGCTGTTCTCAGAGCCACAGAGTCACCAGGGCTGACCACAGGAGAGGGGCCTTCCCACTCTTCTGTTTACCCCTTGTCTCCAAAGCCCCGGAGCCCACCCCAGACACCCCAGGCTACCCTGTGCGCACTGCCCTTTCATTTGCTGATCCTGAGTTTTCTTCTTTGCTTGAAATTTTTCTCTGTAAAAGGAAAATTTTCTAAGCTGCCCCATATCTTTGCTGCTCTGGGCTCCAAAAAGCAAAACAGTTCTTGGCTCTCTCAAAAAGAATAAATCCCAACCTGCCCCCAAAGAAGTTGTCATAATTACATCTCGTTTTGGAATTAATTTTGACAAATTTCATTTGACTTAATCACTAGATTGAACCATTTCCTTGGCCAAAGTTGGTTCCAATTTGGCTTTGCTATTTCCCTCCTGGTCCATAGATATATATCTCCCTCTCTCTTTGTGGTGGTTGTTGGCAAGGCAAATATCTGGTGGTTTCAAAGGAAGATCAAATGGAATGCCACAGGGTGGCACTGACACCTTCTGCTAGGAAATAGGGGTGACAGAGCTCTCACCGGCTGATCCCCACTGGGGCTACCTTCCCCGCACCCCTGAGGGCTTCTGGAAGGGCCAGAGCTGGCCTAGGTCACTGTTTCTCAGTCTATGGTGCAGGGAACACCTAGGTGCATACTTGAGGCCTTATTTCTGCTCTCTACCTCGAATTCCCTCCTCCCCACTTTGTACTTCTCTCTCCAAGGCCACCAATGGAGAATCTGTGAGGTTCTCCACTTAGCCATGCCCACGGTGCTGGATCTTAGCAAAGTCAAGTTGCTCCTCAGTGCCAAGCATCGTACTGGGCAAAATATGGGACATAAGGAGAGAGGCAATGTGGTCCCTGTCAACTCAAGACAACATGTCATCTGTGCTGTAGGGAATTTCTAAAAGGAAGAATGTGAGCTAGGAGAGTAGGGAAGGCTCCCAGAGAAAAAGGACTGACTTCTTTGAGAGAAATAAGAGAAATGGAAGGCATTCTGGGCTTAGGACACGACCCAAGGCAGGTCACCTTCCTGTCACCCTTCCACATGAGGGAGGTTAGAGCTGAGGCTGGCTTCGTACGCTAGGATGAGACTGAAGAGGACTTTGAATACCAAGGTGAGCTCTGAATCTGACTGTGATTTAGAAGTCCATTTGGGGAGAAATCCAGGATTTTATTAAGCATTAATAGTTTTGTTTACTGAACTGTTTTTTCTTGGGTCCCCATACCCCACCCAGCACAAGGAGAAAGGAAAAGCTAGCAGAGCCTGGAGGGTAGGATAGAAACCGCATGCAGGGGCACCTAGGGGTTCCCTTCACAACAGCTGGTGATTCTTGAGCAGGGAGTCACCAGACAGAAACAGTGTCTGAACTGGCAAGAGCACAGAGACAGGGAAGATTTTATTATTTCTGGCTGACGTTCTCTGAAATGTCCCAACAGGCCCCGTCATGACTGGAATCCTTCATGGGCAGGTAGATTGAGCCCCGTTCTGGGACCCTCTGCTACACACTGTCACACGAGTCCTCCCACTCTTTCCAGGCATAAGCAGCAACAGGGCAGGGCTCGTTCCATTCTCAACCTTTTCTCCTTCCTCAGCCCGGTCCAGTGCGCTGACATCACCTTTCCTAGCAGCAGACAACCTCCATCATAAGACAAGTCATTTAATTAATTCACTCATTAGTAGAGATTGATTGAAAGTCCACAACGTGTTGGGCAGTTTCCCCTTGTCTAGCTCACCCTGCAGGACAAAGAAAGTTCCTGCCATCTCCCATGGCCACAGAGTCCAGCCTGGCCTGTGAGGAAGGCAGGTAAGGGACCCACCCAGGTGGCACCAGCAGGGTTTGAAAGTGGTTATTAATGGAGAACAGAGCAGCATACCTGTGGAAGAGGAACTAAATGTGCTGAGGCTGCCGAAATGGAAAATGCGTGTTAATAGCACAAGTGACACATCATAGATCACTCGCTGACAGATGGACCTGTGCCGTCTTACCGAACGCAGGCTGCATGCTAATGACGCTCCGGGAGCAGCAATGCCTGGCACTGTGGAGCCACCTCTTCTGGCTACTTGCTTGTGTGACACCACAGAGGTGATGGCTCAGAATTGTTAAGCACTGGTATGGAACATGGAGTTTGGAGGAAAAGTAACATGCATTTGCATCCCCTTTCTTCCATCTTCCATCGGCGAGACCTGCCGTTGCACTCAAACGAGGAGACACACATGAAAGAGAGTTGCAAGTCCCAAAGTGCTCAGAAACAGAGAATAGGGGAGAATTCCTATGAAAATCTTCACCTGCCTGATACCACAAAGAAATAACCTTAGACACAGTGAGAAAATCAAGGTGTGGGCTTGGTGGCAAATGGAGTTTCCTTGGCTTCCCTACTTCGATGCCTCTAGGTTTTCTTTTTAGAAAACATATGTCTCTGGGAAGGGAGAGGGCTTTTGAGTGCATTTCAGTGCTGCAGAAAAGCAATCGTTTGAGGACTCTCTGGGGCCAATGACTAGCCAGGACATTACAGAAGTGTGGTTTTAACCACCCCCTGCCCAGTCTCTTCTGGTCCCCAAAGGCTCTTCCCCAGACTGGCTGGTATATGCACCTGGCAGGAGGGCCTTGCTCTCCTAGTGCACTGTCATCTTACAAAGGATCAAGGAGTATCATTATGAGCTCACCAAGGGAGGCCAAAGTCTAAACCTGAAAGTGGAAGGAGAAATTCCAGCCAAGTGTTAAAGGAAATATCAAAGAGGAGCTGGAGCCTTGCTAGCCCCACTGAGAGAACCCCGTAGGCAACCTTCAACTTATTTGTACAAGACCTCTCACCAGGCCCACCCGCTGACTTCCTGTGACTGTCTAACGACAGTAGCAGTAGCCACAATGATAATAGCTACATAGCTTTATATCGGGCACTATAGACACGATATCAATGATATATTAAAATGAGAAAACCAAAGAGGCTCAAGGAGTTTTCTCGAGGCCACTCAGAGCCGAGCGAGTGTCAAAGCTGGGATGCCAGCCAGCCCCAGCCCCAGCCCCTCCCTTTCCCACACAGCTGCCCTGGCCCTCCCCTCTGCTGCAGGCTTCGGGGGGCACTGAGGGGCCTGCTGCCTGGCCCCCTCCCAGGCTGAGTTGCCAAGTCTCAGGGGTCACTTAGCAGGAAGCTTATTTGGAAGAAGCTAAACAGCCTCTTCAGCTGCTCGGAGACAAGGATGGGTGGGATGGAGCCGGTGAGGACTCTCTCCTCCTCGTCCCCTACTCTACACCCTCAACCTTTTCCCGCCGTCCTCTGGGAAACTCAGTCTCTGATAGATGGGTTTTCTGGGATCCTAAAGAAATGGGTGTGAAGCACGGACTTGAGACATGAAGTTTCACGCACGCAGAGTGCTGGGCTCAGGCTCGAGGACGGCGTGCAGGTGGGGAGGCAGGCGGCTCCTGAGTCTGTGAGCTGCGGAGGGGCGGAGCGAGGAGGTGCAGGCAGCGTTGCACGTCTTGCTTGCCAGGCACGGTGGTGGGGCTGTGTGCTTGTGTCTCTGTCAGTCTGGGCTGAGCAGCGTGTGAACAGCAGAATCTGCTTCTCACAGTTCTGGAGGCCGGGAAGGCCATGACCCGGGCGCCAGCAGATTCCTGTCTGTCATGAGGCTGTGTCCTCGCAGGGCAGGGGCGAGGGAGCTCTCTGGAGCCTCCTTGCTGAGGGCACTCATTGCACGGCGAGGGCTCCTCATGACCTAGGCGCTCCTAAAGGCCCCACAGCCAAATACCATCACACCGAGCATTAGGGTTTGACATATGAATATGTGACTCGGGGGGCTGTAAACATTCAGTCCATAGCAGCACTTAACGTGCTCCACCTATTTTCACCCCGAACCATGGTGGGAAGTTGTACTCTCCGGCCATTTCACAAAAGAGGAAATGAAGGCCCAAAGTTTAGGTGATTTGCCCGCTTTGGCCAGCAAGTGAGCCACAGAGCCAGGCCAGGACCAAAGTCTCTGGCCTGTCACATCCGTACTCTTTGTGCCCCGCCATGCAGCAGTCTCCCTCATACCAGCTTCCCCAGAGGGACAGCTTGCCAGTGTGTTCCAGGTCGATTTTATTCCCACCACGGTGCGAATAGCCCTGCGAGGGGGTAACCACAAAGGTCTGGCTTACTAGGAATGAGTTCATCACGTGCATCCCAGGGGTAGTTTGGGAGGAGGCGGGAGAGCATGGAGCCTCTGTGGCCTCTATGAGGTCAGAAAGCGAGGTTTAACCAAGGGGGCAGAGTGTCCAGAACAGAGAAGTTGGGGACCCCACGGGCCAACTGTAGGGACCCTTCAGCGCAGGACTTCTGTGCTCTGCTTTCCTCGGGGGCTTGAGGGGAAATCTCGCTGCACTTCAGGCTCTTGCTCCCATTGGGTGGTGTTTCCCAGGGTTCCCTGGGGCTGCTGTGAGTGCGGATTGTCCAGGGTCAGGAAACTCCTCAGAGGCAGGGCAGTGTGGTGACGAACTCCCCAAACCAGTGGCCCCACAAGGCCGACTGTCCCTAATCCCTGCCCTCCCAGCCTTGCCAGGGCCCTGCCTAATTGCTCTGTGCGAATAAAGGAGGCTGGGCGGCAGAGCTGCTTCTGCACTTAGCTCCTGGGAGACATCTCAGTGGCTTTGGGCAACTCGCATAACAGCTTTGGGGCTAAGATCTTTCCCAGAACCCCATGTGGACTCTGTCCACTGGACCGTGCAGAAGCATGGATGCAGAGTCATCCCTACCTCCCCTTCCAAGATGCGGCTGAGCCCAAGAGGAGGGAGCAAGCTCACCAGTCAGGGTTAATGCTGACACGCTGGAACAGATTAAGCACTTGCTGTTTGCACCCAGGCATTAGGGGCAGGCAGCAGCATGCCTATGGAGAGAGTGGCCCTTCCCAGGCTGGGCAGACGCTTTGTTGTAACTCTTAATCACTTATTTAAAAAAAAAAATTTCCATCCAGGAGAGGGTCATGTTCCTCTTCTTTGAGGGTTTGGCCAAGGCCTCTTTGTTTCTTTTTAATGGGCTGGGCTCCTGTCCAGGCAAGAATCAAGTGAGAGGAGGACAGAGTCATTTCAGTGAGGTAGGCCCTTGACCTCCCAATGCTTGGGGAGATGCAGAAACAGGATGGAATGGTTCCCACTGCCATGGGGCGCAGGGCCCAACAGGTCTCTGGAGAAGGCAGGAGTCTCCTTCTTATCACAGCCTTGGGCCTGCCGCAGACCATGCCAAGACTCCTCTGACATCTGGGATGGAGGCAGCTGTGGACTAGAACCCGGGTTCTCTTCCAGCCCCTGCCTCTAACGTCCTGGGTGGCCCCAGCAGGTGCTCTCTCTGGACCTCAGTGCAGGGAGTGGTGTCCAGCTCTCTCCTAGGCTGTTTGGGGAGCCACAGGGAACTGGAAATGTGTTTGCAGGAAAAGACTGAAGACCCAGCCTCCTCCCCTGCCTCTTGACGGCATGCCTGGCTGGGCACCTTTGGCTGGCATGTCACACTGAGTCTTTCCCTGACATCTGGCCTGCAGGGTCTATTGTCTTTCTTGGTGTCTGTGCCTCTTCCCCTTATAAAAGGAAGAATATCTTACCTGCGTCAGCTCTCCTTTATGGAGGTCAAATTGTTTCCATTTCCATTGCCAATACCAGGTTTAGTTCCTCATTTATAGCTAACCTGGATTGTTCCACAGCTTCGCCTGTATCCTCCAGGTTCCTGTCCTGCGACACCAGGCTACAAGCCCTCCAGGCTACAAGCCTGCCCATGCCCTCAGTGGGGCCTCATTGTCTGCAGAATCGTGTGCCAATGCCAGGCAGAGCCTGTCCATCCAGGTCCCCCAGGGTCTTCACTCGGGCCGGGAGGCACTGCCCTCCTCCTCTCCGCTCCACTCCAGGCTTTTAGGGCTCCTCCGCCGGCAGTGACCCCCATCCTTCCCCAGACTCACATCTTCCCTCCCATCTTGCCATGCTTCAAGTGCCAGCTCAAACATCATCTCCACCCCGGAACCTTGGGGAATGCAAGGTTCCTGCAGGACAAGACCTCTCCCTTCTCTGACCCTGCCTATTTCTCCTACCCTTGTGCACCAGTATGACAGCCTTCTTTGATGTTGTGCTATTATTCTTCCCATCCTATGAGCTCAATGAGGATCATGTCGGGAAGAGGGCATTTTGTCCCCAGTGCTCAGAGTGGTGCCTGGCCCACAGGGGTGCCTGATTAGTGTTTGGGAATGAATGAATGACTGGGCGGGGGCAGATATAATAGCTGTGGGGCCTAAGGCTTATACAAATCATGGTGCTGTCTTCAAGGACAAGAATTAAAAATTTTGAACATGGAGCTGGAAACAGAGCCCCAGAAAGGGCTTGCATTGCAAGGAGGGCAAGGCTCATGGCTCCCGGGCTCCAGAGTCACTGCCCCCGGGGAGGGCGAAGGAGGACCCCACTGGGGGCCCACCAAGCCCAGGCCACCCCTCAGTGCAGAGGGAGCCTCCGGGTGTCCTTGGAGACTGGTGACTGGGTGTGGAGGTCAAAGGAGGAGAAAGTAGCCAGGTGAAAAAGAAACAGTACCCAGAGGCAGAAGCCTGAGCACAGACCCCCCCCCCCCACCTGCTAAGACCTTTATCTGCCTGTCCCCAGGCTTTTGACTAAGTGTCTTTATCAAAGCTTATCAATCCCACCCTCCACTTGGCAACTGTCCTCACTCCCTCCCCTGCCCGCAGCCCCTTCCCCTGCCTTGCCTCCTCCTCCCCTCGCTGCCTCCAAAATCAATTTTCAGCAATAGCAGCAGGTTCTGAGCCATCTGGGGCTGCTGGCAGCGTCCGCAGGCCGTAAGCAGCTCAGTCTGTTTCCCTTAAGCCAGCCCGAGTCTCCGCCATCCCCAGCCTGGTCTTCCCCCTCTTCCCTCCTGCAGACAGGAGGAGGGAGGGCTGGTTCCGGACCTAAGTGGTCCTCTCCTAAGGGGTCTCTATCCCTGCAGTGCCCAGGGGCAGGTGTTAGGGTCAGGCTGTGCTGGCCCCAGGCAGCCAGACAGCAGTCACGGGCCACTTCCCCACCTGTGGGGAAGGACGGATGCGTTAATTGGCAGGCAGAGCACAGAGTGGCGGGAGCTGGAGCCCAGCCAGGCTCCAAGAGATGCACTTTTCCTCACCTCAGCCGCCGTGCCGCCGTGGAAGCCGCGCGACTCCATCTTGGTGAAAGCATCACTCTGTGCGCAAGGCCATGGTCTCTCTGTGTGCAAAAAGGAGGGAAAGTAGAAAACTCCATGTGTTCTCTAGGCTTTATGGAAGCCTTGTCCAGTCCAGAGCCACTGGCAAGGAATGTTTTTCAGAGGAGGGAGTCACACTGGAGTATTTTCGTGAGTGTTTGCTTTAGATATGGGACCAGCGTGCACTCCCTTCAGCTGAGTGTCCAACGCATGCCTCACACTCACCCTGACGCCCACACAGACATGCGTCCAGCTTTCACTTGTACTTCTTCGTCTTCTGGTCAGAAAAGAGCGTCGCTGGGTGCCTTCAGTTTGTGTGAAGATTCCATCAGTCTCTTCCCCTTCTCCCTCTAGCCCTAGGCTCCCTTTCCCCCCAAGCCCTCCCCGTCCTTCCCCAGTCCCCTTGTCCTGGGTCAGCCTGCCAGGACCCCCTCCACCAGCTGATCTAGAAAACACCCACAGATTAATATGGCCCAGGGGAAACAGAGGTAGAAGACTATTAGGTACATGGTATTTGCTTCTGGAACTTTCTCCGAGTGACTAGAAGAGACATGATGTGAACCAATATCACCTGACTCATGGATAGGTGCTCTTCCCGTTCTGGTGCAGCCAAGAACAATGCCCCCAGGAGCATTACGTTGGGATGGATGTTGGGATGGGGCAGCAGTGTCAGGAATGAGCACAGGAATGGCAGGCGGGAGGTCAAGGTGCAGGGCCTGGCTGTGCCACCCCTCAGTGACCTTGAGGGATGGCTGCTTTGAGCCTTAGCAGCCTCGTCTGCATAACAAGGGGCTGACCTTGACAATCAAATTATCTTTATTTGCTCAGCATCAACCAGAGTGCCAACTCCAGCTTAGATGCTTGATAAGTGTGTGTGGAAAAATGGACTTAGTCTGAGACTCAAGAATGGTAGATTCCACCACAGCACCTGCCATATAGCAGGGGTTCAATAAAAGTGAACTTCCACAAGTTAATTTTCACCTGGCTACAGAAAAACAGTGGGATGTACTTAAACTTTGATGTACTTTACAAATCATAATCAGGCACTGTGGTTGGCACAGAGGGCTGAGTTCAGGAACAGAGGTCCACAGACAGCCCCATCCTGCAGCAAGATGCTGCTGCTGTAGCCGGGGAGGGCTCTATTCCACTTGCCCTCGGCCCCTGCTCTCCACCGCATGCAAACCTCAGTAGGGGATATGACTTTCAGGATGGAGTGTGCACTGGGAATTCCCTTTTATGGTCATAATCGCCTCTCTGAGCAGCACTGTGGAGGGATAGCTGAGTGACCTCTGGATGCCCCTCAGCATGCCAGGACAGTCCTGACATACCATCGTGCAAGGTGGGCTGGTTCGAGGAATCCAACACCAGCAATAGCCAAATTCCTAGGGTAGCTGAAAGAACTTCAGAGCTTGGTGCAGGGGAGCTTGACCATCTTCCCAGAAGGTCTTTGGAGGAGGCAGCGCTCCCTGAGGGAAGGACAGGGAAAGCGGTGGAAGGGATGAGACAGATGGCCCAGGCTAGGCTCAGGCAGAGCTGATGCACAAACCACCCCACTTCTGTGCCCACCACCCCCAGAGCCAGAGCACTGCTCCGCCTGTAACTTCCAGGGGAGTCTTCAATCCAATTTCCACTCTTTCTTTTTCTCCATAGATGACAGTACATTTGTGCTTTTATACATGTTTTTAAAATGGGTTTCCAGTGTTCGTTGCTGGGGATATCCGCTCAACGCTGGGGATTAAGCGGTGGGTGGGGAGTGGGTCAGAACTGCGGCCTCTGCAGAGTGGAGAGGCCCCGTGGCTCTGGTCCCAGCATGCTGGCATCTGTCAGCTTCCAGAGCTTTCTGTAGGTTCCACCAATAACTACCCTTTGTAATTGCATCGTACTTTATCTTTTCAGAGCACTCTGCCACACAGAACAGCATTTTCCCTTCACAAATTTTCTTAGTACAATAGACAAGGGAGGTACTGTTGTCCTTATTTAATAGATGAGGAACCCAAGAAAGACAGAGTTTGCTCGATTAGCCCCAGGTCACTTGGCGGGCAGTGCAGAAGCAGGGCCAGGCCAGGCCTTGTCTCTGCTTCACACCTTCATAACTTTTGCCAAGTAACCTCACCCTCTATACTACTGTTTATTATGTATAGAATATCATATATGTTATGAATGTATTATTTATATATAATCAATTAAATATATATTATATATATAGATATTTGACACTTAATTAATGCACTTTAGGAAACTCTCATCTGCCCTAGGCCAGGAATCATTTTTTGCTCTATTTGGATCATGTTTATCTATACGCATGGCATAGGATAAGAATGATGACAGCTAGTGTCTACATACATTACAACTAATACAGGCCTCCCAGGGACAGGCCACATGGAAGCTCTCTAAAGTTGAACAACCAATCCACACTCATCCAGGGGTATATGGAAGAATGGGAGTTCATAGCCACATCTTTCTGACTCCAGAGGCCACGCTGCATGGCCTTGGAACCTTGGTGGCTCGGCTCTCCCACAGCACCTGCCACCATTGGAAGTTTGTGAGCCTCAGTCTAAAAGGCTGCTGAATCCCCACCCAGGTTGTTCCACGTCCCAGACCTGGCTCCACGTTGGACTATGGGCCAGAGTTTTCCTTTGCTTTGATTCTGTTTTGTCTGTGCCCAGAACCAGGTGGGTTTGGTAAAAGTGTTCAGAGACTATAAAGTCACAGCAACTCTGCTCTCTGCCTTAGCAGGCAGAGTACAAGGACAGGAGAGGGGCCCTTTGTCACTGCTAACTTCACTTAGGCCAGCATATGGCCATTGCATGTCCAAGACCATCTCTGCCAGCCCAAGGGTCCCCTATGTAGAAAGTCCTGGGAGATGTCTTCTGGCAGTCAGAGTGGAGTATGAAAACTGCTTCTATACCAGAGCACAACGGCCGCCTTGCCATAGGCAGGTATATTCCCAGGACACCAGAATACCTGGGGAAGTCCTCAAGGCCTCGGGACATGACTGCTGCTTGTGCTCTCGGGAGAGTGGGCGATGGGGTAGCATACGCTCAGGTTTCTTCGGCAACTGTAAAGTAAGACACCAAGTTCCCCTTTAGAAGAAGTATTCTACCAAGTAAGACGTAGAGCTACTGGACTAAGTAAGAAAAGAGCAGAAAGCTAATCCAAGAAGTTATTTTCTATGGAGACGGCTGCAGAATCCATGGGAAATGCCACCAAAGACAACAATCTTTTCCTTTCCATTTCCCTCCTGCCTCCTCTAAAATGAAAACAAGAAAGCCCCCTTCACATGAGCTGAAGAGAGACTGGTGGGTGCAGTGTGAGTTTAGAACATGATCCGTCAATTAGGAGCTGCTTGAACCTACATCCACCTGTGGACTTTACTTCCGGATCTTGAACGATGAGACCAGACTTCAATTCACAGGTTAAAAATTGTACATCTTAGAGAGACTGCCGCCTACTCTGAGGTTGCCTTTAGTTGTTTTAGGTATTTTCTATGTTAGCCTTGTAGCTCTTATTTCTTAGTAAGTTGCTTAAAGTCGGAGGCGCTCTCCCAAACCTCTGCTGTGTCTCCCATCTCACTAGCAAAATGCGACCACACCCACAGAGGCGGCTCTGTACCAAAGCCTCCGAGTGTCGGAAATGGAAGAATGGGGCAATGGGGGGAATGGTCTTGGAGAGGGCCTGTGAATCCCCCCACTCTGGGTCCTTGTTATCTCATAAAATGGAAATCTCTCTTGAAGTTTCCTCTGGCTCTGGAGTTTGGTCCCTGAAGAAAATACAGTGTGGCATCAGGAAAAAAGCACTGGACATGGAGCCAGCTGAGCTGTTGAATTCTTGCAGTGCCACCTGCCAGTGAGCCTCTCTGTGCCTGGGTCTCTGTAAAGCGGAATGATGGTATCTGCCTTCTTTACTTCAAAGAGTTGTTGTGAAACAGAAAATATGGGGGGAAAGAAACTTTGTAAATCCCAGCGCTAAAGGCATGGGGAAGTAGCTTTCAGCAGTAGGATGAAATAGTCAATGGAGTTTATATGTAGAGGATCCCACAAAGTTAAAAAAACTGCACTGAGCAAATACAAAAGGGAGCGATTTCAGATGGTATGGCGTGGGAACGGGCAAGAGAAGAGCAAGGAACATCTTCCACGTAAACAATGCAAGCTTTAGACTTCTTGGCTGTTAATTACACGAAGAGACCAAGAGACTTGTAAACCCATCTGCCGCGTCGAGGATGATTCCATACGGCTGAAATCTGATTCTAGCTCTTGGAGAGTGGGTTAAGTAGATGCAATCAGGCAGGAGCCCTGTGAGTAAAACAACAGAAAGGCACATTTGTGTTGTTCTTTACCGTTTTCAAAGCACTTGTGCATACATTATCCCATTTAATCCTTATACCCATGTGAAATAGATATTAGGTTCTTATTTTTCAAATGAAGAAACAGAGATTAGGAAGGATAAGTAATTTGCTCAAAGTCACACAATTAATCAACAACCCCACCCCAACTCAGGTGTTCTGACCAAAATTCTTTGCTTCATCCAAATTTGAGGAAAATATTATGGTATATATCTCATTGGGTTATTGGTGGGGGGAAGCAAGCCCTCTTAGCTTACTGGCAAAGGTATGCTTTGGTTTTCCTGTTGCACTATAGGTTGGCTTTATTGCCTGCACTCAAAATCTTGGAAGTGTTCTAAATGTTCATGCTCATCATCCACATAGACTACACCATTGATTATAAAGACTCCTAGAATTAGTCCAGGCATTTGAAGTCATGGAAGCATTATTGCCTTTGATCCTGAGGTTGCACCCCTGGGGCCAGCCAAGGAAGGGATATGTATACAGTTTGACCCAAATCTTGGATTTCTAGAGGGATCTTGGAGCCTGTGTGTAAATGTAGCGTTTGTCCCTACTTCTGCACATGGACCCACCGCAGATCCCTACCCACCGTCTGAGATGTCTGTACAGGACACTGCCTGCTGACACACTGTCGTGTCTCTGCACCTTGCCTGTGCTTGAGGACAAGCATTGACCAGGGCACAGGAATGCCCTCCGTGCTCTGGGAAACATGTAGGGGAATAAATTGATGCTCAGCTCTGTGTCTCAAGCAGGTCATGAGGACGAGCCCAACCTCAGGCCTCAGCACACACCCGAGTGGTTTGTGGTTTGTCCCTTTGAGCAAGAGGAATGACTTAAGATACTCCAGAGTTATCATATTCTCTTAAATTTGTTTCTCTTTAGATGTGGGGTAGCCCAGTTATAATCAAGATGGATTTAGGAAACGAGGACTCTTCTAAAGCCCCATCCTATTTATCAATTGATGGTGTTTGGTGGATTTACCTACCCTGGGGCCAAGATTTGTTCCTGTAAAGTTTTCTTCCCCACTAAGAGGTTTCTATCCCTGGTTTATGGAGTGATATCTGGAAAAATCACTCACACTCTCTGATCTTGATCACAAACTCTTTTGATCTCAAACATCTGGAGAATGACAAACATATCTACTTCTCCACTGAGCCTTCTGTGAGGACTAATGAATTGGCTGTTTGAATTAGTGCAGGAGATCAGTGAGGTGTATAATCCAAGAAAATGTCTCTTCCAGAAACAATTAGAGAAACAACAAATCAGCAAAGCTCTGGTGCTTACAATGTTTTCAATTGGAACATACATGATGTGAGTACAAAGGACATATAAGACATAGCTTTCGCCCCAAGGAATTCATAATCAAGCTGTGGAGACAATTCCTCAAGTGAGGAAGTAATAGGACTAGTTGTATTTATTTATTTTTTTTAATCAAAAACTTGTACATTTAAGGGAGATGTCATATTCAAATAATTGTCTCATAAGGTTATTTACTTATTCCAGGGGTGCTTCCTTTGCTCCAGACGTTTCTGGCATTTAGTTTGCTGACGAACCAGTCAGAAAGGGAGAGCTGGCACCCACCTCTCTGGGGCAAGAGTCCTCGCTGAGTCCTCCACTGCAAAGAACGCAGGCTGGGGTTAGAGTAGAAAGCCCAGGTTATCAGCTCCTGGCTTCTGAAAGGAACACCTGGTTACTTGGAGGTATCAAGTGATTAGGAGGAAAAATACAAAATGGAAAGGATTGGTTTCAGGAGACAATGGGCGCAGAGGATCAAAGGGTCCGGGAGGCACCAGCAGGCCTGAGAGCGGGTGAACCTCGGTGACACACACCTGGTGTCATTTTCTAACGGAGATTCCCGATTAGTGGAAGGAGTCAGAAAACAGTTGGTAAGTGGAGAGTACTATCTCTTCCTCCGCAACCTCCTGACCCATAAGCTCTGCAATTTGTCATTCCAGAGGGTGTGGTGCCAGACCTGTTTTTGCAGATGGACAAGCCCTTGGCTAAGTTCTAAAGTGTGGTGGTTACTATTTATTTTTCCGATGACTTGAATCCCTCCGCCTCTTGGCCTTTATTTTTCCAAGAAAGGCTGCTCTTTAAAGATTTACCTGATCAGGTTTCAAGAAAGTCCAGTCAACTCTTGATTCCCACTTTGGATAATAGCCTGGTTAAACTTTAATGTCAGGCTGCCCAGTATTCATTTCAGTGGCCCACATATTTACTAAGCAACTACCCTGCAAAGGGACAGACACGCACGTGAATGATGGAGCCATGAATAATGCACAAAACCCACTCCTGGAGGCCGGATTCTCTAGCAGTGGAGACAAAGCACACAGCAATACCTGCGATGCAGGGCGGAACATGTTAGCTACAGATGGGAGGGTCAGAATCTTGTGGCGTTTCAAACTGGGAGAGACCGTATATGCATGGTGTTGGGTTGAGCAGGGAAGCCACAGGGTGGGGGTGACAGCTGAGATAAGTCTCGAAGGACTTGTGGAATCTCCCCAGTCAGAGGCGGGCATGGTGGCCTTTCAGGAGGTGGCAGGGAGGAAGGGGACATTGCTGACACAGGGAGTTTGACCAAAAGTATGGAAAAGGGCATACAGAAGGATGGGGTTGGAAGGGTTGGGTGGGCACGGACTTTGGAGGCTCTGAACGCCAGGTTAGGCTTCTGCCACAGGGCTGTGGGGAGTCAGAGAAGGCTTTGAGCAGAGGAGCGGTCAGTGTTGGGCCTTGGGAGAGAACTCTGACAGCGGCGAATGGATGAACTGGAGAAGGGATGGAAGAAGACCGCTGTGGTGCCCTAAGGAGAGGCGGTGAGAGTGCCGGCCTCCGCAAGGTGGCCAGGCAATCAGGAAGGACATGGCACTGATGGAGCGCATGGCAGAGAGACCTCCCCACGCGTCACCTGCAGTGCAACCCCCGGTGCAAGGACCCCTGATCCAGTGCTTGGAAGAGCCAAATAGAATAGATTTGAGACCTGTTGCCTGTTTCTAATTTTCTGCCCCAATGACTGAGTTGATAAAAACCACCAAATGCCTGACTCGAATAAGGTCCTAAGTGCTGAGATCCTCTCAGATCAGAGTCATCTGGTTATTTAAAACTGAGTATACTGCCCATTTGCAATCATGGGAGTTTTGTTTTCTAAAATCTTTAAAGTGCCCTTTTCTGAAAGAGCACAGGACAAGACTACAGGAAAGAAGTCAAAGACCTGGGTTCAGAGATCAGAGGTGAAGACAGAGATAGAAGGAAAGGAGGGAGGGTATAGAAAACCAGAGCAGGATTTCTAAATGAAAAACAATCTCATTGGTTCAAAAAGATAGCTACGTATTCCAAAACTGAGCCTTGCTCCATCCAGAAATATGGACACAACGCAGGACCCACAACAGCCAAGATTACTGGGCATGCCAACTGATTTTCTCTGGACATATATTGCAAGACTATTCCACAAGAGAAAAAGGGTGTGTATGTGAGCTTTAAACTATTACTATTTCCCAAGTTTTTTGTTACTTGGTTCACCATTTCTGATTGCCCTGAATCCCAGCAGAGGCTCCCTTCCCCCACTACCCCTAGGGGAATATTAAATTGTCCCAGCTCCAAGACAGTGACACAGGGGCCTATCCTGTCGAGAGTCCATCTATCTGCAGGGACATATTCAGTAGGACCTCTCCTCCAACCTGCAGGCCAAGGATTGCTCTGAAACATAAATAATCAGGTCAAGAAAAAAGAAAGAGAGATTTATTTAGTGTGAATTGTTTTCATTGTGCTAAATGAATGTCTCCATGCCTAGCGCCTGTGCTATGCAAGGGGCTTATATGATTTAGAAAAAGCAATGTTCACTGCCACATCAGGCACACACTGATATGTCAACAGCTTAGCATTATTAAAAACACTTGTTTCTTGCTTATGTTAAAGTCTGATGACTGATGGGTCCAGATACCTGTCTGTCTTGTAGCTCTCCCCTCTGGCACAGGTGGCACCTGAGGCCACCGCATTGGAAGGAGAAAGAGCTGGAGGATTCCGCAGCCTGTGTTCAAGGGGCATGCTTCAAGTGGCTCACATCACTGCCAGAAGTCAGTAAGTTCAGGCTTCGACCTAGTACCAGGGAGGATGGGAAATATGAAGGAACACGTGGATCTTTGGTGCTGCGGAGCTTTTGCCCAAGGGCTTCCTAGCGGTCAGACTCCAGAGGATCCGTGTTTCACGCTCACTAGCTCCATCCTAGCGGTGCCCTTGGATTTCCAGCTTCCATTTCCCACAGTGCTCACTTAGGAGAAAGATTGCGAATGTCCTTTTGAAACCCCTGATGGAGGACAGCACTGGTTGTGGGCATGGGATGAAGCTTAGAATTCTCACCGTGGGTCTGTGCTCTTGACTTCGGTGGGGGGAGGGGAAGCCGAGAGAGACGATGGGAGACAATGGGAGGTGAAGAATGCAGGGGCAGCTGAAACATTGCCTCATTGTGTTCCCAGATTCCAATACTGCATCACTGGCTTCCAGAGAGCCTGTGTGACCTCACTGGATTCCAGTCTCTATATTTGTTCACCATCAGTGCCTATTACTGTAAATAATTGAAGGGAATATAATAGGGTGAGAATTATCGTTGCCTCCCCCTTTGCCTTTCATAAAATCTTTTTATATCAGAGGGTCTGGCCCCAGCCACTCCTAGCTCTATAATTAGTTCTGGGAGCTGAGATGACTGAGATTTAGCTAATGACATTTCATGGTTCAATTTCGGGGTCCCTCAGGATTTTTAATCTTTGTTGGCACAAGGAGCTGGGGTTACAGGTGAACTTGGGCAATTTGCACTAATAATATGTGAGTCTGTCAGTGGGTCCCTAAATTTTACAAATTAGACAGCGAGCCCCCAAGGAGAGGGTCCTTCCCAGCCTTCGGGCTCCCCAAGATCTATCTCCCCGTAGATATGAACGGTCTTAGTTTCATCAGCCACGACTGGCAGGTTTCATTATCTTCATGCCGTTCTTTCTGCCTTGGCCATCACTGAGCCACTCATGCATCTTGCAGCAGAAGGTTCTCTGCTTGGAGACACCGCCACAGTTGAAGTGCTCTAGACTGCAGAAAAACTCGAGCCCTCGCAGAGCCTTTGGAGCACATGGCTGTGAGGCTGGGCACACAGCCAGACATGGGGGCTACAGCAACACCTGGCGAAAAACACTGGGAGGGATTCATGAGAATCTTAGCTTTGGAAACTGACGCCCCAAGACATTAGGTGACTTGCAAGTCTGTTCTTTCCTGTCCGTCTTCTCGCTACTCTACCATACTGTCCCTTCCCTCTCTGGGACTTACCCAGGCCCTCTCTCTGGGTGTCTGGGCTAGTCCCTATCCCCTGCTTTGGCACATACCCTTACCTCTGTGCAGTCCCTTCCCACCTCATCCTGCTAAACTTCTCTTCCTCCCTAAGACTCAGCACAATCCTTTCTCTGAAGTCTCCTTGACTTTGTCTCTTCAGGACTGAGTTGCCCACCTCTTCCTCTGTGCTGTCTTACGTTTAGATTTGTTACAGCAATAATCGCACTGTGATACAACCGCACATTAGCTGCTTCTCTCCACCAACCTAGGGACTTAAGAGAACGAACTGTCTCCTCATCTGAGTGTCATCAGAGCCTGGGGTGGGTTAGGTGAGCGTTTGATAATCAATACAAGTTTTCTGAATGAATAAATGCATTAACCATGTTTACCCCTTCCTTGTGCACAAAGATAACTCTCAGGCTGAGAAAGACAACAAATGTAGAATGCTTGGCATGCTTTAGAAAAAAGAGGGGCACTAATCAAACATTATTTTGAGACTTCAAGTCTCCATTTGTCCTCATCGCCCAGGAAACATGGTGAGGACAGGTGATTGCAGTTCCATGCAAGGCCCCCTGGCCTTTCTCCGACTATCTACACTGGATCACAAGGTGGGGCAGGAGTTTGATTGCTGGGGAGTGAGCAGGGCTGCTGTAAAACAAGGCAGTGTGGGGCTGAGAAGTCCTGGGGCCAGGGTGGGCCATACTCCACCTCTCACAGAGCTATTGTGCTGGGATATTAATAGCCCTGGGCAGTGTTGTCTGTGAGGGCAAGTGCTGCTTTTTTCCAAGCCATGGGAGCCCCCATCTCCCAGAGACAAAGTGCTCCACAAATAACTGCAGCATGCTCTGAATTCCTTTGGGCAGGGAGTCTTGGGGGGTTGTTAGCAAGGCAAGGAGGAGCAGAGCCATGACAGAGCACCCAGCCCCACAGCCCCTGGCAGCCCTGAGCTGGGGGCGGTGGCTGCCAGGAGGGCAGAGTGGAAGCCGGGGTAGGTGCAGAAGGTCAGCATGCTGGATTCAGGCCAGCCTCTGCATGGAGCCAGTAGAGACCTCAAGCAAATCACTGAAATTTTCTGAGGTTCAATTTCTTTTTCATCTGGATTGAAGTTCTGCTTATTGCACAACATGTTTTGATGAGCTAATGAAGAAAGTCTTGTGAAAGGTATTTATAGATTGCAAAATAACATACCAATGCCAGGGAAAGTGACGAGGATGGTGATGATGGTGACAATGACGATGATAATGGCTTATTAGGAGAACATATCTTAGGAAAAAAGTAGTGGGATGTCTTCATGGCAACCATCTCTGGAAACCAGTAAGGAACGAGTCGCAGAGTTTGCAGTGTTTTCTCCCACCCTGTCCCCAGGCCGGAGTCGTGGCCTCCCTGAACACAGCAGCCCCGGCCACACGTGGCATGAGCCCTTGCTTCTCTGGGGAGCCTTTCTTTCACCCCTTCACACAGTCTTTTAGGACAAACTTCTTCTTTTTCTCCAAAAACTAGTTTAAAAGAAACTTTTTAGAAAATCATTTGATTAAATGGGTCACTCTTTGCTCCGCTCTACTCTCGTCTCTGCGCCTGGTAGACCTGTCTGACACGTGCCCCACTGTCAAGGTGTGTGACCTCGGGGAAGTGACTTCATTTCTTTGTCCCTCAGTTTCCTCATTATCTGTGAACTACCCAGCTGATAATAATGTCTGTGTGTGGCAGTGAGAAGAGTCCCTGGCCCTTGGTAAGGGCCCAATTCATGTTAGCTTCCCCCATCGCCTGATCTGAAATGTCCCCAGAGCCTTTCAGAGATTGGGTGTTGCTTTTTGCAGCAGAGTAACTCATAGTGACACGGTTCCCCTGACCACTCCACTCAGAGGAATCGAAGAAACAGGAGGAAAGCAGGCGCTTGCCCGAGCCCTGGTGAGGAGAGTATACACTCGGCACACAGGAAGCAGCAGGGACCCAGGTGCGCGTGGCTCTTCCTCTGGGGGCAGTCGGAGCTGACCGGGGTGACCCCACGTGAGTCTACAGCACAACTCAGACGTCTCAGCCAGGAGGACTCCCCAGGTCCGCGTGCCCCCAGGACTTCAGGCTCCATGTCAGTTCCCAGGTCTGCCATAGCAAAGGGCTTTTAACAGGGTGGCTTGAACAGCACAGCGTCATTGTCTCAGTGCTAGACGCCAGAAATCTGAGGGTCTGTGTGGACAGGATCTTGCTCCCTCCGAAGAGAGGGTCTGCTCCTCTTTCCCAGCTGCTGGGCGTCCCTGGCTTTTGGCCGCACAACTCCAATCTTCACATGCACTTTCCGTGTGCTCGCCTCCAAACTCCCTCTTGTTACAAGGACTCCTGTCGTCGTATTGCATTCGGCCTCACTGTACCAGCCTCAGTCTAACTTGATTACCTCTACGAAGGCCTTACCTAACATTTGGAGGTAATGGGAGTTAAGATTCCAACATATTGTTTTGGGGGCACACAATTCACCCCATAACAGGAATGTTGTTCCCTAGGCCCTAATTTAGGCATAAAAGAACCTTACAAGAAGGATGGACTCTTTCCCATCTTATAGACAAAGAAACTGAATCCTGAGAAGAGAATAAAAGAAAAAATCATGAAATCTCAGGTCTCCGACGAGAATCCCGAGACAGAGAGCCTCGACCTCAGCCGAGGGCCTCAGCGTGTCTTCCACGCCTACATTTGATCCCCTAAGGAGGTGGGCAGAATTCAGATTTTTCCCATTGCACCCCACTCCTAGTGGGTCGGGAATTCTGGGACAAGATTTAAACACATATTAAGTAGGCTTGCAGGTGAACTTCCTGCTCACCAGAGTCTGGGAGACTTTCCCCAAGGTCATGCAGTGGGTAGGTACTGGCTCAGGGTGTATCTGTGGCACAGATTTGAAATCACAGTGAGACAGGGAAGATTAGAGGCAGCTGTGGCTCCCCGGGCTGTCTGATGGATCCCAGCATCTGGTCGCATGAGAAGCCGAGTCCAGGCCTGCAGCAAAGCCGGGATATTTTCCACTGCCACATTTTCCTGCTGGCTTAAGAAAGACAACTGTGTGTAGTGACTCTGACCACAGGCTTGAACTGAGGTTGGAAGAGTGTAGGATTTTTAGAACTGGACGCTCTGCATATGCACCCACTTTGTCACAGCTTTTGGGGGTCTCCCTGAACTCAAGATAGATTGTAGGGGCACTAGATTGTATCACAGGAGCCTATTGGTCCAATACTAGGTTTTTACTCAGAAAATTATCCTTTGTGTTCATATTAGCACCCGTGAAATGGGTATAAAATGGCTTGCTGCATCTGAAGAACCAGTCCACACAAATCATTCTGTAAAAGACAGATAAAGGGACTTATGTCTAGAAAAGTAAGCAATGAAGATGGTTATTTGGTTCTAGACAAAACAAGACTAGGGCTAATTTAAACTGATTCTCCAAGATCTGTAACTCCAAAGCAACAAAGCGGTTTTGGGGAACTCCTCTGGTGCCTCTTCTGGCTGGGACTTCCCTGTTTCAGGATTAAAGCAGCAATACAGGCGAGAATCAGCTGACTCAGTGAACAGGGCCGTAGTTCTCTTTTGTCATTGTAGAAGCTTACAGCTCCCTACAGGGAGATTAGCTCCATTCCACTGAGAAACAACCTCTAGTGTCCAGGACACACAGTAGGACGCTCCTTCCACTGATGGAATTAGGTGGAACTCTGCTGACCTGTTCAGAACTTTAATGTGGATAATCCAAGACAAAGCTTAAACCAAAGAGAAACTGCACTGTCCTTGGATGCTGTATCCCTTTGCTTCTTTGTCTTTCTTTTATTTTAGGGGTGTGGTAAAAATATCTAACTTTTATAATGATATGTGACTTTCCAATGCAGAATTAGTAGGAGGGAATGAGTTGGGGTTCACGGCTTCCCTTGGGGAGCAATGGAGTGAGCAGTGAGGAGGGGCTGACCGCACTGTGCTGGGGTGGCCATGGTGGGTTCAGAGCGATGCCACCATCTCTTAAGAATCTGCTTCCCTATGTCCTCTCTGGAGTGGACTGTTTCACAACACCAGACACTTGCCATGTTTTCTGTTGTCAAAAGGTTGCATTAATAACAATGGCTAGACAGGATTGTCTTTGTTTAAGTTTGAACAGCTCATTAATTTCCTGAAATGCACAAGAAGCAATTTGTTTAAAAAAATACCAGAACAAAGTCCAGAATAATCTCTGATGTATATATATAGATTAGTTTGCTCAAAGACACACTATGGATTTCCCATATGATTTCTACTGTAACAGAACAATAGGGAAGGAGATAACATCAGTATTATTTCTGTTTTATAGGTAGGAAAATCAAGGTTCCATTTCCTGCTGTTCAGGTCTATAGAAATGGAAATAGAACTGTATCCTAGTTCCTAGGTTCCAGTTACAGGATAAATTGCAATGAAAATGAGGTAGGTTGGTCATCAGGAAATGGTTTCCAAATATGATTGCTTTGGGACTCTGATTAAAGGAAGATATTGCTGTTGCTGTTGTTGCTGCTTTTAAAACTACGATTATCAAAAGAGGGGATATGCCTGTATGTAGGTTAGATGAGGAAGAGTCCAGAGTGGGTGTGGGTGAGGGTGGGATTGCATGACTTCTGGCAATGGATTCTGTTACTCCACCATTCAGAACACAGAATCATCCAAGCTTGGTGGCCACAGCCGCCTGAACACTGACCATTACCATGATTAATCTGCAGCAATGCCTGGAGTCTTGTTTAGAATAGGGGCTAGCAAAGTGATTGATAGTTATCATTATCAGTAGTACCATCTGCAATTAGTAGTAATTGCATGCTCATCTTTGGATATCTTTTGGAGGTAACCGAATCGTACCACTTAAGAATTCAGTCCCTTCTGTTCTCCTCCCCTTTCTTTTTTTCTCCATCCTCACCCTGTGCCTGGAAAGAGAAGAGAAGGCAGCTAATATTAATCAGGTCATTATGCTTCATTTAGATTTATGAAGTGAAGTGTTCAAACACATGGTCACATGTTATCTCTTCAGCATCTTTACCATGTGATATAGGCAGATATTTAACAGTTAGGATTCCAGGGCAATTCTTGGTCATTAACTTCCTACTGCTAGGAATATGCCAGGTCTTTAATCAGAAACCATTAGCTGAAAAGACTTACAGATCACCTAACCCACAAAGGTAAAATGGAACTTACCTAGGGTTGTGTGGTGCATACGTGGATGAACCAGACTTCAAATTTGGAACTTTGGGCTCCTGTGCTAATGCTCTTCCTGGAGCACCTCGCAGCTATTGCAAAATAATGCTCCAAGTCACCCATAGCACATCAGAATGATCCTTCAAACTGTTGCTCTGTCCCCAACATCCTGGATGACACAGCAAAAGACAGAGAACTTCACCTGTATTAACAACTCAAGCACTTTTCCCATCAGACATATACTCTGCTTTGAGGAGCAAGTTCTTTTTTACTAACTCATGCAGTAACAAATACTGGATCCTGGGGCTATGAAGTTAGTAAGACACAGTCTCTGCTCATGTCAAGAATGCAAGAAGGAGACCAGGACAAGCACACAGGTATGGACAAAGGCAGGTGCAACATGCATCAATGTGCCTGAAGGGGAACTACTCTAATACTGTAACACTGGAAACAACTGAATGTCTAAGAGAAAACCGTTTAATTCACTCATGCCACAGACATTTATGAGTGTCAGCTATATCCCAGGCACTGTGCTAATGACTGGCATTACAACAAAGGTAGCCTCTGTTCTTGGGCTGATGTATGTTAAGTTCTAGTAAAGAGATAGATCATGAGGGATAGTGACATATGACTTACTCATATATCTAAATACTATTTAGTCTTGGTACCTGTTTCCAGGAAATTTGTCATCTGATAGGAGAGGTGCATACAGACACAAAAAAGTAATAAAATGATAAAACAATTACAACCTATATTGAATATATTAGAAAACCAGAGTGCTGTGATAAATGAGAGAGAGAGAATGCAAAGGTTAAGAGTTGAAACTGGAGCCAGACTGCCTAGGTTTGAATCCCAACACTACTGCTTGCTAGCTCAGTGACCTTGAGCAAACTACCTAACTTCTCTGTAAATAAGAATTATAGTTTCTCTGAGAACTAAATGAGTTAATATTTGTGATGAGCTTAAAATAGTGCCTGGCCCAGAATAAGTACTATGTACTGTCAGGGTTGATAATGCAAGGCCCTAGGGAGTGAATTTCTCTCTTGTCCCGTTAATTCCTAATCTGACAATTCCATGACAAGGGATATATAGCTTGAGGGACAATGATGTGCTAGAGCTTGTACTAGTCCACAAAAACCAATTGTTCTCATGACTTCCCCAAGCTCTGCATTCAGTAACTTAAAACTGTCCCCCTAAACTCTAAATTCAGTGGCAGCTTGAGATTGACCATGGTGGGAGCATTTACACCACAAAGTTGGTGAACACTATCAACTAGGGCTTTTTTTTGACCCCTAGGAGTCTGTTGTTAAGTGTTTGCCAGCATAACACTGGCACACACGTCAGTAGACAGAGAGTTACAGGGAGTTGGAGCTCTTCCCAGGAGTTCCAAACTGATTATGTCTAATGTGATATATTTTTGAAATAAATATTCATTAAGAAATTCTAAAACACCTTGCTTTAATGTGCCCATTATATCAGGCCCAAAGGCATTGGGGCTCATTTGCCCAGAAACTGGCAATGTCGTGGAAAGACAAGGGTGCGATGATTGTCATTAATCTTGTGCCCTAAAAACAAGCTCCTCATTAGCAGAATACTTTTTCTCACCATCGCGCAGTTTGAGCAGCTACCTCGATGAGTGTGATGCCTTGGGAGGGGGCTGCAGAAGCCAACCCCTGCAACTGATGCAAAGTGGACATCTAGGGACCCAATTACTTAAGCCATTGCTATAAAAATGGAACTTAATGTAAGAATAAACCTGTTTAATAAGCACTAAGCATTCAAATTTATTTTAAAGAAAGGTAAAACTGCACAATATTTATTATAAATAAATATAAACATCAAGGTACAAATTGTGGTTTTTCCCACTTAACATTATCTATTGATAACTATTGCTATTGATTAACATTTATTGAATATTTGTTAAGTGTCAATCTTCTGAGTGGTTCTTGTGTATTAACTCATTTAATCTTGAAAATAACCTTAGGAGGGAATTATTATTATTATTCCCATTTTACTAACAAGAAAACTGAGGCCCCAAGAGATTAAGTAACTGGCTCAGGGCCTCCAGCAGGTAAATGTCAGAACCAGGTCGCAAGCCCAGGGTATCTGGCTTCAGAGCCTTCACACCATGCCAGTGCCAATCATAGTGCTGAACTGACACAATCTCAAATGCCAAAACCCTGGATGTTGCAATCCCAAAAGATCAAAATCCCAAAAGTCTGAATCCTAAAGTCTAAAATCACTAATGTCTCATTGAATACACAAATCATAATGACAGATTTGGAGTTAGGTGCGATCAAGTTTTCTAAAAGTAAATTTCAAGGCGTGACCAATAAAATTTGTTTTTTCCACCCAGCTTAATGTTTTTGGCAGAAAATTCAGATGAGTGGATAGGCCATGCAATATGGCAATGACAAAAACTTCAGTTTAAAAATGTGTCATTTGTCTGCATTGGCATTTCTTCCAGCTGATAAAATTCCAAGAGCTTTTAATGAATTAAAGCTGCACTTGCCTAAAGAAGCCAGCAAAGTTACTAACTGGTTTGAAAATAATTATTTGCATGCTAGGATAGGAAGCCACTTATGCAATGGTGTTGCTGTTCAATCACTACTATTGTTTCCAACAAATTTGTGGCCTGTATAGGAGTGCATGCAGAATGGGTTTCCATGTACTCAAAAAAACAGAGAAGTGTGGCACAGATGATATGGAAATTTAATAGGGAATGCTCATGTTGGTGTATATTGAATCAGAGAGGCATTTCAAAAACAGCAGCACCATGTAGAAATGAATGTGGACCTGCTCTTTGAGGACAGCCATGCCCTAAAAAGAGAGGAAAAAAACACAACTATTCACAGGTTAGACTGCAAATTAGTGCAACCTCTAGGGAAAACAGTATGGAGATTTCCCAAAGAATTAAAAGTAGACCTACCGTTTGATCCAGAAATTCCATTATTGGGTATTTACCCAAAGGAAAAAAAGACTTTTCATCAAAACGACACCTGCACTCAAATGTTTATTGCAGCACAATTCACAATTGCAAAATTTGGAATCAACTCGAGTGCCCATCAATTCATGAGTGGATTAATAAAATGTGGTATATGTATACCATGGATTACTACTCAGCCACAAAAAAGATGAATTAACACCTTTTCAACAATCTGGATGGAACTGGAGACCATCCTCCTAAGTAAAGTGTCTCAAGAATGGAAAATCAAACACCACACGTACTCACTATTAAATTGGAACTAACTGATGAGCACACATATGCAGAGAGAAGTAAAACTCAATGGAAATCAACCAGGGGACGGTAGAGGAGGGGAGGGACAAAAACCTACTTAACAGGTACTAGGAACACTATTTGGGTAAAGGGGACACCTTTATCTGGGACTCAAGCATTACAAAAGCGATCCATGTAACCTAAAACATTTGCACCCCCTTAATATTTTGAAATAAAAAAAAGACTTGAAAATATAGTCAATTACTGTGAAAGCTGGCTAGCTCTTATGACTACCTCTGTGCAATTGCCCATAATCTATACCTGTAATATACTTTTTCATTTGTTAAATTATCTTTTTGGTTTTTTGGGGTTTTTGTGCTTTTTTTCTTTGTAATTTTTTTTATACTATCTTAAACTGTCAGCATTATTTTTTACAATTTGCTATTCCATGTATTTCATCTTCACATTATTTCCAATACTGGAGGTATTAATATAAATTGTGTAAAGACTTTTGGAGAGTTCTAATTAGTTTTATGCATTTTTGGCAAATTTGACCCCACAAAAATACAATATCACAATGTTCACTTTGTGTATAAATGTGTGTGTACTTAAAAATGTTGAAACTTCTTCAATAAGAGATGTCAATTGGTACATCTGCATATGTGAAAGATAAAATTTCTTGAGATCCGGACTCTTTGGGCAACTGCGTACTCTTTGCAGTTGTATAAGCTATTTGTTGTTTTTTTTTTTTTTTTTTTTTTTTGAGACAGAGTCTCACTCTGTTGCCCTGGCTAGAGTGCCGTGGCATTAGCCTCGCTCACAGCAACCTCAAACTCCTGGGCTCAGGTGATCCTTCTGCCTCAGCCTCCCAAGTAGCTGGGACTACAGGCATGTGCCACCATGCCCGGCTAATTTTTTTCTATATTTTAGTTGGCCAATTAATTTCTTTCTATTTTTTAGTAGAGATGGGGTCTCGCTCTTGCTCAGGCTGGTTTCGAACTCCTGAGCTCAAATGATCCGCCCACCTCGGCCTCCCAGAGTGCTAGGATTACAGGCGTGAGCCACCGCGCCCGGCCAGCTATTTGTTTTTGAATACGGTTTATCTGCTCATAACTGTTATACCCATGTGACTGTCATTACTATACCTGAGTGTTTATGCTTGCAAAACTATGTGTTACTATTACCTATGTTATTGTGTAAAGTGTCCTATGGAGTATTCTGTCATGTTTTTATGTTTTGCAATTAAATTTTCCTTTAAAATTATAAATAAATATCTTTTAAAGAATTTTAAAAATTATTTTTTCTAGAATTGTCATTTGGGATTTTGGTCTTTGGGGATTTTAACATTCAGGATTATGGCATTTGGGATTGTGTCTTTTGGAATTGTGGTCCAAATCTGCATTATGCAATACCGCTTCTCAAATGCTGTTTTCCTATACAGACAAAAGACCAAATATCATCTCTGTTATTTTGATAGAACTGATATTGGAGAAATGACATCTGCAGGCAAGAGGACTTTCTAACACTGAACCATGGAACAAAGCAGTCTTACTCAAAACAGGCAGCACTGGGCAGGCTTGGACTACCCAGGTAGCAAAACTTACAGTGGCCTCACCCTCAGGGTCGTGCTGGTACAGACATGGCCCTGAGAGTGGGTGTCTCCTTAAATTTTGTACCCTGGTCCTGCCCCTGACGCTGGGCTTCCACAAGTGTACAGCCCTCTGTGCTTTCATAACCAGACATGGCAGGAAAGAGGTCTGCAAGAGCCAAAGGTATAAAGAAGCAGGAGCCAACAGCCTGGAAAATCCACAAGAACACCCTTGGGAGCCGGCTGTCTTCCTGGGCGCCAGGGGCAGGCAGAGGAGGCTGGGGAGGCTTCCCCGCCTCACTTTGGGCTCTTATGCAACTCAGGCTGTTCTTTTGTTTTGTTTTAATTTTTCCCCCAGCTTTATTGAAGTATAATTAATGAATAAGAATTATATATATTTAAGGTGTACATGTTGATGTTTTGATATATGTATACATTGTGAAATAATCATCACAATCAAGCTAATTTAACATATCCATCAGTTCACATAGGTACCATTTTCATGTGTGTGTGTGTGTGTGTGCAGGTGTATGTGGTGAAAACACTTAAGATGTACTCTTTTAGCAAATTTCAAGTACATAATACAGTATTACTAACTATAGTCCCTACTCCGTACTTAGAATTTATTCATCTTTTTAAAAATTTCAATGTATTTAGGGGGTACATGTGCAGTTTTGTTACGTTGATGTATGGTAATGAGGTCTGGGCTTTTAGTGTGCACATCACCCAAACAGTGTACATTGTACCCAATAGGTAATTTTTCATCCCTTATCCCACTCCCAGCCTCCCACCTTTGGAGTCTTCACTGTTTATTATTCCACTCTGTATGACAATACGTACCTATAGAATAGCTCCCATTCTCCCATTTGTAAGTGAGAACATGCAGTATTTGATTTTTCATTCCTGAGTTACTTCACTTATAATAATGGCCTCAATTTGCAGCCAAGTTGCTGCAAAAGACCTTATCTCATTCTTTCTTATGGCTGAGTAGTATTCCATGGTGTGTGTGTGTGTGTGTGTGTATCACATTTTCTTCATCCACTCATCAGTTAGTGGACATTTAGGTTGATCCATATATTTGCTATTGTGAATTGTGCTGCAATAAACATACAAGTACAGGTATTTTTTTGATGTAATGACTTCTTTTCCTTTGGGTAGATACCCAGTAGTAGGATTGCTGGATTTAATGGTAGATCTACTTTTAGTTCCTAGAGAAATATCCATACTGATCTCCATAGAGGTTGTACTAATTTACATTCCCACTAGCAGTGTATAAGTGTTTCCTTTTCACGGCATCTGTGCCAACATCTACTGGTTTTTACTTTTTAAAAGCAGTATTCTGACAGGTAAGGTGCTATCTCATTGTGGTTTTAATTTGCATCTCTCTGATGATTAGTGATGTTGAGCATTTTTTCATGTTTGTTGGCCATTTGTATATTTTCTTTTGAAAAATGACTGTTCTTTGTCCATTTTTTAATGGGCTTATATGCCTTTTCCTGCTATATTTTTTAGTTCCTTGCAGATTCTGGATGTTAGTCCTTTGTCAAATACCTAGTTTGCAAATATTTTCTCCTATTCTGTAGGCTGTCTGTTGATTATTTCTTTTGCTATGCAGAAAGAAATGGGAAAATTTGTCTCATTTGCTTATTTTTGTTTTTGTTGCATTTGCTTTTGGGGCCTTATTAACAAATTCTTTGGCTAGGCCAATGTCCAGAAGAGTTTTTTGAAGATTTTTGTCTAGGATTTTTATGGTTTTAGGTCTTACATTCAAGTCTTTAATCCATCTGGAATAAATTTTTATATAGGGTGAGAGATAGAAATCCAGTTTCACTCTTCTATATATGGCTATCCAATTTTCTCAGCACTGTTTATTGAATAGGGTTTCTTTTCCCCAGTGTATGTTTTTGTCTGATTTATTGAAGATCAGTTGGTTGTAGGTATTTGACTTTATTTCTGTGTTCTCTATTCTGTTCTAATGATCTATGTGTCTACTTTGATGCCAGCCCCATGCCTTTTTGGTTACTATAGCCAAATATAGTATAATTTGAAGTCAGACAATGTGATGCCTCCAGTTTTATTCTTTTTGCTTAGGATTGCTTTAGCTATTCGGGCTCTTTTTTGGTTCCATATGAATTTTAAGATTTTTTTTTCTAATTCTGTGAAGAATAATGTTGGTATTTTGATAGGAATTTCATGGACTCTGTAGATTGCTTTGGGCAGTATGGTCATTTTAACAATGTGGATTCTTACAATCCATGGACCTAGGATGTTTTCTCATTTGCCACTTGTTTATGTCATCTAGGGTTTCTTTCATCAGTGTTTTGCAGTTTTCATTGTAGAGATCTTTCATTGTTTTGGCTAAGTATATTCCTAGGGTTTTTTTGTTTGTTTGTATTTTGCAGCTAGTGTAAATGGCATTGAGTTCTTTATTTGGTTCTCAGCTTGGTTGTCATTGGTCTATAGAATTGCTACTTATGTGCATACAACGATTTTGTAACCTGAGACTTTACTGAATTCACTTATCAAATCGAGGAGCCTTTTGGAGGAGTTGTTAGAGTTTTCTAAGCAATACAATAAAGAGTTGTTAGAGTTTTCTAAGTGATTTCAACACTTCACTGACAACACTAAACAGATCATCAAGGCAGAAAGTAAACAAAGTAACACTGGACTTAAACTGGACTCTAAAACAAATGGACCTAACAGACATTTACAGAACATTCTACTCAACAACTGCAGAATATACAACAGCACATGGAACATTTTCCAAGATAGACCATATGCTAGGCTACAAAACAAGTCTCAATAATTTTTAAAAATCAAAATCATATCAAGCACCTTTTCAGACCACAATGGAATAAAAGTAGAAATCAGCTCCAAGAGGAACTTTTAAAACTATACAAATACGCAGAAATTTAAAAACCTGCTCCTGAATGATCTTTGGGTCAATGATGAATTCAAGATGGAAGTTAAAAAACATTTCTAAATGAATGATAATGGTGACACAACTTATCAAAACCTCTGAGATATAGCAAAAGCAGTACTAAGAGGGAAGTTTATAGCACTAAATTCATACATCAAAAAGGCAAAACCATCACAAATTAACAACCTAATGTCACACCTCAAGGAACTATAAAAACAAAACAAGCCCAAAGCTAGCAGAAGAAAAAAAAATAACAAAAATCAAAGCAGAACTAATTGAAAGTGAAACAAAAAAAGAATCAATGAAATAAAAAGTTGGTTCATTGAAAAGATAAACAAAATTGATAGACTATTAGCTAGATTAAAGAAGAGAGAAGATTCAAATAAGCTCAATCAGAAATGAAAATGGAGACATTACAACTGAAAACACAGAAATGCAAAAGATCATCTGAGACTATTACAAACATCTCTGGATCCACAAATTAGAAAATCTAGAGGAAATGGATACATTCCTGGAAACATTGAACCTCCCAAGCTTCGATCAGGAAGAAATAGAAATCCTAAACAGACTAATAAAAAGTAGCAAGATTGAATCCATAATAAAAATTCTCCCAATAACAAAAAGAGCCCAGAACCAGTGGATTTACAGACTAATTCTACCAGACATACAAACAAGAACTAGTACCTGTGCTACTGAAACTATTCCAAAAAGAAGGAGTGAATCCTTCCTAACTCATTCCATGAATCCAGTATTACCCTGATACCAAGTCTAGGAAAGGACACAACAACAACAACAAAAGAAAACCTCAGAGCAATATCCCTGATGAACATAGATCCAAAAATCCTCAGCAAAATACTAGCAAAGCGAATTCAACAGCACATCAAAAAGATAATATACCATCATCAAGTGGGTTTTATACCAGGGATGCAAGGATCGTTAAACATATGCAAGTCAATAAATGTGATTCACCACATAAACAGAATTAAAATGAAAATCCATATGATATCTCAATGATGCAGAAAAAGCATTCAATAAAATCCAGCATCACTTCATGACAAAAACTCTCAAAAAACTAGGCATAGAAGGAATATACCTCAAAATAATAAAATCCATATATGACAAACCTGCAGGTAACATCATACTGATTGGGGCAAAGTTGAAAACATTCCTGCTAAGAACTAGAACAAGATAAGGGTGCCCACTGTCACCACTTCTATTCAACATACTACTGGAATTCCTAGTCAGAGCAATGAGAATAAAAGGCATCCAAATTTGAAAAGAGGAAGTCAAATTATTTCTGTTTGCTGGTTATATGATATTATAACCCAGAATTTATTCATCTTATAACAAAATGCAAGTTTGTACCTTTTGGTCAACATCTCTCCATTTCCCCTCCCCCATCCCTTGGCTACCACCATTCTACTCTCTGCTTGGGTAAGTTTGGCTTTTTTCAATTTCACATATAAGTGAGATCATGTAGTTTGTCTTTCTGTATCTGGATTATTTCACTTAGCATAATGCCATCCAGGTTCATCCATCCATGTTGCTACAAATGGAAAGATTTCCTTCTTTATTAAGGCTGAATAGCATTCTGTTGTATACATATTTTCTTCATTCATCTGTTGACAGACACGTTGATTCCAGATCTTGGCTATTGTTAATAATGCTGCAATGAACGCAGGACTGCAGGTATCTCTTCAACACACTGATTCATCTCCTTTGGATATATATCCAGAAGTGGGATTACTGGGTCATATTTTTAATTTTTTGAGGAACCTTCATACTGTTTTCCACAATGGCGGCATCAATTTACTTTCTCACCAACAGCGTGCAAGGGTTCCCTTTTCTCCACATCCTCACCAACACTTGTTATCTCTTGTCTTTTTTATAACAATTCTAACAGGTATTAGGTGACATCTCATTGTAGTTTTAATTTGCATTTCCCTGATGTTTAGTGATGTTGAGCATCTTTGTACATACCTGTTGGCCATCCTTTATGAACCCAGACAAGGACCCCTGCCCCGTGCCCCACCTGAGGGAGAGCAACTCTCCCTTTCTACTGATGATTTCTACTGTCGCCAGCCTCCATCTCAGCACCAACACTTACTCTGCAAACCTTGTCCTCACAGACCCAAAGAAGGAATTATCTCTTGCTCTCCCCCTTAGGTCTTTGCAATGCTGTTATTTTCTATAATTTTTCTCATTATTCCTCACTTACTATCCTTATAAAGAAATCCCCTGTATGGTAATATTATGATAAATGAAGTGAGAACTCCTAAATGCCCACATGGTTTTAGAAGCAGAAACCATAAAAATTACACAGCATTATATTACTTCAAATTCCAAACTCATATCCTGCCACTTAGGTAGACTGACCTCTGTCTGAATCCAGAAATCTTATACCAGTTTCAGCGGGTCAGAAAGGAATTCTTAAGCCCCACTTGGGCTTTCGCACTTGGAGGGAGATGATGGCTGCTGAGCCTACATGGTGAACCCAGGGTCTTCAAGAACAATTTTCCTCTCTTCCTTGGCCTGGTATTTAGATAGTGCCTAAAGGAAGCACTGATTTCTGGAGTAACAGAAGCATAGAGGTGTGGAAGATACACATGATAGCATCTTTCCAGGCACATGGAGAATGCATGGAAAGTGACAAACCTGGGTAGGCGGCGCCAGGCAAAGAGGGTGGATCCAGGAGGGCTGTGCCAGCAAGGCATGCCAGAGAGGAGCAGTGGTGAGTGGGGCTACGCCTACTCCCAGTGCTCCCCCGGCTCATTCTAAGGTCAGAAAAGGATCACAATTGCTGAAGAAGGTGCACAAAGGGTGGAAAAGACCATGGTTGTTCTTGGGTGTGGTTTATTTAGCTGTTGGATAAAACAGCAATGCTACACAGATAACAAAATAACGCAGGCCAGCAGGGTCACAGAAACCAAGGGTGCTCAGCTGCGTGGATTTGAGTAAGCTGCCTTTGGTCTCTGAGCCTCAGTTTCTTCCTCATTAATATAAGTACGAATATAGATGCAACAAAAAGTAAATGATCTCCAAGCTTCCTTACAATTCTAAAATTCTAACATCCTTGAGCCTTGGTGTTCTCTAGTGTACCTTTTAACTGCAAAATTTTGTAATCCTATGATTATTCTTCCTAAGAGGACTTTTATATAAGCCTGTGGGTCTGGAGAGGCAGCTGCCCTGGAGGCTTGTTTGCTCCTGGGGAGCTCAGCTCCTTTGTCCATCACCAGATCTGTATTAAGGATCCATAAAGGACAGATGGTGAAGCTGTGGTTATAGCCATGTCCTCCTTCCTTGGCTTCCATGGCAAGGTATTTTCCTATGACTACAACTCACCCTCTGATGGCTCTTTCTTTCCTTTACTCAGTAATTCTATACTGAATGCCTACCACGTGCCAGACATGTGGGAACAGGACAATGAAGTAAGAAGGAGTCCAGACCACAAATAAGGAAGCAAATGCAGAGAAGAGCTGCTTCCCTCTGCCCATCTCTTGCTAATGTCTCTTCAACACAGACCTCCATCATCCCCAAACATTCACTGAGCATTTACTACATGCTGGGTATTATGCTAGGCACAGGGGACGCAGAGATGACTTAGACTTCATTTTCATCCTCTCAATTAATCACTCAACCTCCTGCAAAGAGGCATTTGTTGAGAGCCTGTGGAGAAGTCAGGCAATTGAACAAGACAGGCATGTAGGTTGTTACACATACAGTGCAACAGGAGTCGGCAGGGGAGTGTCTAAGCATGCAGCCGGTACAGGGGTGGCACATAGATGGAGAGATTGGCTCATCTCCCTAAGTGGCAGGATATGAAGTGGACAGAAGACAGCTTCTAAGGGAAGATGGTTTTCCATAAGGACAAGGAAGGGAAGGGAATTCAGGCAGAGCATGTACAAAGAGGAAAGATAATTTGGCCCCTTCAAGGAAATGACAATGTGCTGTGCGTGTGTGTGTAGTAGGTTGAGGGGATTGGGCAGCGGTGGGTGACGTTGGGGATTGTGCTAGGGGAGTGTGCAGGGAACAACCCATGGGCCTGCTGGCAGGGCTGCCAGGGAATCCAGACTTAAGCTTGTGGGCGGTGGGGAGCTTTACACAGGGAGTAGGAAGGCAAGATTTGTGTCTTGCCTCAGTGTGCATCTAAGTTTCCAAGGGCTGCTGAAACAAAAGTACCACAGACTGGGTGGCTTATAACCACAGAATGTATTCTCTCACAGTTCTGCAGGCTAGAGGTCTGAAATCCAGGTGTCTGCAGCATCGGTTCCTCTCTGGGGGCTCTGAGGGAAAACCTATTCCTTGCCTCTCTACGTGCTCCTGACTCCTGGTGGCAACCTGGGCATCCTGGGCCCAGGGGAGAACAGGTGATGGAAAAGGAAGCGCGCTGGCCACGAGACCTGGGCAAGCAGAGACATAAGGGGTGGACAACGCGAGACAGCCTGCCTGCTGGTCTCTGCGGCGGTTCATTCCCTGTGTCTTCCTGACGGGGCCACATGGTGCCTGGAGACTTGGTCAGACATGATTCCGGCTGTGTCTGGGGGATTTCTAGATGAGATTCATGCTGAACTAGCACACTGAGTGGAACAGGTTTCTGTCCCTAATGTGAGTGGGCCTCATCCAGTCATCTGAAGGTCTGCATAGAACAAAAAGGCTGAGTGAGAGGGAACTGCCCTGCCGGGGGCTCCATCTGGGGCATTGGCCTTTTCCTGCCTTTGGACTCAGACTGAAGCGCCGGCTCTTCTCGGGTTGGAGCCTGCTGGCTTTTGAACTGGGGCTCACACTACTGGCTCTTCTGCATCTCCAGCTAGACAACTACAGATCTTGGGACTTCGCAGCCTCCTCCATCACAAGTCAATTCTTTATAGTAAGTCACACACACACACACACACACACACACGCACACACACTGCTGGTTCTGTTTCTCTAGACAATCCCGACTAACACAGTCTTAGCGAAAGAATCAAAAGGGTACACAGGACTTCTTAAGGCACAGTTGAATCCCAGAAACCTCCTAGAGATTCCTCACTTTGAGGGAGGAAGGTTCAGGGAGTTCTTAGCATGACAATGCACTTGAATCCTGACTTCACTCTCTCTGTCCTGACCCTGACGCTGGCCTCTCCATCCCATAGCAAATGTCCTCCATTTCCATCTTTCCTGGAGGATGTTGCAGGCAGGTCCAGGCCCCAGCAAAACCCCCAGTGGGCAGAAAAACAAGAGGGTGCCCCCCATGCCAAGCCACCGCCCTTCCTCTTTGTCACACTCCTCAAATGCTGACCAATGGGCCGTGTCTTAAAGTGGCTACTGGGCCTCCATATGACTCAAAGGGAGTGACTCCCTTGTGCCTGGGTCTTTGTCCTACCCCGAGGGATTCTGGCTGAATGGCTAAACCCAGCAGATTTTCCCAAGACAGTAATGCTTTAAGGCAACGTTTGCCGGCCCTTTCCTTTACATTTTAATGGCACTCTAATGTTGAAACAAAATGGAATTCCTATGGAAATGTACAATGTCTAAATCAATACTTGCTGATTAGTGTCATGAGGATGAATATCAAAAGATATAATAGCAATGACGGGGCCCAAACCAGGGTGGATAAAGCCGCCTGTGTCCATTAACTCGAGCCTGACTAATGCTAAATTACAATAAAATATCTAGGAAATTCTGGCCGGAGCCACTTTAAAGCCCACAAAATGTAGCCTCATTAGCACTATGATGACAAATGCAGGAAGAATTCATTATACGCAAAGACTCCTCCTTATAAAGTCCAATTTTACACACTCTTCATTTTTTGCCAACACAATGCCTAGAAGGCTACAGGGAGCTTAAATACCACTGTGCAACTGCTTACCCAGGTGCTGAGCTAAGTCAGGCTTCATGTGGGCTTCAGGGAATGAGCTACAAACTCTCTCCTCCCTCTGTTGCTCTGTGCAGTATTTATGTTTCCCTCCTCTCTCAGTCATCGCTATCAATCTGCCCGTGTATCTGCATCGAGCTGTCTATCTATGCTTCATAGTGTGAGGCTCTGCATTCTGCCTTTTCCTACCTTTGTGTCCTTGGAAAGATTACCCTGTGCCTCAGTTTCCCCATGGGAAAATGGGGATAATTTTAATACCCATTCATAGGGAAGGTATGAATATCAAATAAAGTATTACATTTAAAGGGCCTTCAATAGTGCCTGTACCACGTGGTGTGCAGCAAGTGTGAGCTATTTTTTCTTCTATTTTTGTTATCTACTTTTTTATATCTGCTACAGAGGCAGTAGGCTAAAAAAGAAGACATTTAGACAACTCTGCCCTGCCAACACCTCCGTTTCTCAAAAGTGCACAAAAGCAACGGATGTTATAGAGGGAAGAAACCTCTTAATAGAGAACATATAATTCAACCCTACTCATTTACAGATGAAGAATCTGAGGCCCAGGTATGGAAAGGAGACTTCCTAAGGTCATTCAGGTAGTTTTGTTCCATTATCATATTTATTCAGTGCCTCCTGTGCCTAGCCCACATGCCTGTTACTAGACTACATCACTGAATTAGTTAGTTCCTGTTCTTAAGAAGTGGCCATACTGCAAGGGAGTCAAACACGTCCACACAGCATGCAGATGTAGCGCGGCAGGGCAGGAAATGGAAGACTGAAAGAGAGAGGGGTGGATATTAAGACTGAGAGGCCATGGAGCAGAGGAGGGACACTGAGTCCAAACTGCAGACTTAGAGGAAGCTTCTCAGAGGAGATGAAGCTTGAATTTGTTTCTGGAGAAAATGAGTGAGCCAGAAAGTGAAAGGGAGAAAACGCATTCTGTGCGTGAGCAAAAGCACAGGTGTGCAAGACCAATCAAGTCTGGGGGAACCACTGGCAGTTTGACAATATGGGAACACACAGCACAAGAGTGGGGAGTGTCAGGAGATGAGATGAGAGAGGCCTTTTATGTCTTGGCGAAATGGTTGGCATTATTTTTGCAGACAATAGGGAGCCATTGAAGGTTAAGCAGGGGAGTAACACGGTTACATATTTAGGTGGAACATTGTGTCTTCATATGGGGGGTGGATTTTGAAGGACTAATATGGAAAGAAGAATTTTAAAAGATGGCTGATGTTGACGAGCTGAGTAAGAACTCAAGAATCCGAACCAGGGCAGCAGAAGTGTAGACAGGAGGGACAGATTTGAAAAGTATTTAAGAGGCAAAGTCAGCTGGACTTGACGACTGATTAGGTGTCGGGGATGGGGTAGAAAAAGGAGTACAGGATGATTTCAAGTTTCTTACATGGGCGACAAGATGGATGATAGAAGGTGAGACTATAGAATAAAGAGAAATAGGCTGAGAAAAGACAACTGGCTGCGATCAGAGGCAAGTAGAGAGCAAGTGTGCTCTTAGGGAAGAGGTTAGGGCTGGAGATAGGGATCTGGGGGTCCTCAACATGCATGGAGTCCTTAAAAAAATGAGTTTCTAAGACCATTCAGAAATTTCATAGGAAGAATAGTAGTGGATCAAGGTCTTATTTCTGAGGACAGCATACTTAAGGGGAAGGTTGAGGAGTCTTCTATGAAGCAGTCAAGGAGAAATTACTGGAAAGGTGCAAGCCGAACCAAAAGGGACGAATCCCACAGATGCCAAAGGAGTCCATGGCCGGTCACAATGTTGAATGCAGAAGGGATGTCTCACAACGCAGGGCTGACAAACGTCCAGAGAGTCTGGCAGAACGCATCTGGCCACATATCGACCTTGACTGGGGCCGACCAAGTGGACCAGCGAGGCAGACCAGGTTGAAGTGGGTTGAGGGGTGATGAGGGTGCGGTGTGGGAGAGACAGTGAGTGTAGACATCTATTTCAGGAACACAAGATTTTTTCAGGAGTATGAGAGCCATGTTGGAAGAGGATTTAGGGTCAAAAAAGGGATTTTATGAGGAGGGGAGAGACTTAAGCCTGTTTATTGGCAGAGGGCAAAGAGCCAAGGGAGATAAGAGGTGGAGGGCAAAGCAAAGAAAGAGGCAGTTGTGGAAACAAAGTCCTAGTGGAGCATGGCGGCAGGGGGTGGGGGGGTGACATCAAGAACCAAAGCACTGGCTCACTGGGAACCAGTGAGAGACACCTTGTCCTCCGACCCCAGAGGTAAGAAGCTGACCATGGAGAAGGAGCTGAATTTGGAAGAGGGTTAGGGTGGAGCTGCAGGGAGTTGAAGTGCTTTATTCTTGATGGCCTCCTTTTTTAAGAAAGTGGAATCAAGTTTGCGGTGCTGCAAGTGTAGGGCAGGGCAATGCATTTAAGGGGAGAATTCAAGGGGTATAAAAGGATCATCAAGAAATGCAGAGTCCAGCTGAGGTTCATGGCTGAGTTGGGATTCAGGCCCAGATCCAGAGATTCTCAGAGGATGACAGCTCTGTTACAGCATTTATCTTCAGTCTCGGTGATATTTTCATACCATTGGATTCTAGTTCCTCTATTTCTCATCAGATTCCAAAACAAGTCATTCTGTATCTGCACAGCTTAAGAAAAATTTCCAGAATTGCTGCTGCTTAGCTCCATGTTTGAACTTTGATCTACATCAAGTAAGGATATTTCAACCCTGTTTATAATATAGATATTTAGTCTGAGAGACAGGAGCCGTCCACCGCCTCTGTATCCCCAGATATAATAAGTAGGCCACTCAACATACCTGCTGCTCTCGAACCTATAACAAACCCAAACCTCCCCACATTGTCCTTTTTATCCCCCTCTCTTGCCATGGAGTAGACACTACCGTGGATAATCAGGACCAGTTTTAGTTCTCAGTGATCTGGAACAACAGTGCACTTCAGGGCCCAGTGCCTGACAGTTGATTTCTCAGAAGCAACCACAGAGGAAAAGAGCAACCCAAAATTCATCTGTAAGCTGACAGCCATAATTACTGACCTTTCGCAAAGCCGAGAGACAGCTGGTGGTCTGCTTTCATCCCTGTGGGCTGAGATCCTGGGACCCTGACAGTTTCCACAGCGCACTGCAAGCAAAAGTAGGCAGGACACAGATGATGGTGGTTGTGTCAGGAAGTATTTGCTGGGGAGGACGGAGATGGTGGGGAAGAATAAGACTTAGTCCCCCCAGAAGCACTGTGCTTTGACATTTTTCTGATGCAAGGTAGACCAGGGAGAGCAGAGTCCTAAAACCTGGAGCTCTACAGTGCTAACTGCCACTCCTATCTGAGTCTACTCTCGGCTATAGGTCTTCGGCTCTATTTGTCTGCTCAGTTTGGGTTATTGTAATTGTAGAATCAGGGGTGTCCCTTGGTGTCATTGTGCTTGTCTGTTATTTATGCCACTGTTTCAACAATGGATTAGTCTAGACCATGCTTTGAAGTTGCAAATTTGGAATGCTTCTTAAAAATATTCAAGGAGAAAGGGAAATATGTGGATATAAGAAAAGCCATACTGTGAGAATGCTATGTGTTTCATTTTTTTTTCTTTCTTATGTAACACACTGTCCCAAAACATAGTGGCATAAAATAACAACTGTTTAATTTGTTCATGATTTTGTGGATCTGCAATTGGGTCAAGAGCCAGCAGGAACAGCCTAATTCTATCCTGCATGGTATTGACCAGGTATTACTGGGATCTAAGTTGGGGATCCAAGATGTCCTTGGTCACAAATGTGGGCACTCGATGCTGGCAGTCTTCTGGGACACCTCAGTGCTCTTTCCCTCACTCTCTCTTTCCAGCAGGTTAGGTTGGACTCTCCTACATGGTGGTCAGGGATCTGAACACACAGAGGTGAATGCAGCTGGACCTCATAGGCCCAACACACAGCACCATTTCCACCACATTCTGTTGGTCAAAGCAACAACTAGGCCATCCCAGATTCAGGGGCAGTGGGTGGCAGGGAATAGACCTAGCCCCCGATGGGAGTCTGGCATATTCTAGACTGTCAAAATAGAGCAACTCAACATCTCTATCAGGTCCAAATGTGGATGATACTCCTATAGACATGTGAATGAAAAGGACAGATTGCCCATCACACACATGACATACAAGGGACATTCCTTTCAAGAAGGGAAATGTTGGGAAGCACAAAGCAATCATTGATTCTGAGCAATTCTGAAATCTAGGCATATCTTCTTAGTCCCTGACTCCAAGGTCAGGGAACGTTCCTGATTAGAGTCCAGTTCTGCTTTCTGGACGTGGCTTCCCAATTCATTGTTTTCCTCAATTCTTGGCTCTTGGCATTTTCTTTTTGAAACATCTTTCATTTTCTACAAGAAATGGATTGTGTTTTCAGCTGAACAGCTTTATTAGACTGCTTTCTGCCCAAAGAAGGTTGGGGGCCCAGACACCTCTTTGTTTTTGATGGCCTCTGTCCTAAAATCCCAGCTGGTGGAGCTTTCTCCAATACACTTCTCTTAAAAACTCTGTATGTTTTCTATGAATCTTGTTGGAGTTTATTCTGTGCCACCATGGGACATTGTTTCAAATGGCCACAACAATCCCTCCAATCCCACATGCACTTTGAACTGTGACTTTGGCACTTTCTCCATGACAATTTAAGTATATTCCCCCTCTTGCTGAATCTGAGCTGGGCTAGTGACTTACTTTGATTGCCAGTATATAACTGAAATAACACTGTGTCACTTCCTTGCCTTGGCCTTAAGAGACCTGGAAGCTTCTACTTTTGTTCTCACAGAGCCGTGCACTGCCACAGAGGAAGTCCAGACCACGCTGTTGGAGAAGGAGGCCACATGGAGGAGCACCAAGATGCTCCAGCTTCCTGGCAGCAACATGGTTCCAGCTATGAATGGGACACACGAGTGAGCCCAGTGATAGCATGTGTCCCCTTAAACCCTGCCAGAATTTCTAATCTAGAGAATTGTGAGTAATAAAATGGTTGTTGATTTAAGCCACTACGTTTTGGAATGGTTTATATATAGCAATAGATAACCAGAAGAGAGCGGATTGGCTTCTAAGAGGTTTCACAAGTATGTTTCAATCTTATTAAATTAATTACATTGTACAGGCTCAAAAAATCCAGTCTCATCACTCATTAAGATCCCAGCATAGATCAAATGAGGCAATAATGTCTCATGCTAACCAAGCTCACAGAAAACGGCGGAGAAACTACCATGTCAACTTACTCACATACAAAGAAAAATATTGCCAGCAGATAAACGAGATGTTCATTCACATCTTCTGGCTAGTGAAGCCTTCACCTGTGGAAAAGCTGTTTGGGGCAATGATTTACAATTAGAGAGATGTTTGGTGAAATGAACCCAGATCAAGGGAAGTCAGGAAAATAGAATGCCCCAACATGTCCAGCTATGGTCTCACCTGCCAGGGGGACTGCATGCACTTGTCACTCCTTGAAGGGACAGTGAGGCACCCTGGCAAGTACTTGGATGGGGTTGTCTCAAGTCTGCCCCTCCCCCACCACTCTCTCTTTTTTCTGGATAGGTTTGTACATTCAGTAAGGCTAAAGTCAAGACTGATAAGTCCTAAAGTCTTTCTAATTTGGTGTTTCTCTAGTCTAGTGGTTCTCAACAGAGGACAATTTCCCCCCAGAGGACTTTTGGCAGGACCTGGAGACATTTTTGTTGTCACAATTCGTGAAGGGTGGTGGGCATGCTGCTTGCTGCCAGTGAGTGCAGGCCCGGGATGCTACCAGCCACCTACAGTGCACAGGACAGCCCCTGGAGGGAGAGTTCTCTGGTCCAACATGTCAATAGTGCTGGGGTCGAGAAACCTACTCTATTCTAACTCATGATCTGCTAATTAATGATTGAGTTCTTGGAGCACAATCTTATTTTTAGCCTCTTCAAGTGATGAAAGTTATCACTGCCCTCCATTTACTACTACTTACAAGAAATGATTGCTCATTTGTGTTTCTTGAGCTTTGGTGATTTCTGTATTGCTTTCATTTTCAACAAATTATCCTTGTATAGGATACTTTATAACTTACTGTGCAGTAATGAATTGCTTGCCCTAAATTTACATTTAAATAAAAATTGATTTAGTAAAATCAAAGAATTATCTGTCATGCCTTTGTAAACCCTAAATGCAAAGAATCAGGTTTTGCCTAATTATGGAGATAACATTTTCAATATTGACTTCAAAGAAGTTTTTTTGGAGACCAAGATGTGGTATAATTTAAAATGAAATCTAACCTTATCCCATGCGGAGTAGCATAGCAGCCAAGGGAATTGCCAGACGTTTATGGAGAGCACGCCTTCCGTGGCTGCATGGTGAGGGTCAGTTTCCAGAGTGAGCGGCTGACAGGAGCATTCTGTGCCAGAGGGAGGTAGCCTTAACAAGCCAGATAGCCAGGTATCGTGATGGTGGAGGCCTTTGGGAGGTGGCCGAGCATAGCTGCAAGGTACTGCATGGTGACCACTGTCAATAATAATGTATTATGTATTTCAAAATTGCTAAAAGAATAGACTTTTAACATTCTCACCGCACAAAAAAATGAAAAGTTGGTGAGGTGATGGAGATGTTCATTAGCTTGATTGAATCTTTCTATAGCGTAGATCAAAACATCGCATTGTACCCCATACGTGTACACAATAGAAAACATTCTAAGCAGAGATTCCCAGGTGTTCTGGATCAGATGAGAGCTCAACACTTCATCTTGTCGCCCCTCCTGTATCTAGACAAGACACTAGCATGGTCATCCAAGAGATCACAATTGCTGACACTGTACAAACTTTCCAAAGTACGAAATAGGCTCCTTTTTCACACATTCGAAATGTCATTTGCTTTTCCTCCTCATCTCTTTTGAAACAAGGACCAGGCGTTTCTATCAGTTCCTGTTTATCTGTGCTATTGAGGAGGAGGCCTGAAACATATAATTCCAAAAAGCTAACAATTGAAAAATTGTTTCTGTTTGGCTCAGAAATGCATGCAACATAGAGTGAAAGGGTCTTATTAAGCGGGATGACTTAAGGCTAAGTCATGGTTAGTCAGTTAGTGAGTACAGAACCATTAGAAAATCATTTAAACTTTTCTGGATTTAGTTTCTCCATCTGTAAAATGAGAATAATAATGTTTTGTGTCTGAGGTTTCCATGGCTCAAATGAGATAATACATGAAAGTTCTTTACAAGCTATAAAATACTACCCAAATATATGGGGCTATTTTACTACTGTTAAGGTCATATTAGAGCACCGGACCATGTGGCGTGTGTAGAATTTGCTTTGAATCATAGCACTGTGAACACTTGACCTCGGGAGCTGGGAAAGCAGTGGGGTTCCTCAGTCGCCCCCCACCGACGAGCCGATGGGCTGGAAAAGCAGAACTTTCCCCCTTCATCATTAACTTGCTGGCTGGAGAGTTCATACCTCAAAGCCACATCTTAGAGGAGGCCGGGTGTTCCAATTAATGTTCTGGTGGAAAAGGGAAGCCTTAAGCCTCCTCTTGCTACTCTCCCTGGGCCGCAAGAAGAGTAAACAAGTAAAGCAAGGCCCCGCCCAAGCACGCAGGCTGGAAAGCAGATTCCAGGAGATAAGTTGCCCTGTGAGCAACGAAAGGCCCCTGTTCCCTTTGTGACAGAGGGATCTCTTTGTTTCGTGTAGACACTAGGTTAAGAGAGACACAGTCTTGGTCCTCTAGAGTCGTATAGCATAGAAGTATTATTCTTTTATACAGAGCCCTGTATGATACTGCATTTCCTAGCTCCGCACTCCACTTACACACCTTGGCTTTTAATGACTCATGGTCAGCTGGCAATCCTAGGAAACCGCTTATGCTCCACGAGCCCCCACAGACACAGCGCACCTCCCTGCGCACAGCACCCCCACCCCGGCCGGGCTCACAACACAGTGCCGTCCCCGCCAACCGTGGGTGGACGTGTTACCGCAGAGCTTCCTCCTGCACTTACGGCAAAGCGCAGCGAGGCCCTGGAAAGTTGGCTTTGAGAGGGAAGAGGTGTAGGGCACCGGCTGCCCACACTGAGTGCACGAGGTGAAGGCAGACTGAGAAGTGGGTGAAGTCAAGAACCAGGAATGACAGAAGGACTCGTCAGGTCCAGGCCACCAGGCCAGAGCCAGACTTGTGGACAGATCTGCCGTCAAAGCAAACCAGAGAGATCACACCACAGCGAGGCGAGGCTCTGGGCTGGGCCTGAGCTGGGCAGAGGTGGGTTCTCTGCACACGCTGTATGGTACTGGCCAGGGACGGACCCTGTGGACACCCTGCAGCTGGTCTGAAAGGTGGGTCCTCTTTGCGGAATTGGGCAGGGACCTCTGTCACTTACCTTGCTATCCTCCAAGTCCAGCCACGGCTTGATACGCTGTTCATGCTTAGTGAATATTGAATGAATGAGTGAAAGGGAATAAGGAAACTTCAGCTCTGCTTCCTGGGTCTCCTTTTCCCTCTTCAAAATGGGTTCTCCCTACTGCTTCTTCTCGACTCATGACACAGTGCTAAGCACGCAGACAGTGCTCAAAGAATATCGTGCCTCAATCGAGTGGACCCTGTGCCAGTACTGGAGAAAAAGTTCCTCCAAGGAAGGAATTCCCTTCTGTCTTCCCATGGTACTTTTATACAGCTCTATTCCAGTAAAATGTTGATCACATTGAATTACACTGTTTAGAAATGTGTTTGTCATCCCATCACACATGAACGGTTCAATGGGGGAAGCTCTGCCTTATTGATTGTGGTGCAGAACCCACCACGGTGCTTCTCATGTGGCTATAGGAGTAAATATATGAGAGGGCAAAGTCCAGGCAGCAGTCACAGAAGAACCACCCCCTTGCCTGCCCACTGCTCTGCCCTGCTGCCGTACTGGAGCAGAGACAGGTCTACAGGCTCTGGAGACTCCTGCACCTAAAACCTCTCTCCCTCCGCAAGCTCCATCCTAGAGGACGCACGTGGCTTATCTCCTTGCCACCCAGGATAATCATCGAGAGATGTATGGCTGGGCCTGCTCTCTTCTCTTTAAGGAAGCAAACATGTACTTTTAGAGAACAAGAAGTTTTCAATCACTCACCAATCAGCACAGAATCACATATAGCTCTCAGAGCTAGAAAGGACCTTGAGAAGTCCTTGAGTCCACCTCTTATGGCCATCGCCATGCTATGAAATCCACAAAGTCAAACTGTCTTCCACAGACACATGTGCACACTCACGAATCCTAAACAAGAACGCACACGCACATGTGTGTGCATGTGTGTGAGCATAGGCACATAAACAAATATATGTTTAGGCTGCAGCTTCCCAACAATAGAAGGAGAGTTACAGTATACATGTCTGGAGGGTCTAATCATATAAGTGAACCAGACTATTATGATAAGACTTTGAGAATGAAATAAGTGTAGACACATATCAATTGGCCTCCACTTCATGATGGAGAGAAGCCAACCAGGGTAACGGATTTGCTGATGATGACGAAATGCAGTGTGACAGTACACTGAATGTTTCTCATATCTTTGCTCTTCCTTTCCAGATGGAAAGAGGCCACCTTCTCTTGGGAAATAGCTGGGAGGGAGAAATGAAGTAGAAGTAGGCAGGACAGAGTTCCAGGGAAACACACCTCAGGCAAGTCACTTCCCCTCCCTGGGCATCATAGAACTGAATGAAAGCAAAGGTCTCCCTCTCCTTTTGCATTCTGTCCCCCTCCGTGTGGAACTCCTTTGCCTCACTGAAGACTCCTGACCTTGGTGGGGGGCAGTCCAGGATATAATGTGTTTTCCATGGCCCTGCCTTCACATGGTCTACCTGGGATTGACTAACTCCTCAGCTTTCCCCTTCCCTGCCACTAGGTAAAGTCCTTCTTGCTTCTTGTTGCTTGAAGGAAGGTGGTGTTAGGGACTAGTCTTTTATTAGCCCATTTAATAGAGGAACAGAGACATTGAGGATGTAAATATATAAGAGGAGGTTTATTGTCTGGCTAGCCAGGGTCTGAGCCTTAGTGCATTAATGTAGTAGTCATTTGTTTAGGCAAGGACCTGATTGGTGTAGGGGCTCGCTTTTTATTTTTTTGGCGCATAGGCTGTTTATGTGTGTATTATGTAGTGACCCTTAAAATGATTGGTTGTCTGTTATTTTGTAAGTAATTTGTTATTTTGTAAGTAAATTTGTTTTGTTTTGTTTTGTTTAAGCAAGTAAGTAAGCAAGTAATAGTTTATAGAAGTGGATGTCTGTGGTTAGCTGCTAGCAGCTGTTGTAGGGTATGGTTTTTTTTGGAAGGGGGCTTAAAAATAAAAAAAAATAGAGGGGAAAGAGAGGGCTTATCTAGGGGTCTTATAAAATCTTGTCTATTATTCTTTATAGTGGTGGTGACTCACAGGGCAGGAAGGTAAGCCAGGCCACTGAGAGTTTCCCTGTGTCTGATGGAAAATTCACCTTTAGCTCTTCTTTTAAGAGGTTGCCAGAAATGTTTCAGGTGTGTAGACCTCAGAGACCAAGGAATATCAATGGATTTTATTATTTTAACTTTAGTTAATAAGTAGTATATGTTTGTCAATCAAATGATAGAAATATACAATTCAACAATGGGACATTTTAGCTCTCAGGGACCTTAGAGACCTGTTCATACAACTCCTTGTTTTACAGAGGAGGAAATTTCAACTCAAAGGAAGAGTTGCCCAAGGTTTGCCCAAGGCTAAATGAATTCATGGCATGGATTGAATTAGGACCCAGTGCCAGTGTCACATCTGATGAATCACAACAGGAGCCTTCAGTGTGACTGCAAAGTTGAGCAGTGGGTAAGTGTCTGCTCTCCTTTCTAAACGTCCCTGGCGACCCGTGGTACACAAACAGCCATAGGGAGTGCGATAAAAGGAGCAAATATATCCTTGGCCTCTTGGTGCTCATTAATCTTTTTTGTGCTCTGGATGACAGAACGCTTTAGACCATTCTGTCGCAGACCAGGGACCTAGATGCAAAAAGACAGAAGGGCATATGCAAGGACAGGGCACAACACCTTCTGGCGATTGTCACCTGACTGTTGGCAAAACTCCATAATCCTCCTAACCACCTTGAGGCATGGGTGCATGACTCTGAGGCTGCATACGGGGAAATTGGGGTGCAGGGGTATAGGCCATATAAACAACTGGCCCCATATCACACAGCTAGTAAGTGGCAGGACACAGAAGAAGAGTCCAGTTCTACGTAAGTGAAAAAACATCTACCTGCAGGAACAGATACACTTAGGGGGAGCCCTGGTGGGCTGGACCCACCGCAGGGCCTGGTATGACAGGAACCCGGTAGTTGAGGAGCAAACTGAATAAGCAGAGGAGGCGCTGTGTTCGGCAGCCTCCTTGCAGAGCACGCCGTGTGCATCTGTCCAGAGCACGGATCGTCAGGCCTGACGACACACAGTTGGCCAACAGTGAGCTCTGTTCTACAAGGCACGTGGACTGCTGCGGCTTTCGGGTTTTCTTGGTACTGCAAATCTCAAAGTCTCTCAGATATTTCTTTTGTCTTTTTAAAAAGTCCATTTTGACACATGCCCACATGTTTTCTACGCTCAGTCTGAACATATGCTGCTCATAAGCCATCAGCTTGCACACGCACCCTGGCTCCATGGCAGACACGGTGCCGAACGCACAGCGATCACAGTCCGTGCAAACGGGCCAGAGACAGTAGGCCTTGCATTAAGAAAGCAACAACCCAACGTGCGAAGTCAGATAATTTGGAGGTACTTTTTCATTCTATTGAAGAATTAACTGCAAATTTTCCCTCAGATTATTCAACACATGTCAAGCAAGTTTCCATGTTCAAAAAAAACAGTTAATGTCTTGAGTGCATGTAGATGTCCCCATGTACTAACGCAGAAGACATGTGACTTTTCCACATGATAGTCAGGGGATAGGCTTGGGAACTTCATAAATTTAAGGCAAACATAAGAAAGTGATGTCATATGTTTAAAGCGCTATAGCATTTAGAAGCACTTTTGTGTATTCCTTATGGAAATATAATAGCTAACATTTTTGAGAACCTACTATGTGTTATTTTGTTTCAAACATTCCTATTTATTTCACTGGATTCTCACAACTGCTATCTGAGGTCTGTGTCATTATAAGCTCCATGTTAAAAATGTGGAGACTGTGGCACAGAGGTTTTTAAGTAATTTATACGAGATCACACAGTGGGAAATAATAAGACGGAATTCAAACCCATGGCCCCAAGGCACGATTCACACCTGCGGCCACCCTGGAAAACATGTGGTATTATTCCCGTTTGACGGAAGAGAAAAGCCCAAGAAAGTAAAAAACTTTACCAAGGCCACCCCGCCAACTAGTGGCGGGACTGGAACCCAAGTCTGTGACCTGGAGGCCAGCGTTCTTTCCAGGGGGTGGGGATTCTAGGAGCAGCCTGGAGGGTAGCAGGTGGGCTCCTTCCCTTTGTGCAGAGGGTTAGGTCTGCCGGCAGCAAGGTTGTCTCCACTGGGACTGTCTCCACAGCGGCGGGGACTTGGCCTCGGGCCGTCTGTTTGAGGTAAGCGACAATGGAGAAAGCCGCTCCAGCTTTTGTCTGCAGAAGGCAGCTGGCAAAGCGCTGACCTTTACGGCAGCAAAGGAGGCATCTGCCCATCGCACACTGACGCCGCCTCTGGAGACCAGGGCGTGTTTGCCGCTCTTGCGCACTGCCCTGGCCCTGGAGGCGAGCAACACACTCTCTGTCCAGCCGGTGACGTGCCAGGAGCTGGGCCAAGCCCGTCAGGATTCTGGGCCCCCTAAGGCTCATTAAGCAGGTAGCACTTCCATGATCTCCCTCTCGAAGGTGAAGACATGGAGCCTGAGTGGGGAAGTGACTTGCCCAGGGCCATCCTGCTGCTAAGCGGCAGAGCCAGGAACCTTCCCACTGTGCTGTGCTGCCTCTTGAAACTTGAGTCCACAATTGGATCCTCTGTGCTGCTCCCCTAACGCGGCCATGCTTGGTCTGCCCCATCTCAGGGACGGCCACTCAGTCCTTTCAGCTGCTCAGGATGAAAACCTTGGAATCATTTTGACCTTCTCTTTCTCTCGCATGCTACATCCAATCTGCTGGGACATTCCATTGGCTCTACCTTCAGATACACCAGTCCTGACAAGCCTCCTCTCTCGCACTGCCACCCCCATCAAAGGCCCCATCACCTCTCGTCTGCAGTACCGAGAAAGCTCCTAACCAGGCTTCCTGCCCCGCCATAGCTTCCCAAGGGCCTCATCCCAACGCAGCCTCCAAGGTGATCTGTTATAGCAGAAGTCACGTCCAGAGACACCCCCAGTGACTCCACTTCCTGGAGGGAAAGCCGACGTCCTGACAAGGGTCACCCCGGCCTGAGCGCGTCTGCCTGCCCCAAAGCTTCCGACCTCTCCTCTCCCCTCTCCCTCATTCCCTCCTGTCCACTCCACTCTACCACACCAACCCGCTCACCATTACTCAAACATGCTGGGCTGCTTCCAGCTCAGGAATTGGCACCAGCTGTCCCCTCTGCCTGCAAAGTTCTCACCCCAGACACCCGCAGAGTCCCCTCCCCTACTTCCTTCAAGTACTTACTCCAATGTCACTCTCATGGCAGGGCCTGCCCTGGCCACTTCCACTTAAATTGCAATCCTCCCCCGTGAGAGGTCCCGCCCCTGCCAGGCTGCTCTGCATCTCCCCTACGATCTAGTGCTCAGCATCGTGTAACCGACTGCACGTGTCGCCGTGCCTGACTTAGCATTCAGACACTGAGTACTCTATGAAAACTCACCCAATAGAGTGTAAGTCCCACAGGGGAGGGTTCTTGTCATATTCTCAACATTTAGAACAATTCCTGGTACCTTGCAGACACAAGATAAGTAGAGTGAATGAATGAATTAATGTAAGTCAGATGAATGACCGAGTGGAGGAAGGCCCTTTTTCTACCCTAGGGAGAGAAGGAACTGAAAGAGAAGCAGTGGCCACACGTAGGGAGGTGTCATTAGAGTCTCCCCGACGCCGAAGGCTCAGGCCCTGCTCCGCTCACGGCACAGACTGGCTTCTGCCTCCTCAACCAACCTGCAGGTCTGGGGGCTCTGAGACAGAGGAGAACGTGCTGGAGGTTCTGTTGGGGACGTAGAATCTTGTGCACGTGAAGGAAGCAAGGTTCTGCCCTTTCTACAGATCCCAAAGTCCTCCCAGTGTCACGCGGCAGCAAGTCAGAGGAACCAATGTACGAGAGAGGACAGCCCTTGTTCCAGGGAGAGGGTTCTTCCCCGAGGACCAGGGCTTTCCTTTCGCTGCCTTTGGAGTCCCCCAGAGGCAGGAGTCCAGCCAGGCTGCCCGCCTTAGCACATGCTAAGCACTGCTCAAGTGGAAACCGAGTGTCTCAAAAATGATTTTTGAAGATTAGTTTAATATTGATTTTACTGCTTTTAGTAACTCATGCAAAGCAGGGATATTTACATTCCACCAGAAGTTTGCAGAGGGTTCCCAATCTAACTCTACCATACATCCGTCTATAAAGCTGTGGGGTCTCCTGTTTCACAAGTGGCTCCCAGAACTTCAGGTGTAGCTTGGGCAGTAGCTGTGCCTTTGCTCCAAGCGATTCAGACATTACTAAGACCCTTGGCAATTTCACCAGACGCATCAAAATCCCTGCCAGGAATTCCTTTCCACAATCCCCTCTACACAGTTTGTAAATTGACGTTAAGAGGATTGTTTCTCCCAGGGACTATCTAGTTTCAACCACTGTTCACCTGAGAAGGCAGGAAGTAAATATTACTCCCATGGGGGCTTTGGTAGGAAGGACACCTCTCACTGGTGTGTTCCAGGACTCCTGCCGGGAGGGGCGGCTGTCGAGAGATAGTAAACTGCCTGGACCTGGAGCCAGGAGACCTGCGCCTGGTTCCGAGCTGGGCCTCTTACTTGCTGTGTGTCCTTAGGCAAGCCCCTTCTCCTCTCTAATCCTTGGTTTACTGCTCTAGAAAGGGGGGCTCATAATATATACCCTCCTTGGCTGCCTCATTAGATCGCTCAGAAATTCTCTGTGAACTATAAAGCTCTGCTACAGCATGAGAGGTTTTTATACTTGTGGTCACAGATGCTGCTCTATCGGTCATTGAAGCGATGACATGTGATGCTTCAGAGGAGGAAGCAGAAGTGGGCAGCAGCAGGTGTTCACCAAGGCTGCTCGAAGGTAGCTGTGTTTGGGGCATCCCTGCCCCTGGCCCTGGCACTGCACTGGGGTATTACTACGTGGCCAGTGGAGATTAGTCACGGTCGCCAGTTCCTTCTGTCATAAAGGCCACAAAAAGACCCGCACCCCTTAACAATTCAGCTGGAATCACCAAGCTGCAGCCCAAGGCAAGGCTTGGCTTTGTCTGGGTGGCATCCCTTACTTATTTATCAGCCTCCCCAGGGAAGGAGAGCTGATGTTGTTTGGCACTGCGGAGAGAACAATGCAGCCAGTATTTATAGCTCTGCTCCTGCACCTGCAGGGCTGTTCGTTTGGACGCCGGGACCTAGCGTGGCGCTGAGCACGGGCAGGAACAAGAGAATGGTGCTTTCCATGCTCCGCACCCAGCAGCGAGGAAGGTGCACTCACCTGCAATTTAATCCCAGGGTGCATTGTGAGCTATGGGCGCTGCGGAGAGCAAGGGCTGGCACCAGGGTGGCAGGGAGCAGGCCAAGCCCTCCCTGCCCTCAGAGAGCCTGTGGCAGAGTATGAAGGAGCTCTGCTCATCGTGGTCCCAATTCTGCCTTTGCCCAGTATCAGCCACATGAACTTCCACCAGTCTCTACAACGCAATTGCTCATCTGGAAAACCATAATAACCAGAGTCAAACCTGCCACCCAGGGCTTCTGGGAGCTTAAAATAAGACAATACGTGAAAGCACCTGGCGCACATTAAGTAGATACACAGTCACTGTTTGTTGCTGTTGAATCTCGTTTAAGTGAAAAGACAGCCACACGTGGAACAATTAAAGAACAATACGAGGCAGTCTGTGTAGGACAAGGTGCTGAATTAAATGTCAGCAGGTGCCAATCCGTGTGGCACTGACAGCCGCCCTCGGCCTCTGGCCATGCTGGAGGGCGCTGACAATAGGGTGTCTGTCTGATTCCAGAGCAGAGGGAGGGCCTGCCACCCACTGTGGTGCCCTTCTGTCTGGGCAATGCAAACTCCTTCTCTCTGTGCACCCACAGGTCTACACCCTCTCAGCCGATTCTGGAGTTGGAGGATTATTTTCCTTGCAGTGCAATTCAAGATTATTAAGTGCTCAGGAATCGGCCTGCAGTAGGCGGATAAGGACACAAAATACGTAGGGCACAGGCCCTCCCTCAAGGAACACATAGAACAATAGACAGGCGTGTGTGTGCATGTGTGTGCATGCATGTACATGTGTGTGTGTTTGTGTGTGGGGGTGTCTGTATAGATATAAACTCAACTCATACATATGTATACGTGGCTGTATATATGGACGTGTGTGTATATATATAAAGATAAAGAATATAAGTCCTGTTTACTTGTTAGAAACAAAATGTTACAGTGTTTTAAAGCAATAAGAAAGTTGGGAAGCAGGAGGTGTGCACGGTGGGGAGGGCATTTACAAACTACCCGGGGCCGCTCGGGCTTGCACCCAGGGCAGACGCGAGCTTACCCTCCGGCCTCCCCTGTAGCATGCCCGAGGCAACAGGAAATGCCTATTCTGAAAAAGAAATAAAGAATCATGTCTAGAGAAATGGTCAGAAACCAATTCTCGAAGATCCGTTTCAGACACAGGAAGAGAAAAAGGGAACACGTGTGAGAATTAACAGAAGCAACCAAGAAGAGAGTGACTCTGCAGGGTGGTTTGACCGGAAATCGCTGCCTCGGGGAAAGGCAGGGTGGAGGAGCAAGGGCCCTGCCCGGGCACAGGACTGCTCAAGTGAGTTGAAGAGCAGATGGGGCAGGAGGGAGAGAATTCTGGAGATTGGGGAGACTGGGGCCCATGCATGAGACTTTCTGTAGCCGGGCCAGGCTTTGGGCTTCATTTCGCCTGTGACCACGGGAGAGAGCGCATCGGAAGAGTGCCTTGAGAAGACCGCTGTCCCGAGAACGGAGGAAGCACAGAGTGAGGAGGAACGGAGCGGCAAGGCCTGTGTGGCTCTGGAGCCGAGGCCAGGGCTGATGGCTGCGGGAATGGAAAGCAGCGGCCACGAGCTGGCCTGGAGCTGGGCTGGACCTGACTTGGCAGGGCTGGCTGTGGAGCAAGGGCAGGGCCAGCCTCCTGCACACACAGACCACAGACCCTGTCCCCTTCCCCTGCCAAGTGCCCTGGAGACCGGGTGGCACCTGCCACCTCCACTTCCTCCCCACCCACCTCTCCCTCATGTCCGGCAGCGCCCCGCCCCCTCCTCTGCTCAGAACGGCTCTCTTGAAGGTCACCATGGCCCTCCCATGGCCAAGCCCAGCGGCCTCTTCTTCAGCCCCGTCTTCTACACAGACGTGGATATTCTGGACCTTTTTTTACTCTTTGGAATTCAGCCCTCTGGGCTTCTGCAGGAAGGCATTGTCCAGTCCACGCCTACGTTCTGGCCCCTTCACCTCCTCATTCTCCCTGTCCTTATTTCCTCCCTTGTGCTCCCCCAGCAGAGCAATTCCCCAGAAAATCTGTTTCCTCCTTCCTCTGTTCCCTCTCCTGTCTCTCACCCCAGCTGCATCCACGGCACCTCCCAGTCTGCAGGATCCACCTTCCCCGTGCCGGGGCCTCGTCTCCAGAGTCTCGAGGGACATGTCATTTCACATCCTGCAGGACTTCAAACTCAATATGGCTTTCCTTCCAGGTCACCGCCTCCTCCTTATGTCGCTGCTTCTGTCAGTAGACCACCGTCCCCCGGGCACCGACACTCAAAATTCCAGAGCCGCTTCTCTCCCTGCTCCTGTCCATGACCACCTTAGTCTCCCTGCCCCGGGATCTCCTGTCCACGGTTCCTGTCCCTGCCCCAGCTCTAGCCCTACCCAGACCCACGATCAGAGCATAGCACTCGCCTCTGGGTACCCTCTGTCCAGTCTTTCCTCCTGAGCTGTCCTGCCTGCGACCATCAAATCAATCTTCTCAAATATTGTTCGTGTTGTACAGACTCTTTCCACATGTGCAAAGTTCCTGCCACTGAACTGACTTCTGGGAAAAGAAAAATTAAGGCACACATATGCTAGTTGAACAGACAAACTTGAAAACCAATAATGGCTAAAAAGTAATGAGAGACAACGACACAAGTGTAAACACCCAGCTGTCAGAGCACAGAGAAGGGGTCACTGACGACCCAGGTCCCACGAGGGAAGCTTCAGAAGAGCTGACATTTAAACTGGTTCTTTAAGGATTGATAGGGGTTTAAGAAATAAAGAGGAAGAAAATGACATCCAACAAAAAGGAAATAGTGAGCACAAAGACACAGGCACGACAGCGCAAGGCCTGCAAGAGCAGTGGCAGCCGCGTGGTGACCATGGCCGGAGGTGCTGTGAGGCAGACCACAGTGTTGCACGTGGCTCTGAAGAAGACAGGTTTTCCTTATAAGCAATGGGAGTCAAGAGGTCTCTCAGCAGAGGACATCGTGTTGGTTTAGCCTCAGGTGGACAGGAGGCCAGACGTGGACCCTGAGTCAGGTCTGGAAGAAAACATGAGGCAGATCAAGGTGAATAGCAAATCCTGTTATGGAGCAATCTGTTCAAGGGTTGAAGCAAAATTGGTGAACAGGTCACACCTGAAGATACCAGGGACCTTTTGGCAGACCCCTAAGATAAAGTCCCAGAGTAGGGACAATGTCAGGAACCAAAGGCAGCAAGAGTGGTTATGGCGATGAGAAAGCACTCATGGGATTCGGAGTGGGGTGGGGCTACTTTAACACCAGCAGACACTGTCTTCTCAGCAGCAGGTCTGCTCTAAGGAGTTGGGTGCAAAGGCTGATTTCTGTCTCTACAAACAAACAAACAAACAAAAATTATCCAGGCATGAGGTGCACACCTGTAGTCTTAGCTACTTGGGGTCTTGCTATGCTGCCCAGGCTGAGGCGGGAGGATCACTTGAGCCCAGGAGTTGGAGGCTGCAGTGAGCTATCATCATACCACTGCACTCCAGGCTAGGAAACAAGCCAAGACCCTGTCTCAAAATAAATAGATAGATAACCATATTATGTTCATGAATGAAAAAACACAATAATTCCATTTTTTCCAAAATAATATATAAAGTTTAGATAATTTCAGTGTAAATTCTTACTGGATAAGATAAAGTAACACTAAAATTTACACAGAATAATAAAGGTACATGAAAGACATGTATTTTGAAAAAGAAAATCAGAAAGAGGAGATTTTTTACCTAACAGATATTAAAACATGTTACAAAGACAAATTAATTAAAACCAGCATGATACTGGTACAAGAACAGAGAGATAAACCAATTAAACAGAACAGAGGATTCAGAAACAGAACCCATATGTACAAAGGAAATCTGGTTTACCATGGAAGACAGCTTACAAATCAACAGCAAAAGGATTAGTTATTTCTTAGATTGTGTCAAGGAGATTAAAAAACACAGAGAAAAGTAAAATTATAACCCAAATTCGCACAACTTGCAAAAATAAATTCTAAATGGATTAAAGGCCTACATGTGAAAAGCAGAACTATAAAACTATTAGGAGAAAATTTGGAAACTATCTCTATTCTTGTATTGAACAAAGCTTTGTTAATCAAAATGCAAAAGAATATAGCAGAAAGGGAAAACTCATAGATTAGATGGATCTGATCACATTAAAATGAAATGTTTTGTTGTGAGAAAGACCCTTTACACAAATTTGACAGTTGCCAGACAGGAAAAATACATTGCAAAACACATGACTGATTATAACCTAAAATACATAAGAAAGTTATGCAAATCTGCAAGAAACAGCCGGGAAACCCAAGTGAAAAATGGGTTGAGAAAATATGTAAGCAACTTATAGAAGGTAAAAGCTGACAGGATAACACAAACATGAATAGATGCTCAACTTTATTACTAATCAAGAAAATGTGAAATCAAATAATAATTTGAGATATCACTTCACACCTATGAAATTTACAAAAATAGGAAAATAAATCAAATATTGGGATAACAGCAAGAACTGGGAAAATGGAAACTCTCACACTTTTCAGGTGGGAAGGTGAGCCATATATCTTAATATGCAGATATCTTAATACAAAATGTACTATATTTGGTTAAGTGTGCACGTACCCAATACCCAGCAATTTTACACCTGAGTACAAAGCCCAGAGAAACTCTCAAACAGACATACAAAAGGATATGTACATAAAACTTTAATAGTAAAGTGTTGGAAACAACCTACGTATTTCCCCAAAATGTGACATGAGTCTTTTCTCAAATGCCATTCTTGGTGACTCCTGTCCTGATCATGCTTACTGCAATTGTATCTTGACCCTCACCTTAGCACAGGCAATCTCAGGGGTTATGGATGACCCGACTTATGGAGTTTTGTACTTACAAACAGGTTACCAATGCTCCCCAAAAGGTTAATTTATAATTAAATAATTAAATTAATAATTTGGGAACCAGTTCCTTCTGTGCATGTAAGCAAACCCATGTGGGGTAAGCAGTTACTTGGAGAAGCATCTCTGTGCTAGTAGCTAGTCTCATAGACAGAGAGACAGCAGATAGAAACACAAGAACACAAAGGATCAGAAGATCCAAAGCCAAGAAAGTTTACGAAAGAATTAGCTGAAGGTTTTCGTCTCATTGTGGCAGGATTTGCTAAGCTTGAGGAGCAAGATGCTAACATTGAGAGATTTACAAAGGTTTACCATGTAGTTGGTGAGAACATCAGCTGCTACAAGGCCATTTATGATGAACAAAAGAAAGAGGCTATGCAGACAACCCCAGACACCTTTTTCAAGAAACCGACTGCAGTGGTGAGTTCCTCTTCTCCATAGCAGAACCAAATCCTGATCCCCCAGCACCCGCTCTGTCCTCTCCAGCACCATCTCCATCATGGTCTTCTGATTACTGTCAGCCGCCTTCCTGCCTCAACAATGCCCCTTCCTGCAAGCAAGACATTCAGGCAACATTATATGAGTGTGAACCTTCAATATTCTTTTTTTTTATTTCATCATATTATGGGGGTACAAATATTGTTAAGTTACATATATTGTCCTTGCCACCCCTCCCCACCCCCACCGTGTCAGAGCTTCAAGCATGTCCATCCTCCAGGTGGTGCGCATCACACTCATTATGTAGGTATACACCCATCCCCTCCTCCCCCCCCTCACCTGTCTGCCACCCGATAAAAGTTGTTTTTTTTTTGACATTTTGGTTACATTTTATATCTTTGCCTCTCCCTAAGAAGGGTTAGAGGTATGCCCTTCCCCTCCACAATGCTCACCGCATGCCTAAAATGTGGGTCTCTCCCCCCACGAATCCCTGGTGAGCACTACCACCATTTGAGCACCATAGTTTTAATCAGTCAGTACCAATTTGAAGGCAAGTACATGTGGAGCCCATTTTCCAGATCTTGTGTCACCTCACTTTGGATAATGGGCTTAAGCTTAATCCAGGATAGTATAAGCGGTGCTAGCTTGCTGTCATTTCTTAGAATTGAGTAATATTACATTGTGAACATATACAAAATTTTGATTATCCACTCATGAATTGACGGGCACTTGGGCTGTTTCCATGTCCTTGCAATA